>JABVXU010000001.1:600000-1008791 GCA_013365365.1 Cruorifilaria tuberocauda | reverse complement strand
ATAACAAGTGCTGTGGGATGATACTATCAAACGGTATCTTCTTGATCCCTTTCCGTCTATTTGACCCGTCTTGTCGGCGTGATATCTATTGGGGACGTAAGTTCGTCTGGAGTGATTAACGGTATATACCCTTCGTTGAACGGTGTATGAACAAAGGATCGTCTAGACATCCAGTAGATAGATAAGTCAATGTAAGGCAGCGATAATGTTTATGCAATTAATTTTATCTTTCGTTCGTTAAATAATCAGAGTGATAATTAAAAAGTCGAGGAAGATTGACAGCAAAATGGTATAAAATTGAGCTATTCAGGGCACGTGAACATTTTTCTCTTTTCTCCGTCAATCCTACGTTTCAATTAATGCGTAAAATGTGCTTGCTGACGGAAAGGCGTCAGTAAGTTGAAGTAAGCAATTCTTTTTTACCATTTTTGATTCGATTCTAAAGACATGACTATTTCATTCATTTTCCTTTTTTAACTCTGAAATTTGCCATATTATTATTGCTTGTATTCATTTATGAAGTGGAATTGATTACTGTCGTAGGACACAGCAAAGCTTGTTTTGGATAGTAATGAATGATGGAATTGATTTCGAGTAAAATTTTGACTAATCGCAATACTGTGCATTACATTACTTTGACTAAATAGAATTAACGAATGCAATTGTTTCGTAATAAAAGTGATTATTTATTTAATCAGTTTATTTCTCAAAAGATATTGCATTCTGAAAAAGATTTATCATACCTATCGTTTCAGTTGTAATAACCATTTGGGATCAAAAGACTTGTGCTTGTGACCTTTTATGCATATTTTTAACCCATGGAGAGAGGTTAAGATTTGTGCATTGGCTATCGGAAAAACCAAAGTCCTACAATGCAAATTGAAAGAGCTTAAGCTTTATTCTATCAGGTTATGTCCTGGGGCTCATTTACCACTGTTTTCACTACTGTATGCCTATACAGTTCTGATTTCAGTTGTTTCAATTCATGCATCCCAGTATTTCTGATCGTTGCGCACCGCCGATTTTAAATTATATATAATTGCTTAGTTGTCATTTGAATGAGGCTTATTGGCAACATTATTATCGAGCAAAGGAAATGTCTACCAGCAATTCTCGACTTGCTTCATGCTATCAAACCACTCTTCAATTCACTCCTCAACAAAGAAAGAAACTTTCTCTCTCAACGAGGAATAAAAGTTCTGCTAGTAAAGCAAAAGAAAAAAGTATTGAAAATATTTGATGTTAAGGTAAATTGCTCTGTGGATGATAATCATATTTTCCTTAAAATTATCAACTGTTAGGTAATATATTTTAACTATGTATTGATTAATCAAAACATATTTCGATAAATTATGTACCCGTAAATCGTAGATTTCGGGATTATCTATTCGAAAATCAGCTGAGTTAATTTTTTTCTCATAAAGTAGCTTCATTAATGCATTTTTTTTGGGAATGATATATATTTTTCAAATATCCCATCCATGAGTCTGTGATTACAGGAATAAGAAATGAATCCCGAGAAATATAGATAGATAGGATGCTTAAGAAATTAATGCTAATGAATGAGACTTCAGATCAGTCTTTTGATGATTGAAAGATGGAAATCCAAGCGAATTTTTTTCGTTCTGGAAGTTTATCCATTAATACATTGATGAGTTGTCTTTCATTTTCATTATTTAAAATGTAAAGTGTAAATTGTCACACATAATTTATAATAGTTTTTTTAACAGCAAAGTTTTTCATTCTTCCCTAACGCTGACATCGAAAATGTCATCACTGAATGATCAAGTTGCAACTTATTGAAATTTACAAAATGTATTGGAGTAAAAATAATAATATTAAGAATAATTAAATGAATTTTTAGTTGCTTTAAATAGTACAAATTTAATTCAATTCAGGAAAAGATAAGCAAAAATTATTGCCAGATGGTAAGAAGTCCTGACTTTTCATTTCAGTGAGTTGAAATGAGCTCGAATTATATAATAAAAATATTTTTTTCTTTTTCGGTTTTTTAAGCTAACTTTTGCTAAATGAAAAATTGTTATTACTAATAAAAAAAGCTCCAATAATTAACGAATTCTAACGAATAGCATTACCTGAGAAGTAATTTTGCTGGTTTTGGATTATTTTCAAAACTGAAATTTTAGAAATTCTACGCGGTTGGAAACAATATGATAATAAACAGTTTCCTATCACTATTATTTAAGAATTCTAAGAGATTTCAAAATTTTTTAAGGTTCCAAATTTGTTATTATCGTTTGAGATCTTTTTAATCTTTTATTATTATTGCTTTCGAATCTTTCAGATCCTGTTATTATTGTTTCAGATCTTATGCCTGATTTCTTAATTACCGCAGTGTGTTGATTCTTTGAAAAATAAAAGAAGATAGCTTATATTAAATAAGACTTATATTAAATATTTATTGATTTTCTAAAAACATGAAAAGACACACTTCGATAAGCCATACTTCTTGATTACAGATCAGGAATTCAATTTTAATCAGGTCACTAGTTTTACGATAATTTTAAAGATACATGTGAGAAGATAAACTTTTCTAAAGCAAAACATGAAAAGTTGTGTTGCCAAAAAAATGAATTAAGTAAAAAAGACACGCTCACTGCAAAAAAGACACTAATAAATGAAATATGTATTGAAGAAATATGTCTCTAAAATGAAGAAGTGAAGTTTGAATCAAGAAATCATATTTTATCCGGAAGTTCCATAGATTTCAGATTATCATTTGAATGATTCTTAGCAAATGATGGAAGGCTAGAAGATTTATTAGAAATAGAGGAAAGATAGTGGTTGAATATTAATTAATAATAATCAGGCTTTTTTCCAACATTTAAGATTATTTTTTGCCGAAGAAGGAAATGCATTGGTTTTTGATTGTTCAAGAAGTTTCAAACCCTTTGTGACTCTAATCAATTTAAAAACAATGCGGCTGCTTGAATTTTTTTATCATATTTTTTATCTGATAATCTTTTTGTGAGAGGTTTTCATAAAAAGAATAATTCTTATCAACTGAAGTGAAATTTTTCGTTCTAAAAATCAATTGTTTTGACTTATTTGAAGTTATCAATTAGTCTGCTATTCTGTCATTTATGAGTGATTGCAGTCGAAAGATGCTTACATCATCTCCAAATTTTGACTTAAACGATTTCAATTAAATTTCACATTTCTTAAGCAATATGAATGAGTAGTACAAAATGATCTGAACAGAATAGTTTGCAGTAGAAAAAGCGTCAAAACTTTTTATCGCTGTGGAAATTTTGCAACAAAGATATTTTTTCTGGAAATCAAATTATCTCTGAAATTTAATAAAATTTTACTTTTCATTTATTTTTCTCCTTTTTCAAAAAATACTTTTAAATTAATTTTTTGAAACGTTAGTCTTTTTTTGTTGAAAAATGTGTACCTTTCTTTCTTTTCCGCATCTCTTAAAAATTTCCCAATTGAGTGGAACCATTGTGCTAAAGAAATTTGATAATGATAATTCACATCTTTAAGAGTAGCTTTGAAGGACTCTTTCAATATGCAGCTAATCAGTACTTTTTATAATCTATTCCTTTAATAATTGATTGATTCTAAAGGATAAGAAAAGATCATTTTTAACCATGGAAAACTATTGATAAATATTTTTTATAGCTTAAACTATGGCTTTATCGTTTACTTGATACTACTAAATTCTAATAAGCAAACAATATAGTTTTGGCGCATTTATAACGCCTAATTAATTTACATAAATTCCAATGATTTACATGAATTTCAATCATATGGGAAGTAGTCGTGGAATAAACAAATAGTCGGAATTCAGGCATAGGTTCAGTTAAACTTCAATCGTTCGACTTCAATACGCTTTAGTGAAAGCAGAAATAGGCTATTTACACGGAAATTAAAAAGAGGAATGCGATACATTCAATTTATCTCTGAGAAGATTTTCAAACGTCATTGCTGCTAAAGGAATGAAAATGATAGACGGAAGTGAATTCTTTTTCATAATTGAGGTTGACTTTTGATGATACCCAGAATCTTTTTCATTTTTTGCATTTGATTCATGAAATTCTATTAAATTAAGATTTAATTTAAAGTAACTCTTCTAACTTCAAGCAGTAAATGTCCAGAACAATAATGTGAAAAATTATATATTCCTTGTTAGTGCAATTTTATTTTACAATAATCTAATATTACTGAGAAATTCTCTAAGAACTTTTCGAAACATTGTATGCCAAGTAGGAAAAGTAGAAATAGTTTGCTTGAATTCAGAATTCTAGACTACTTAAGGGCATACGTATACTTCCATACATTACTATGCTTTGTAGTTGAATAAACTTTTAAAGCTTTTAAATGAAATAATGGTGATAGTCAACTTTAGCAACATTCAAATGCTTTAAGACTGATATGTTTCCTCGTTTGTCTTTTTCCTCCTTACGTGTACAACTGCGTCAAAGATTATCAGTAAGAATATTTCTTCATTCATAATTCTTGTTTCTTTTGGACCGATTCTCCGAAGACCCCTCCTTATCAAAGCGGTCTTTTCAAAAAATTCAATAATTTTGTCACAACGACTACCTGACTTGACATTCTGTACGATTTGGATGCTAATTTGCTACTTTTTCAGAAGTTCTCAAATTCTTATATTTATCAAGGACAAGATGCCACGTAAAAAGTATTTCGATATATTTGTTGAAAGTTACTGATTGAATTTATAGGCTGATAAATTATCGATATTTGATTATCTCCGCGGCAATTAAATGAGTGAATTAAGCCAAACAACTAAATACTTTCGCAATTTGAAAATTTAAGATTTGCAATAGTTTTTAATCGGTTAAATTTGACTTCATTATCGACATTATCGACAGCTTATTATGATTAGTGATTATCATTGCAGGAATCTGATAATGGTGAAAAGCTGATCCGGTTGTTTTTCAGTTATGGTAATTAGTTTTTTCTCAATAAATCTGAAATGATCAAAAATTCTTAAAATATTTGCAGCAATAATTCACCAGTTATGCAAGTCGTTTGGATGATAGCAAATGTTATTAATCAAAACTCAGCTTGCATTTTGTTAGTTTATAATTTGTCTCTGTGTCTCTATGAAATCCTTCCTGAAAAATGTCTCTGCAAATATTATCTTTCTTTTTTTATCATTTTTTCTTCCTCTCTCTCTCCCTTTCTCTCTCTCTCCCTCTCTCTCTCTCTTGATGTAACAATTTAATGCATTTTCCTCTGTTTTCCTGAACTTACTGGTAAGAAGAGATTTAAACTTATAGAAAATATAAAGCATTAATCATTCCAAATCAGTTTCACGACAAGGTATGTTTTTCAAAACTTCAACTCTTACAAACAAGCTTAGGACCTCTTGCAATTCATTTAAAATCAATTTTTGTGAATAAGAAAATTCCACCTGCTCGAGTGTTATTTGATAAATAAAACTAGAATAATGTATTTCCGGAAATGAATGCTTCCTTCTTCAGAATTAAACTCGCACTTATTTAGTTTGTCTTGCACTTATAACTTATGGCGGAAAAGGAAAAAATATCTGAAATCTCCTGAAAGGCACAATTTTGAGTTTGTTTATCGACTGAGAAATCAAAAATTATCCCGAAATGTTTACTGAGTCTCAACAATATATTATTTCTTTCATTGAACAAAATCTTAGTGTTATCTTATAATCGTTCTTCTGTCAATCAGTAAGCCAATAATTACTTGTTCAATTAAGCGCAGGTATATTTCTAGCGATTACGTGTTTCTTATTTTTCGATCTTTTTGAGAAAGTTAATTATTATTATCCATCTGATCAATTTGGTATGCTTTGCAAAGCCGATCAGGCTTCGAAACAAAGTCTTCCCTGCTGAATTAATTTTCACTATGATTGCTTTCACAGTGATTAAATCATTTGATTTCCAAAAATTTTCAATTATCTAATTAAGTCTAAGTAAGCATTGACATATTGCAAAGTGATTTTTGCTTTTTCATTCTATCAGTGCTTAATTTCTATTATTCATAGAAAATTTCAAAAAAAGAAACTCGGAAAGAAATAAAAAGCTTGCATGATACTACTGAAGTTCGGGCAAATTAAATGAACAAATCTTAGAAATCCAGAAAAATTGTGTGAGGACGAAAAATTTTTTGAATGTTATTTCTCTGCAATTATTTTTTTGAATTTTTTTTCTAAATTTCCAACATGGAAAATTTATAGTTTCCGAATATGCCATCCTCTGAAATTGTTTGCATAAAATAATTAAGCTATGCTCAAAATGATATCAACGATGAGTTAGTTAGTCGATAGTAACAAGATCTCTCAAAGAATCTTGCAATTTTTTTCTTATTAAACTATGAATATTTCAAAATATATTTGATGTGTAATAATAAAATCTTTTCTTTCATTGTTTAATGAAATTTATAACCGATCCAGTGCTCTCCTTCTTTGGTAACAGGTACCTGAGTACTACGGATTTTCATTAATTATCAAAATGAGACAAATGAAGTGCGATTGACAGAGAATGCGAAATCTGTTATCTCGTCTCTTTTTTTCTACTTTACTTTTCACGTTACGTGTTTGAAGATGAAGCAGCGAAGATGAATTTAGTATGGCCTATTCTTTCATTTTTGCGCTTTTCCTTTAAAATTAATTACAAGTAAGTAAGTTGAGCGACATGAAGTAAACTGACTAGTTGGCGTTCAAATTATAAATTTACTAAATGCGATGTGAATATCAACTTGTCAGTCATTTAATCCGTCTCATAGCAAATCGATTGCGATTACTCATTTTACAATTTATTTTCTACAATTTTTTTTACTCTAAATTAATAACCTTTTGAGCTTATTTGAAGAAATAATAGAATGTCGAAGATTGATTTGAAACAAAAATTCCTTCCTTAATTACTTAATTATATGAGCTGAGCACCAAAAATAAGACAATAGATAGATAAATTAAGCTAACAGAGAGTAATAAACGATTAAAGTTTATGGAATTTTTGTAATTGCTAAAATAATTATTTTACAAAAAAATCTTAGTGAATTATTTTTTCCAAGGATTATTGATATGATCGATTTTTGATTTTTAACTTTTTATCAACCATTTTTTTCTTTTATTTTCATTTTTTTATTCTGTTTTTATTTTTCTCCTGAGAAAAAATTTTTTCCATCATATTTATAGCCAAATTTTATTATAATTAAAGCCATTCATATCGAGAATTTTTAATCTAAAAAATTCTCGAGAAAAGGGAAGTCAAAAATAAAATTACATCTATCGTTTAAGAAGAGCTCAGAGAAGGAGAATTTTTTCAATTTGGAATGATTGACATACGTTGAATTGGCTGGTGTTTTGTCTATAAATGAAACAGTTTACTGAACGGAATTAGCTTAGTTAGGTTTAATTCACATAGATTTTTACTCAATGAACGTAGCAGGAAATTAATGAGAAAAAAAAGAAAGGAAATGTTTAATTCTCTCTAAATTATTCTCCACTTATCAATTTTCGTTAATTAACCTACTATCATAACTTCATTTTCCCTCATTCATTTCAATTTTCTCCTTCATCGAAATCCAATAACATCCCATTATCATTTCATCTAACTCTTTTTATCCATTCCTCCACATTTCTTGTTTACTCATCTTTTTTCCTTTCCAATTTTACTTAATGTAATACTAAACTCCTTCCCACACAACGCTTACCTCTCAAACTTTATTCGAATTTCTCCGCCCATAGTAGCATATCAATAATGAGATGGTTTCAACGATAATAAACTTCGGCATTGCTAATTCCAGCATTGAAATGATTTTGGGAGAAGTCCCAAATGATACCGAATGTATCTGTTCCGATTTGCAACACGATGATTATTCGCCAGCATATGGATGGTATGGCACCTATTGCTATTTGCTGTATTTTTTCAAATTTAAATTAATTGAGATTAACTTGAACTGCTTAACTTGAAAATTTTCAAATCCCAGTTTGTCATAAATCTTTAACTCTGTTTAACTTTCCATTAGTTTCTAATCCATAAATTGTGCTTAGTGTTCAGTCGATTAGAAGGAAATAATAAAAACACAATCAGGAATTTTTCGCCTTATTGGCTTTTATTTTTAGCTTCATCTTTTCTTTTTCGTTTGATATTTTGAATTTATTTTTCAAATTTTTAGGTTTAATTATATAGCAGTGATTATTTTATTGCCATCACTTTCGATTTTTGGTGTTGTATCAAATATTGTTAACATTTTTGTTTATTCGTGTGAAAGGTTAGTTATAATAAATTTGGCAATAAAAATAAATTTTAGCTTCAAATTCAAATTTTATAAATAGGTTGAAATGAAAATCTTAGTTGCTATTTGCAGAATGCGAAGTTCATCCAATACCTATTTGTTATTTCTTGCTTCCAGCGATTTTTTAGTTGTTATAACGGGTCTTTTCATCTTCTGGATCGATTCTGCTAGGCGAGTTTTCCCTTTTTGCTCAAATTTTCCGGTATGAAAAATTGTGCAAATATAATTTTGCAAGAAAGCAATTGTTTGAATTTACTTTCGAGTTTTTATCGCTTCAAAATGGTATTTCGAATCACTTGAATTTACACATTCTGAATTTGCATCCAGCAGCGAATTCTGATTCATGAGTTTGTCTTCAGGACTTATATTCCGGAATTATCGCGTGCACCTTATACAACTGTCTATGCATTACCTTTCGGATACATGGCGCAAACATGCAGCGTATATTTCACTGTTGCAGCTGCTCTCGATTGTTATATTAGTGTTGGCCATTTTAAGAAACTATGAGAGAGAAGAAAAACTTAGTGATAAGACTGATATGAAGTTTATGGTAACATGAGACGTGAAAAAAGCATGTCTATAATCTTTATAGTAATTTGACCGAAGAGCAATATTATGAAACATTGTTCTTTATAAAATCTCTCAAATTGAATTTATACATCATATCAAAATTTCAAGGTATGTTGGAAAACATTAAGTGCAAGCTATTGTACAATTCGACGTGCGTGTGAAATAAACACGTGTATAACTGTATGCTCCATCATCTATAATTCGTTGCGTTTCCCACAGTTCAACTTGAGAAAATGCTTACATAGTGGTTCAAAGGTCATTTTTCGATCAAAATAAATATAACCTCAACACTTCATCCAACATGGAATAGGGAAAGTCGCTAATTTCAAGAAAAAGAAGAAACTGTCAATTATTAATTAATTAAGGTGACATTGATTATCACTGAGTTCTAATTAGGGATCAAATGAAATATTAACCAAATTAGATTTTTCTTAACTCTGCATTTGACTTTTACATCAATAAAGCCTCTATGACGAGATTGAATTAGAGGAGATTTGAGATTAATCGTCTCTCTTCCCAGTAAGTTTCGAAATTTCAGTGATAGGATTTTGAAAATTGAAATTTTTTAAAACATGCACTTTTTTAATTTAAAGAGTATTCTTGTGTGAAATCCTGGAAGAATCTCCTCTTTTCGATTATCCGACTGATATATTTCATGAAATAATCATTCTGTCTCTTCTATTTCTGCACAGTTCTTTCTCAACTTGGCAATTTTCAATACTCAAACCGTCAAATTACTAAAATTTTGCAGGAAACAATAGTGGAAATTTGTCCAACCTCTTTATTCTTTGCAATTAACACGATATATAACGTATATATGTACATGGTGCTGATGACTTTACTCCCTTTCCTCTTTCTATCAATTTTAAATGCCATTATTATGGTGCAGCAATCGTCGTAAGTTTTGAACGGTTTTCCGGATATCTTTGTCAATCGAGAGATTGGAGGAGATGAATGATTCTGAGAGTCTATCAGTAAGATCACTTTTGAAGTAATACGAAGAAATTTTGAGAAATAATACGTGTAATTTTCCATAGCAATCAATACAACACATTTAATTAAGAGAATATTCATTAGTTGATTTTTGAATTACTATTTTTTTCTTTATTCCATCAGAAATTAATTTTTTTAATTAAATTATAATACGAAATATTTTTGGGCATTTTGATGTTTTGATATTAATTTATTTAACTGCCAATTATCACAAATCTTAGTTTATCTAAATTTACTTATCGTATCAATCAAAACATTAATAACAGCAAGAATGTTGCTAGCAATAGAACAAACTTAGGTAAAAACCTTGTCCAAGTTTGTTCTATTATTGATGACATTCTTCGCATTCTTACAATTATTTCCTTCACTCACACAGTTACTTAACTGATAATCTTATCTCCTCTTTAATAGTTACTGGATATTACTTTTGCATCTTAACTACTCTAATTTTCTTAGCTAATCTTCTTCTTTAATATTAAATTAATAACTCATTTCTGTGAATGAAAATTTCAAGAATTGAAATTTGCAGCATATCACACTCAAGTTCAACGGGTCTCGTCAAAGATAATGTTTCTCAAATTACTGTAACAGGTGAATTTTATGCGTTATATTTACAAAAATAATCCTGAATTTAATGCACACTTTAATTTCAGCTTCTTTGGGTCATCTGAAAAGCGCAATGCTTCAATCGGTCGATCGAAAGATGCTTGAAAGAAATGATAATAGCATAACAATGATTATGGTGGTCATTTTGTTCTTATGCTGCAATATTTTGGTATGAATTCATCGCTTTTTGTTGCTTCAAGCGTTAGTTTAAAAAATTTTTTGCAAATTTATTTCTCCATCGCATGGATTTATAATGTAACTTAGCGATTTTACTCTTAAATGTTATCTTAAATTCAGTTTATATCATTAACATTAAATCATTAATATTATTGATTTCTGAAATTCTCAACATACCAATTTGTGTATAAAAGTAATCCATCGTTGACTATGGATGCTGCAAAAATTTTCATCTCAAACACATTACTTCATCATATCAATCATTTTTTTCACATAGAATTGTCGTTAATCTGAGGAATTGAAGAAATGAGGAGGAAGTTGAAGTGAAGAATCACTGTCATTTCTCGATGAAATCAATCATATCAGTATCGTCATGATATTTTCTTCAATCTTATTTTCAATTATATTTTCAGGCGTTAATAGTAAATGTGATTGAAACATTTTTTGAGCCAAGCACTTTGTTGCTCAATTTTCTCACCGATACAAGCAATTTCTTAGTGATTTTAAATTCCTCAATTAATTGTCTTATTTATTATGCTTTCAATAGAGAATACAAGGAAGTCTTCTTGTAAGTGATTCTAATTCCATTTTTCATTTCCAATTTATTTTTGAAAAATTAATATTTATTTATATTTTTGAAGTCCAAAATCATTCCACTCTATTTTGGTTCATTTAGAATAAAAGTACAAACCATTAAACGACAATTAATTAGCAAATGCTTGAAATCGAGCGCTGATCGAGCACAAAGCGCCACACCTAATGCCACTCCTGTTATTGCACAAATTTTAAAAAGGAATGCAACGGGACAAAGCAAGTATTTCTGAATTTAAACTTTAAGAAGTTTTCACAAGTTAACATAGTTGAAAGGATGATTTTCATTATCTCTTCGTTCATGTTAGCTTCTCATTTATTTGAGTGAAATATATTTCAATGAATAATTGATTTTTCTCCAAAATGATTCAATAAAATATGTCATCAAATTGTTTTCGAGCTTCAGGATTTAGGTAAAGTTGAATTTCCTAAAGGCTATCGAATTTCTCGAATTTCATTTTGTTTCATTCGTTGAGATGAAGATGTTTCTACTTGTTTAGATGTAAAGAACTGCGATTCACCGATTTGGAAACCTATGTATCGTTCAAGAAATTGTGATTCATTTCCTGTAGTAAACATCGATGGAGCAGACAATTCAAATACACCAATTGGTAGCTTATGCTAAATACTTTTCAAAATGTTTTCCAGTTGCATATCAAAGTAATAATTTGGCGATTTAAAATCTTTAGAATCTTGAAAACTTACTTTCATTCAGCGTTCCTTTACACATTAGGTGCAAATAATGCAGACTGTTTGGAAATTTTGCTGGATGGTAATACGGAAAATATTAGAGCTAATAATGGTTGGACTAATATTAAAGTGAGTTATCAATTAATTATTGAAAATATCTCTAAATTAATTTCTGATGTCAAAAATTTTTCAGTTTTTGTAACGTATAAAATTTCAAGTTTTTAAAAATCGAAAAAATTAACAATTGTCGTTACTAATGTATATAATGAATAAGCAATTAACTAATTATAATTTTCTTTATTGCAAAAAGAAGCAAATTAAATTTTCAACGGAAAAATGTATTTTGCAGGACAGTACACTGTCAGAAGCTGATACTGTAACAAAACGTTGGATGGCTGGGATACAAATTGAGGATGGGAATGAATCTCACGCTTCACGTCCACGTGTTTACGTCTTGCCTTTACGAAAATATTTAGCAAGAAATGTTAGCATTACAACGCTGTGAATAAATGTAAATTGAAACTGAAATCTAATGAACTAACTGTTGTACTGAATGTTGAACAATACATTTCCTATCTATTTCATTTTGCTATGCAAAAAAGTAAAAATGAAATTTTGAAAGAAAAAAATATTAATTACTGGCATTGATCTTTGAATAGAAATATAGCAATTGATCCTAAAGAGAAATAAATATGATCTGATGGGTCATATCGTACATAAAATCCCAAATTCCCATCACTTACGATACAGTGCCACGGTGAGCCATACTTATTCTCGAACTGATTCATTATATATTGAGCCATTGCCATATTGTGATTTGAATGTCTGAAGATTGAACACATGTCAATTCTTCAATTTATATTATTTCAAAGATTTCAATAAGCGAATTAACTATGGGAGCTAATAAAGACGAATGAGATTGTAAATTTAAGCTATAAGCTATAAAAATATTTTTTTATCTAAAATTTAAAAGGGATGAGAAAAGGAAATCGAACTGCAATAGTTAAATATTTTATGCAATTGTAAACTTTTGATTATTTTTTTTTGATTATGCTTACTTTGCATGCATTATAAGTAAATATAGTTTGTTGCAGATATATTCGAAATGAAAATGGATGAATGGAAATAAATTTTAATAAGTTAAAAGTATACTTCATTCGATGCTTGTATCCGTTTTATTTGAAATTTAATGAAATAAGAACTTACTGCACAATGGCTTCATTAGCGCATTGGACCGCATATTGCTGCTTTTCCGCGTCCATACCTGATGCTATAATTTGCGCACCTCCGATTCCAATTTGAGTATCACATTTTGGGTCATCGATTGTTTGGGGATCTGACATAATGTCTTTGGATAGGTCCTTAAACAAGTTTTGGAAACAAAATCAGTTTGTTTGAGAATTAAAAGACTTCCAAAATAATCGCAAGACGGCGGCGAAATTTCATTAACATTGAAATATTTTCAATAGTAATCCACGCCATAAAATCTAAAACTAAAATAAGAGAAATAAATTTAGATGTTTCGACATGAAGCTAAGAAATTTTCAAAAATTGAAAGCATTTTGAGAACTGTAAGAAAATGCAAAATTTAAAAATGCTTCAAGAATCATTGAATGCCAATTTCATTACACTTTACATTAGTTCAACATTACCTATAACAATTTTGCTTAATAGTTATTACAAAGTTCAATTGTTTCAAAGTAATGAATAAACAAATGAAGTTAAACATTTTTGGTAATTGGCAGGTCATATTTAAAATTATGTTCAGAATGAACTACAAGTGATCTGAACAGTAATTGTTATGCAATGATAAAACTGATCATATCGGTGCAGGGAAGTTTGCACTGAAATAGTGCTAATTTCTTTTAATAAAACTTTTGTACTTTCAAGTTGATAAATCTGAAAACTATGCTGAGAAGATTCTCAAATTACTTCCTTCCGAAAATAGGATAGTCTTCAAAATAATGAAAACGAAGAATAAAAGAGAACAAAAGATTATAAATTTTATGTCCAATTTTTGAAGAACAAAATAGCAGTGATAACAATTAAGTTAATAATTTAGCAATGATAGCGATAGATACTGTCAAATATAGGTGGCATCGATTATAGTACTGATAATGAGAATAGGAAATACTGTAATTATATTTCATAATATAGCTAATATGTATAACAATAAGATGAATAGCTGACAGAAATTATATTTAATCATATGATTTATGAAGTCATGAATAGAAGAATAATAAAATGAAATCATGAAGGAAAACTTTCATTTTGAAATAATTTTAAAAGAAAATTCTAATTTGTCAATCTGTTCCAAATTAATCGAACAAAGGAAAACTTGAAGTTTCATTAAATTCCAAAAACACTTCTCCGTCACTGCTATTTATTAATTTACACAATTATCATATCATGTTAGTTTTTATACAATAATTATTTAATATTATTATTCAAAACTCTTATTCATGAAGTCAAACTTTTATAAAGAAAAATGATATATCGTGATAATGAGAAATAAATATGATTTTGTCTATCGTAGCGTAAATAGAATCCCAATTGTCCATTACTAACAATGCAACACCACGATGGTCCGTAACGTTCCTCAAAATTCACCATGATATGACGTGCAACTGCCATCACGTGATTTGGGAATCTGAAACATTTCATAAGAATTACATCAGTTGATTAATATATGAAACTATTTCTTTTATACTGATAATGATATCCCATATAATTGATAGTTGCGTGCTTCTGTAATCGAATAATCCTATTTCAATGCCGATGAGTGATTATATTTATTTAATTATAAGTATCTTGTTCTCTCTTAAAAATAATTAACGAGATTATTTGATATTAATAATCTTTTAATGAATATATTTATTGTTGAACAATCATGATGCCAAATTCGCTCTTAATTAATTAAACAATTAATTTAATAAAATTACTGTGTAAGAGCTTCATTAGCAAGCATTGATGCGTGTTGTTGCATTTCCGTGTTCATACCAGTAGCAATAATTTGGCATGCTTCACGTCCTGTTGATGGTTGCGGATATTGAGAAGGAGGTTCTGGTAAACCTGGTTGATTAGGATGAACTGGGGCTGATGGTGGAAATGACGGTTTATCCACATTTGGAAGTGTCGGATTAAACTCTTTAGGTTGTCTTGATTCTTCTGGTCCTTCCGGATCTGTTTGTTGATGAGGTGCTGGTGTATCTTCTACATATGGTGATGGTACGTCATGTTCATGAATTTTCGCTTCCTCTCCATGATTACTGTCTAATCCTCCTCTAATTTGCTCTGATTTATCAGCTTCAGGTGCTATAAAGTTTCCGCCATCTCCGGTTTGATCAGGCAATGATAAATGTCCTTCTGCATCACTGGTTATTTTATCCGTATTCTCCGTGGATTTCTCCATGCTGGCGGTACCATCATCTGCTTCTGCTTCAGATCCTTTAGCATCTTCTCCACCATTTTTGTCAGTAATATCATAATCATACGGCAACAAAGTTATCTTTTCTCCAATGTCCTTGAAAAGTTAGCGAAATCATTTGCAATTTTTAATAATTCCAACATAAACTATTTTTTGAATTCACTCAAATGAGTTACATAGTTAATGACAAAAATTCAAACTTACAGTCATTAGAAGTTAAAGGATATCTTTCTGATAAAGTGATAGAAATAGTTTTGCAAACTGGGACGAGTAATGGAAGAGATAAAATTTGATAAAACAATGAAAATGTTATTCGCTTCGACTGCCGTTTTTTATTTGCCTTTTTACACGAAGAGAAAAACAAAAAATAAGTTGAGCAGTGTAAAATAACAGGTGCACCTCTATTTATCATCATATGCTGGAGAATTCCATTTCCTATGCTTTTCCCTCCTGCTGAAACATCGATTTTTGCTAACTTGTCAATTAAACAATGTGAATTCACTCGTTCATATCAGTTCAGATGAATTCAATCCAACATTTCCTCAACAAAGTGAAAGAGAGAAGACTGAAAAGTGCAAAGCATTCAACGTTGCTTGTATTGAATGATAATTTCCAACATATCAAATTACTTAATTAATTAATTTCATTGAATGAATTCATCCAATGAATAAATATTTTCCTTTATTGCACAATAAGCATAGTAAGTTCAATGGAAGCCGAAGAATTCAATGCTGAAAATACATCGTTGATACTAATCGCGCAGTGAACACTTTCTGTCTGTTATTCTACAGAAAATCTGAACTGTCAACATAATCAGAATATCACAGCAGCTTCAAAATCTACAGCATGAAAAGATGATCGTTTCTCATTTTGCATGTTTAGACGATTTGCAATAGAATTTATCTCTTGCACATCCAGGCGATCACTCCAGGCGAACTTACGTCCCCAATAGATATCACGCCGACAAGACGGGTCAAATAGACGGAAAGGGATCAAGAAGATACCGTTTGATGGTATCATCCCACAGCACTTGTTATCAGTGAGTTGAATTTCTGCTCTGTTTCGAGGACTGTTTAAACAGTAATTTTACGGCTCGATTGCATGACAGACATTCTTAAAGCAAGCATGCACAGAACTGTTGCTATTCATTGTATTTAGTTTTATAATTACAACATTATTACAATAGCCCTGTTGCTATAATATCAATAGGATCAGTTAAGAATATTATAAACTCTTACTATTGTCTATTAAGAAGTATTCTTGCTTTCACCAAAATGAAGCCATTTCTCCTGATTTAGGATTATCAATCCTCATTCAAATCATGGAACAATTACTTCAATCATCATTATCAAAAGAAATCGTCTATTGACACTCTAAAATGTTGAATAATTCACTACTGAATTTCCACAAGGAATAAACCTTCACATTGATCCTTACCTGCAAGCAACAAATTATCTACCCACAAACCTGTACGACAGTTCATAAAATCAAAGCTATGTGCTTGGTTTAGAGTGATATTACTGATATTTACTCGCCGGACATTTTTTAAAGTAAACAATTATTCCAAAATAATGACAAAGGAATATTTTTTCTTAATCACAAAATGGAAGGAAAGAAGGAAGTGAATTAATGGAAGTGAACAAACAACAGTTGTTATCAGCATGCTAAAATGTAGAGATGAATTTTGCAGTATTGAAAAATGACAAAAATAAAGATCATTACTTTTAACAAAAATTTCTTGCAAAACGATTAAACATTTCTTCGATGCTTATTTTAACTGTTTTACGAAAGATAAAAATTCTTTGGTCAATTGTATTTGCAATCATTTTCCATTCATTCAATTCTATTTCTCAACTGATTTCAGATGCACGAAATTACCAAACTAAACTTAATCATTTTGAAAACATAACAAACTTCAATTTACACTTCTTTCCTTTACATTTTGACTAATCACTAAATGGATATAATATTTACTTAAATTTATTTTCAATTAGAACTTCAAATAAATGTAAGTTCGATTCTTTTTTAAAAAAATTAAGTAAGTTTTTCCTTAATTTGAAAAAAGACAAAGAAAGAAATGCCATATTTTATTAGACATTAATAAAACATACTAATCATATGCAAACAAAATAAAGTTCAATCAACCTTTTTCCAATTTAATCCTTTTATCATTATTTCTAAGTTTTTCCAAACATCGAATCGATTTCATCATAATACGTTTTAACCCAATTCTAGAATATCCGATTTCATTACAATAGTTAAAAATGTTTGAAGTTAAAAATGCATAAACGATTACATAAATTTTTGTCTTTCATTAATACTTAATTAGCTAAATTCATTTCGTTTCCATCTCTCTTAGTTGATTGCGAGGAATGCTTGACAAGGAACGAAATGCAGAAATCCTATTATCCTTCTTTCTTTTTGCATGATTAAATACTTTTAGCTTACACTTTATTCCATCGTTTGGCTACTTTAATAACTGCTTCACAATTCTTTTTTCTTCAAGGATATGCGCTATTATCGCGTACGGATAATTCTAAATTAACTCTACATTTAGGTTGGCTTAACAGAAAAAGTGATCATATGAATTATTTCATCATACTTTTTTTTGCCGATTAATCAAAATGTAATTTCATGAAAAGTTTTCCGGAGATGTATATATATTAAAAATTTTTAAAGAAGTCTTTTATTACAGAAATTAAATTTAGAAAATAATTATCTCTTGCAAACTTTGATTGCATAAAATATAAGAGTAATAATGGAATGGTAAATGTGATAAAGTGATGAAGTAGCAAATGAATAGTTTCAAATTAATTTATTTTAATATTTAATTTACTTTGCAGTAAACTGGTAAAATAAGTTTTATAGTTACAGTTATTTTGATCTCGCCAAAAAAACAGTTTATGCCGTAAATTTTTCCTTTTCGTGTAATCTTCCAGTTCACCGGTACACTCGTAACTCTCAATTCTGGAAAACAATTTGGCCAATAAATGACTATACTTCAAATTTGTTCAAATGCGTTATTTTCAATTTATTATCCAGTTATAAAATTTTCGAGTGTTTTCTAAATTATTCTTGATAAAAAAACTGAAGCATATTACGATAAATACAGTTATAAATTCCAAGGAACTTAAAATTCCATATTCTTGTTCTTAAATTATTAAAATGGAACAGAAAGAGGAAAACAGGAATTAATTATTGGAAATGATTAATTGAATTGCTTTGAACATATGTTCATTGATTGTTTAATAATCAAAAAGGAACTTTTTGGAAATCATTGTAATCCGTCTTTTCATTAAATTAATTCCATTATTTATGGTAACATGAAATTGGTTATAAAAGAAAATATTCAAAAACATTCATTCCTTCAACTTTTATTTTTTCTTCATAAATTCTCTCTCCATTTATTAATTTTTGAAAACAATTTCATAATAAAATGTAGTTTAACTTGTCGTTTCACTCGAATAATTTCATTTTCAAGGAATTTGTTTTATTAAAGAAATGTAATTTTCAATCAAAAAGAAATAAGTTGAAGAAATAACAATCAAAGTAAATGAAATAGACGTATAAATTTTCGGTCAAAATTCGGTGAAAATGATAGAAAAAAGAAATTTGCATCACTTAGCTTAGTTTATAGCAAAAGAAATTGTTTTGACGGAATTTCCTCGTAGCACAAAATGCTTTGAACCTTAAATTGCTGAGAAATTTTCAGTAAAAGCATTTTTCGAAATTTTTTCAGCGAAAAAAAATCCAATAACTTCATTATTTCAAAGTTAATTTACTCTGAAAATACTAACTTAAATATTTTTATATTCACTTCTTATGTAATTGATATGCGTCAAATATTTATTTTGAAATAACAATGGAATGAATGAAAGTGATATTATTTATATAAAGTAATGTTTAGGGAAGTGAAATAAAGAGAAAAGAAGATGAATAAGTTGACATATAAACATGCCAATTTCATTTTAAAAGCATGTTATTTTAATAAGTAATATAAGAAAATCTTACGGCTTTATGCGAGTGAAATATATTCGCAACTTTTTGATACTTTCCGCATCACTTGCGGGTTTTTATTAAATTCAAAAGTAATTTTATCCGGTGGAAATGTATCAATTTTAGAATTATCGATTAGTGATATGAGTTGCATAACAATCTGATGATAAACTAGCGGGCTCCTCGGTGTTTTCCCGTCTGGTATCACTTCCCAATATCGCGCATCCATTTTTGACGAGTCTGCTTTAGCCTCTAAAATGCGCAAATGAAAGCGCGTAATTTCTGTTTCAATTTTGGTACTGATCTTCCTCCCCAACTTGAAAATTTACAAATTCGTCCATTGATGAATTTATTTTTGTTCTAACTTGTCGATAGCTCTTTCTCTAGATTACCCGAGAGATTACTTCAGAAAAGTTACGTTGATATGATGTAGTCCTTGGTATAGTTAATGGTGAAGCAGGATCAGAAACAATGCCAATCAACCACAGCAAATATTTCTCTTTCGAATCTCTTAATTGTGCTGAAATTATTTTTGCATTAAAAAATTCAGAAATTTTTTTGTTTTGAAATGAAAAATTGTATTGAAATAATTGCTATGAAAGTTCAAAAATACTTACAAAGTTTTTTCATTGCATATTTATAGGAATGTGAATTTCTCGTTGAGTAAAGCAGAATGCATCCATCAAAATCCAAAGTAGACCAAAGATCGTGCTGAAATATTAATTCGTCAAATCTTTCAAGTGATACTACAACCTGTTCATTCCACATTGTTCTACTAGATTTTTTGCTATTCACTGATTATCTGAGGGATTTCACTTATCATAAGACAGATAATGATAAATTTCCTCATCTCATACTCGATTTATCATTCTAAAAGAACCATAGAGTAGCTGGAGATAAACTAATCACTTGCATGAATAATAACTTATTACTGTTCGTTGTAAGAAAGTTTTTTATAAATCCTGTGTCATTATTCTTCTTCTTCACTTCAAATGATAAGGAAATATATATCACCGATAATAAATTTTGGCAGCTTTCCTCAGTAACTTCTCTGAATATTGGTGTTTTCTTAAATTAAAAAGAAATAATATCTAATTTGAATAATGCTTCAAAATCTATCTAGCAATTCTTCATTTCTATATTTTTGAAGAAAAAAAAATGCTGTTTGTTGAGAATTTATTTATTTTTGGGCACTAAGATGGATGAAATAATTTATGATTGCTCCTGTAATATAGGAAAAAATTTGAAATAGAATTTTTCAAAATTAACAAAATGATTTTTTACATCGATGGCATCAAAAAACTGAAAGCGAAATCCTATATATGCTACTTTATCATTTACATGTAATTGCATAAAAAATGATAAATGCGTTAAACTTATTCGAATTGTGTTCTGATGAAAAAAAGGCTAAAATTTCTTGGAAATTAATTCATTCATTAGTAATTTATTAGTATAAAATCTGGAAATGACAAGACTGTTTAGACTTCAGACTTTTATTTTTCCCATTTTATCGGCTCTGAATGATGTCGTTGATTATCAAGAGATGAAAAAATAGAAAGATATCAAAATTTCCATTTCATGCTTTATACTCATTAATTTGTACGAATACGATACTAATTAAAATTATCAGTATTTGTAAAAAAAATTACATTCATGCGAATTACAAGTCATGAGTTCATTTTTTATTTATCTACTATAATATCATTACAAATCCTACTTAGTTGTAGTAGAATTTCTCAATATGTTATGAACTAGTCCAGGTTTTATCTTTGAAGACTTTTTGGAATTTTTACTTTTTCGAAATTCACTTCGGCCAGAGTCACATGCTTTACTAAATTATCGACTCGAAACGATATCACATTGGCTTGACGATCTGCAAATCTTTTTTTTGAATTCTTTCATTTATTACAGAACAATTACTGCATGCTGCAAGTGAAAGCATAGCATGAATGTAATATTATTGCATTCATAGGATAAAAATGAGAAATAAAAGAAGAAAAAGTGTACATTTTATCTATTAATTGAATCTGAACCAGATTTATGAGTTTATGATTGCATTTATTTGTTATGCAATGAGTGGACTTCATAATATGCAGAAATTTACTCTTTAAATAATTTAAATAGACAGCTTACCTGTTTTGATACTGTTACCTGCCGACTTGAGCAGCTTACGAATAAATGTCGGGCAATCACATCCACCACAATCTGCCACAATAACAAAATAATTAGTCCTGAAGTTCGGTATGCTCAATTTACTTCTTCATCTTATCGTATTTATCAATATTTCACTTGCAAAATCAAATTATAAATTCATATTTATCATATCGTGTTAATTAAAATCTGGAGTTAATAATTAGTTTTCGAAGCGAAAAGAAGCATTAAAATGAAGTTGAGTGAAATTAAATTAAAGCTAAATGAAATCATTGAAGCGCTTCAAATCAAAAGTGTAAAATTAATGAGTAGAAAAGCCTGAATTTGAATATTTTATCCTCAAGTGTATTACTATGCATTCTGTTTACAACTTTGCCCAACCCATCAGACATTAACATCGCTAATACAATAACAACAACTCTTCTGACAACTCGACGTTCATTCAAATAGGCTAATCGTTCAGAATTTCTTAACTTTCTTCTCAATTCCATTTCCTTTTTCCATTTCCAATATTAGAAAATTAGAACTTTATTTCAATTTCCATTAGTACCCAAATTGTACTTTAGCGCCCTCTTCCCCAACATTTTCATCACCTTTCGTTTTTTACTTCTATCTAATTGTAATACATTGCCAGATCAAGACAAGAAAAATGTAAAAAAATACTATTATGTGATGTCTGTTTCCTTATGTTATTTTTAATTAAGCCAATGATTTTTAATATTAGTTCTATTTGGGACTATTTTTGGGACTGACACTCTTTGTTTCGCCTATCAATTATAGTAATCAGCTTCTCAGTTTATCAGTTCCTCTTTGATTATTATGATCGTAATCATAGGATCAATATATTAAATTCTCAGAGTAATGATCTCAAAGCTTTTGCTGAACTTTGCGCATTTCCTGAGTTTCCAGTGCAGGCTAGGTCAAATTCGAGTGCCAGCCCTCAAAAGTTATACCGATTTTGTCAACATGTTTTTTAGTTTTTTTGAATGAAACTGCCTGAACTGTAATAGAATAATAATTTAAAATAATCACCTTCTTCGGAATTTTCAAGAATTTAATATAATAATCAAGGTTTAATAACTTATAATTATTGAATAAGCTGAAAAATCATGCATATTATAAACGTTTGAAATAGGAGCAAATACTTGACCATATCTTTTTTTATTTTTCATTTGATCACTTACTTGATATGATGTGCATCTAATATAGACAAAGCATCTAATGATCGAAGTAAATTTTGTTTTTGCCAGCTGTAGAAGGTATAATAGGACAGTGGTTTTTTTTCATTATTTCCAAGCGTAATTTCTTGACGATTACTCGAACGAAATGATTTTGCTGCTCGACTGAAGAGAAAGGTCAGGGATTGTGAGCCTAACATTGCAATATTCTCGGCCAAATATCAGTGATAAGTGCAACGAGCTTCATTCTATCATCTAAAAATAAATTAATTGAATTAACAAACAACGAAAGTTAACATCAATACTAATCATTTCCCTGAAACTAACTGAATTTTAGCTTAATGCTATTTTCTGAAATTAAAATATCGTTGCTATCTTTCTTCCTCATTAATTTGCACCTTTATTTTAAAATAGTCTCTATAGATTGTCAATGTTTAAAACGAATTTCTACATGTGTACTTAGCGGACACTGTTAAATGCTTTAAGCAACACACTAAATCGCTTCATATTTCTAATTTACTGATTTATAGCACAATATTTGATTAAAATAAAATTTGACTATAAATATGTAAAATAACTAAATATTTGAAAGTATTATGAGAAATTTCTCGTAAATTAAACTCTTCTAAGTTTATTTAAGTACTTTTATTACTTATCGTTTTCAGTATGCATCAGTTATTTTGCGATGGCTTCAAGGAATAAAACAACACTGTTTTTTCTTAATGCTTCGTTATTTTATTCTTGGAATTAACAAATATTGGAAAAGCATGTGATTTAGTAAAAACAAGAAATTTAATAAACTGGAAAAGGCTAATGAATTCATCAAAGCTTCATATAATTACATGTATTTCTCTTATTGCAATAAGAAGATATCAATTATTATAAAAAGCAAAAATTGATAGTAAAGAAAAACAAAAGTATTATCCATCACTAAATATATGACTCTCGGAAAATGTAGTGAATTTATTATCCTTTAACAAACATGAAATTCTATTTATATACTTCCATTACAATATTAGAAAGTAGGAATTGGATGTATTGAAATATAATTTAAAGAAAGATGACGAACAAAAACAAACGCTGCGTGAATAATATCAGTGAGAAATCACTTTTTTGTGCTAATGACAAGGAATGGATTCCGATGAAACTTATAGTTGCACTTCCTAATGAAGGCTATGAATGATAAATAGTATCACATATGGTGATAAATAGATTTATGTCTTATTTCATTGATTTAAAAATAGATTGGATAGAAGATTTATAAGTAAAAAAAGCTTTTGGGATTTTTTTTTGTTATTGAATGAATGTGATAGTTAGAATGAAAATATATTTATTTAAATTGAATACCATTCATGTAAATATACTCATCAAAATAGAATTAGTTGTATTGAGGAAGAGTAGATTCAATAATCATCGAATATACCAAATGCTTTAAATATTCCAAAGTTGAGCAAACAGTGATATTACGGGAGAGAGAGAAAGAGAGGGAGGGAGAGGGAAAGAAATAAAAAGAACTCAGTTAGGCATATCTTGATTGTCATTTTCCTGGTCTTTTAATGGAGGGTAGGTCCGATGAGAATGCAAAAGCGGAAAATGAATTCATTATTTTAATGTTAATGTTAAATGCTAATCAAGTGAGCGAATGCTTGGATGGGTTCATTCTCAATTTTTGAAATCTCTGGTTTAAAAAAATCCACTTATATTATTCACTCTCTTTTAAATCATTACTATCTTTTTACTGCAGTCATCATACTCTTAGCATATGGTAAATATCGGGATATTAAATATCGTATGTCAATTTAAATCAGATATGAAACCATTTCTTCAAACGCTTCATGCAAGAAAGGTGATAATTGATGGATTATATTGTGCCAGTTTTCATTTCTTTATTTTCTAAAAATGGTTCAAAGATGATAACAAAGAAAAATTTTTGTTTGAGCAGTGGAATTGTCAGAGAAGCGATGAAAAGGAAGAAAGCTATTAATAAGCACTGAGAATTCTGATGATTCTTTTAAGAGAATGCTGCTAATTCTTTTAAATTAAAAAAATTTTTTATTTTGTAACTCAGGAAGTAAGCTTAAATCACATTTCAATAATAATGTCTGGATAGCGAATTTTCAATCAGACAACAAAGAATAATGTTTTCGATTGAATAAGAAATGTTATATTGGAATGAAAGTTATATAAGAAATGAAAAAAATTAATTATCATCAGCTTGACGAATTAAAAACAAAATAAAATCTTTGAAAGAGACAGGATATGAATAGATTTTCTTCAAACAAAAGAAGCTGAGTTTATCTTGAAAGCTTCCCCTATAAGAGGAATTTATATTTTTAAAAAATACCTTCAGAGTAAAGAAATTTTAGAAAAATTAATATTAATAAATTTTTTACCTTTGAAATAAAATTTCATTTAAACTGATCTAGTATGAGCATATTGATTCAATTATAATATATCAAACTTACTAATATTTATGATTTGATTAAGCAACTGAAACAAAGTGAAATGAAAACTGATAAATCAGGAATAAATAAGGATGTGTCTGAAAAGCCAGAGAAAAGCATACTATACTGATACTTTATAATAATACTTACATTCATAGTGCAGCCATCCTTATCACATCAATTTGATAACATCAGAGTTTTACGTTCTCTTTTCTTTTTTCTCTTCTTTCATCTTTTCACTCTTAACACCTCCATTGCATACTCAATTCAACAAATCTTTTTTGTTTTTGAGATCGGCGAGAAATGTTATCCGTGAATGAGAAGCTTATTATAGAGTTAGAAGTCAATTAAATTGGTGCAAAGAGGAAAAAGGAAAGAGTATGGAACTAACTGATCCGTTGGCTTTTTTCTCAAAACTTCCTCATAGCACCAAGAATTGAAAGAATGTCTACTACTGGACAGCTAACATTAACACCATTATCATAGCTTTCTAAAATTCCAATTTTTTCTCATAATAAGGGAACTTTTTTCCCTCTTCTTATCAATTTATCAGAATTCATTGGAAGCGTGAATTGAGTCTCTCTTCTTTCCTTATTCCACTTCCTCTCCCTTATCGCTATTATTATCATTATCATTACCATTATTATCACTATTACTATTATTATTTTAGATAAACTTTTTTTGGATAAAGAATTCACAGCCACATACTGTATTGAGCTGTTCACCCATTTGAAGTAGCACTTATGTTTATTAATGAATTTGAAGAAACCAAAAAATATGCAAAGGAGCTTAATTTGTAAATATACCGATGTTGATGGGTGCAAGCAAGTATTAAAAACTATTTTATCTTACAAAATAAATTCAATTTTATATTTTTCCTAATTACACAAAAATTCTTGTCTGTTAAAACTTGACATTTACTAATAGTTTCTTCACTTCTTAATATGTAAGAACTTATCACTTCATGATATTCGAGATCTCTGCATCTCGTCAATATCAGCAATTCGATACACGTATAAATATTGAAAGTTGCTATCATCAAAAATATACCAATCACATAAAACAAAAAGCAATAACATTACTTTAACGAGTTCTTATACGAAGGAAATAAAAATATCTTCACGAAAACAGATGTTGAGCTTTTTTCGCCATAAGAAATTGAAGGAAAATTTGGATATAACATAGTTATAAAATTGTCCAATGAATGTTTCGATATATAAGTCGCAATATATCATTTCCGTATTAATGAAATATTTTTAGCTGTTAGTAGAAAGTTCTTCATAGAGAATATGATACGGATTCCCCAAGGTGCTATCATGAAAAGATTTTATCAGGTGGGATAAATGGAGAAATATAACAAAAGCGATGGTTCTAATTAGAAAACAATGAAATGAATAAAATGAAGACGATGGAAAATTAGATTTAATTGGTTCAAACTATTTATGCACCTCAGAATATGAGCTAAAATATAATTAATTCTTTTTTTTGCCGAAATATTAACCAAGCAATCAACTGATCCATACCGAATATTTTGAATAGAAGAAAAGACAACATATATGAGAAGAAATTAAATTCAAATTAGCTCTCAGATTTATTTCTTCATTAATATCCACATTATCTGCTTGTTGCCATGCACAATGATTACTTATTTGTGAACATTACTTCTTATTTACGCGAATATTTTTAAGAGCGATAACTTGATATCCTTCAATTTAACAATCAAACTTAATGCCAGTACACCATTACCTTTTTATTCTATGGGAAATTGTTTTCGTACTGTCTGGTCTGTGCAACAATGATTATAATGGAAGTTGGCTGTATTAGTTGGCTTCAATTACTTCCTTCTTTTCCTTTTCTAACCTTATTCTTATTCTTTTTCTCTTTCAAATAGAGTCTTGAGATTTAATTTACTGGGCATCTCCAACAAATGCATAGTCTCTACACCTTTATTTCTCGTGCCATCCAATGCTGTCTCGGAACTGTCTCTCCCCCTTTCCAAAATTACTATTCCACGGAGTCTATATATGTCACGATGGTGCACGGTTTTAGGGGTTGGTCGGTTGACTGGACTTTGCATCGCATGTGCGTGCATATATGTGTCCATGAGGAGTGCATTAATACCCTCCGCGAGGTAGTGAAGAGAGAAATGCTGCTCGTGAAATTAAGCTGAGAAGAATATTTGCACTTTTACACTAATTATTATTTCATTCGATGTTTATATCATGCGGAAGCATTCAAGTTTAATTGTAAAGTTCGTGTTTCAAGCTTGAAGGAAGTCGAGATTTGTAGATGCAGCTCACTTTGTGGCAATAAGTTTTCAGGGAAATAGTTCTGGAAGGAAGAGAAGATGAAACTGAATATAGCATATCCTACTACTGGCTGCCAGAAAGTTTTTGAAATTGATGATGAGAAGAAATTGCGGATTTTCTACGAAAAAAGGATGGCACAAGAAGTGGAAGCTGATGCTTTGGGTGATGAATGGAAGGTATTTTAGAGAGTCATTTTGTATTTCAGTTTTTTTTTCTCGGTTTTTTGGTCCAGAGATTCTTTTATACGTTTTTAACTTCACGATGTTTCCGAACTTTTGAAACTTTAATAATAGTTATATTCGGAATTGCAGTTTGTTTTTATTCTGTATCATAATGAAGATCCAGCTTTTTTCATTTACTTCTATTATGCTGTTTGGCGTGCAAGTTTTGCGTAAGGAATGTCTTGGTGAAATAAGGAGGGAAAAACATCAATTATTCTAGGGTTATGTTTTACGTATAACTGGTGGTAATGACAAACAAGGTTTTCCAATGAAACAAGGTGTTTTAACAAATGGACGTGTGCGTCTATTGCTGTCGAAAGGACATTCATGCTACCGAGCTCGTCGAGATGGAGAACGTAAGCGGAAGTCGGTACGCGGATGTATTGTTGACGCTAATTTGTCTGCCCTTGCGTTGATCATCGTAAAAAAAGGTAAGATGTCCCATCGTTGTTGAGTTACTTTATTCAATGCAAGGAATTGAAAATTTTCCCGGAAATATTCTGGATCTGCTTCGAAATTGGATGTCGAAATTTCATTTAAAACTATTTCAGGTGAACAGGAAATTCCTGGTCTAACAGATACCACAGTTCCTCGCCGTTTGGGACCCAAACGTGCATCTAAAATCCGTAAATTGTTCAATCTAACAAAGAATGATGATGTTAGGAAGTATGTTATCCGTCGGAAATTACCCGAAAAAGAAGGTAAATTTGTTTTCATGATTGTGATTTAGATGGTGTCGTTTGAATTGTTATTCGTAAGGAAAGTGCTTTCGAGATGACAATAGGCTTCATTCGATGGATTGTGCCTTTCAGGTAAATCAACAGAAAACATCTGTAGGTTCCCATATGCATATAGATCTAGTTTAAAATTGGGAATAAAATATAATACCTGTTGTTTGAGGTAAAAAACCACGCAGTAAAGCACCAAAGATCCAGCGACTAATAACACCAGTTGTGTTACAACGTAAACGAAGACGTTTGGCAATGAAAATTAAGCGAAGTGTCAAGCGACGTGAGGAAGAAGCTCAATATCATAAGATGATGATGCAGTATGCAAAGGTTTGTTTGTATTAGTGCAATTTTTCATTTTTCTAGATTTTGATTGTGTTGGGCAAACACATAAATTCGTCACCAGAAGTTGCGAATTGCGAAACCTATACTACTTTCGTAAATATCGAAGCTCTTTTTTTCGACTTTTTGAAGAAGTTATTCTGGGGATTTTCCTAAATATTTTTTAGGAAAAACAGGCAGCTAAGATTGCTCGTCGTCGCTCGTCAGCATCTCGTCGTGAATCAGAGTCGGCAAGACATAGCAAGAGCAGCAAATGAATTTGTTGAATAGCTATCATTTATTGTTCCCTTTCGTCCTATTATAAAATGATATAACTGTTACTGTTTTATTGTTTCATTGTTGAACACTACAGTGGTGTCATGACAAAAAATTCTGACAGTCCCAAATAAATATTAAGCTATTCATGCTGTTATCCAATTTGAGATTTACTAATGATTTTAAAATGTTTTTTTCAAAAAATTCGATATATAGTTTCTCGCAGGTAAATTTTATTATATAACAATGAGCAAATGACAAAGAATAAGTGAACGAGGTAATCTGTAAGAGATATGTCACGATAAAGCTACAAATAAAGCATGGAGTTATGTTCCAGATTTACATTAGTCACACCATTTTGAATTTACAAAGATACGCTGAAAGTTGAGCTAAGTAATGAAGTTGAGGTGAGGTGAGTGAAGGGAATTAAAATAACGCGGGAGGTATTTATTCCTCGATTATAAAAGGTCGCTTATCTTTTTTCATTTCAGCAAGAGCGCGTTTTATAGCGAGTCCTGCTTCGGCTTCAAATTGAAGATGCTGTTCTCGTGAATAGTTGTACAACGAGTTCAACATTATTTTCTAAAAAATATTTTAAGTAAAATCCTACTAGTAATTTGGTATTACTGAGAAATCCGCTCTAACGAGTTAGTTTGCCATCACTTACCGTGAATTACTGGTCATGAAATTAAAAAGATATAATGTAAGTAAATATTTATGCCGATGTAAGATATCTGTTTTCAATCAAAGACAATAGTTATGGGGAAGCAGCGATGCAGGACTTTAATAGCTACACTGTACAGCTTTTCTGTTTCTCAAAGAGTACATAAAACAATACTGGTGCTTTGGGCTAGATATTCGAGGCGTCCAATGTAGCTACACTTGAGCAGAGAAAAATTCATTAAAATCTTGCCTTTAACTTTCTAAATTATTCATCAACAAATAAAAATCCAGAAGTACTACGACAGGAATTTAGCATTAAACCAATTAAATAAAAAATGAATCACTTACAAGGTCGAACTCCGTGATTGGCTCAACGCAAAATTTATCCGATGTTATAGAGTCCCACTTTTTTTCATACTGTGGTCGGCCAGATAGTTCTTCCTTATCATCAACTATTATCGCTTTTGCTGCTATCGCTGGCAAGAAAGCACCATATAATTTAACAATTGTACCCAGTACTTCGTTACACTCTGATTCGTTGTTCCCTTTACAGTGAGGTTTACCAACTAGCGTTGCAATTGCCCACGACTGCAACACTGAATTCAAATACCGTTGCATCATTAAAATAGGCAATGGGAAAATTGATGCAACGGGAACGTTAGACAATGAAGACTGTGCTTAAAATTACAAGCACTTATGCTTAACATTCTGCTTGATGAATGAATTCCAGCACAAAGATAAGACAGAGTAGTAGTTTGCGCCTGAAGTTTGTGTAAGAACAGCTTTCACACGTTATCCATTATTATCAGTATCCTAAGTTTCAAATATGCATATAAATAAAACTACTACGTTGAAAAGTAGAGTAAGTAAAGTGAACTAATAATAATGAGCATTCAGATAGGTTTTGAAAGCCATATGCGATGTGCACAAATAAAACATAAAAATAAGGTGCATTCGATTTCCTTATTAATGAAATAAAAAAATTCCATTCTCTAGCAAGTTTAAAACTTTTACTAAATAAGCCTACCTTTGCACTGTAAACTCGTGCATCAATCCGTTCCCAAATTGTTGGATCGCAGCAAATATACTGACTATCGCATGCAACGCGCATAGTACTGCTTTTACATATAAATGCACCACAGAGACGACATTTCAAATCATAACTTCAATACAATAAATTACTATTGAAAATTTAATTTTGCAAAAAAACATTCTTTAATCTCAAGTAAAAGTTAAGGATCTTACGTTTCTTCAAATGCACTTGAAATCTTTCTAATGGATCAATATTTCCAGTTCTCAATTTTAAAAATTCACTGGATTTTTACAGGAACGATATGTTATTGAAAAATAACCATTTTCCTTCTAGCGAACGTTTTCTCTCATGCTGTCGCACCAAATCTGCCTCATGAAGAGCCTTCATTTGACTAATTTTTGCTTCTACCTGAAATGGATATGATTGGAACATTGAATATTAAAAATATTCCTATATGAAATGGCATATTCATGAAGGTAATGAATTGCTACACGAGAGAAAATTAGCATCAGATCAAAAAATATTCTTTGAGCTGATGTAAAATTTAAGGAAGCGAACGAATTTTTTTAATTTAAATGCGAGATTTCTTCGACTTTAAGGTGCTCAAGTTTCTTCGATCTTTTTTAAAAATATTCAGACAAACCTCAATCAATCCAAATTTATTAATGAAATGAGAAAAAAAAGTGAAATTGTGCAGAAGCAGCGAAGACGTGAAGATGAAACTAATAATATAGCATAGGTTGGAGAGATGTGAAGAGAGCATTTGATGATAGCAAAATACTGACGTTACGAAAGACTCAATAAATACAAAACTGATATCCTTATTAAAACTGCGCCGTAAAAGAGGTTTTCACATGAATAAAGAGAAGTAAGTTAAAATTATAAAGCAATGATCGTTTGATTAGCAACCTACCAACTGCCTCATTTGGTTTTCCGACTTTGTTTGCATATGTTCTAGACATCGTCTCATTAAATGTTCCTTTTGAATATTTTCTAACTCTTTCTCTTCTATAGAACCATCTAACGCCAGCAAGATTGATCTACTATGCTTTGCCCGAGCTCGACCTGTAACTCTTGACAATCTTGTTAAATCACAAAAAACTAATAAAATATAATTATTTTCAATCCAGAAATGTTTTTTTAATGAAACCTCACATCAGACGCAACTATTCTTTCGAAAATACACATGAATGATCGTTTCGGAAATTTGAATTAAATACACCAAACTTCAAGAACTGAAGGCTGAACTTACCTCTTCGCTGAATGAGTGATCTCTCAGAACCTGTGTTGTTGTATTTGATGATTAGGTTACATGCAGAAATGTCCAAGCCTTCTTCAGCAACTGATGTGGCCACTAAAACTTTCAAAGTGCCATGATTGAAACTTTCAATCACAGTCCGTTGTTCCTCAGCCGTCTGACCACTCAAAGTAGATGATCGATTTGAACCTAAACAGATGTAAGCTACATGACTTCATACCAACTGCTATCATTTTCATAGATCTAATGTTGCATATCACCATTCTTTGATATTACCTCATACTACTATTTATAATATCTTATTCGTTTTGTTCCATTTCATTCATTCAGATAGAGGAAAATTATTTAATCGGAAGCAGTTTCATTTGTGTACTGAAGATAAATCTTTTTCTAAAAAACAATATGACATTACTAGTGACGAATGCGACTGCACGACTCGTTCCATCTACAATTTTGATAGTGTTCAAATGATGTGACAGGTAGTGGGCCAGTCTACGTGTGGCCACAAAGATAATCGTTTTGGATGTTGGATCCGAAAGATACTGGTCACGCAAAATACTGTGTAATATTTTCAAAATTTCTTTTTCTTCATCTATGTCATTTTCTTTGAAATTTAATTCATACGGTTTCAAGAATTCTGAAAATAGAAAAGCATATAATGGTGTGACAGAAAAAAAAATAAAAACTGCTTATAATCATCTTCAGCCTTTTTCTTGCTTCGCTGATTATTATGAAAAGATCTATCGTACTAAACGAAAGTCTGCGTAGTGATCTGAGGAAACAAAACCACGAAAGAAGACCTCATATCTTTTTTTACCATCATATAACACTTTGCAAATGGGAGTAAAAGAAGATATAAGAGAAGAATAAATCGCTATTATTCAGTGTTTTGAAGATTCAATACTAACAAATTACATACTTTCAAAAAGCTTCCCCAATTGATTCTGAATCGTTGTACTATCACCCGCATCAGGAAAAACTTTTATAATATTTTCACACAAATAATTATAGGCATACCAATTCGGTAACAAATCACTCAAGCAGAAAGCGCGATAATAATACTGAAACACGAATCTCATCAGTAGACAATGAAACAAAAAACGGTCAATGTAAATTTTCAAAAGAAATAAATTTATTTCCACAAATAACAATTTATCATTTTCACCATCTTTAGTTCAAGTGTTTGATGAGTAAAAAACGCTAACCCCAAGATGTTCAAGCATCTTTATCAACTGATGCTTTACTTTATCACCAGGCAATTCCATTAAGCGATTTTTCAAACTTCCAACAAAGCTCTCGTAACGCACTGAGCTGCGATATGCCGGAAATATAGTTTCCTCCTGAAATTAGCAAGGAGAAAATGAAATGAAATAAAAACGAAATGGCATGCTGCCAAATTATAGACATGACCTCATCTATTTCAAAATATTTATTCTTTTCCAAAAAAAGACGTGTGGTTATTTCCCCTCCATTCTTTTACACAAAAATGTTTTCAGTCTTTTTCTCTCTGCAGCTTATGCATGCCATGAAAGCCATGAATGACTGCAACATGAATGTGGTAAAGTGGTAATTCCAGTGGTAAATTGTAATATATTTTGAATTATTCTTAAAATCTGTCATATACTCATCGGATGATTATTTTTAATCTACAGTGCAGATCGTACAAAAACTTATACTGCATTTTTAACTAATTTTGTCTCTAAATACTAAGTGATTCGCATTCAAAAGTATGGAGAACAAAAAAAAATCAAATAAGTAACGAACCACTCTAAAATCAATAACTTTACTTTCGACAATTTTTTCAAGTTCCGACTTTATGGCCGATTCAATTTTTCTCATACAGATCAGTAGTGACTGAGAGAAACTGTCGAAATCAGGTCGATGAGCGCGTTTTATGTCTAGAAAAGGAACATAAATGACACTGAAGGCGTTTCTTTAATTTGATTCCTTAATAAATATTCATGATAATGCCTGTTAAACCATTAAAATAGGTTAAATATTAACATGTGCCTCGAGAAATGCCAAAAAACGAACCATCGATAGGTGGTTTCACATAATAACGAAGATTTTCTATATGCTTTCGAACTGTACTAATGTGATGAGCAGAGAGTTTGGCGCATAAATCCATCATATGCTATAATTTGATGAATACTGAATTATTAAAGATTAAAATCAAATTTTCAAAATGTTTTAGCATAAGAAAAAATTACTATGAGTTATTTCGATTAATTTTAAAGTATAATACTGCAGTGAAAAGATTTTCAAATTCAAGAGTCAGATTGGAAAAAACAAACATCAAGTGCTGCTTCTATACTTGCACGTCCAGCACCCAGTGGCAGAGAAGCAGTTAGACCAACAACTTGTGGTTTTGGACCATCAAACCTGTGTAACATCCGCATCAGAACTGAAAAAAAGCGCTCCAATTTCCAAATTCATGCTCATTCCTAATACATCATCAATACAACATCAGATGATGACTTATGCTGCTTATTATTAATTAAGAAGGATCTTTTAAGATAGTTGTCCAATTAAAGTTGTTTCTGAAAAATTGAAATTAAAAATTTTTTAAAAATCTAAATTAATAAAAATTGCCGTGATATGGATGGTCTCCATCGCAATGATGGCATTCATCAAATATGAACATCGAGAAGTCGGTAAAATACAAACGATCATCACGACGTATACTTTTTAATAAATTTCTGAAAAATAGAGATAAATCAAAAAATTTGTGAGGCCAATGAATTTAATTTTTCGTGCTAATTATTATAGGAAAAGTTTAGAGATAAATTTACTTCGATGTCAACTATATTCAGTTCTCAAATGGCAAGTGCCAATAATAAACAATAGAAATTGAAAATTTTTACATGAAAATTTGCGGTGTGAAAACGGTCACATGACTTGCTAAAACATTTGGAGCACGTCCATTTTCATCGACTGGTTCACTTCCACTCATACCATCGACCCAGAACGTTTTCCTCAGATAGCGATTCAACATTACACATTGTTGTTCTACAAGTGGAATTGTTGGTACAATTACTGCAACCTAAAGAGCTATAATTTAAAACTTCAAATCGTAGTGATGAATCTTTCAACACTTGAATAATATGCAAATATCAATATGAACAATTTTTCTTATGATGAAGAAACACATAAGCATAAGTATTCAAGAACTATGTGTATCGAAATTGTAATTTTTGACATCTTCCGACCAACTTGCTAGTGATTTTTTTTTGAATTTGGCCAACATGTGACACATGAACTATACGTCTTCCTAAAGATTTCAAAACATGTACATGGTGTCGATAAAGTTCAAGTCAATATGATTTAGTGGCACAACTCCTTTAGAAATGAAAATTGAGCAAAATTTCCCGTAATAATAATAACAACAAGAAAAACAAGCCCTGGATGGTTTATTTGTAGCTTTCATAACTCGAAAATGTTCTAGAATAATGTATGCAGCTACGACAGTTTTTCCTGAACCAGTTGGAGCACAGATAATTGTGTTCACTCCTCGACATGCTGCTTCAACCAGTTCCTGTTGATATGGTCTCAATTCAATCGATTCTGCATCCTCCAAGCGTTCCAATTTTTCATCACCTGAAACATGACTACTCTAATTATTACGCTATACTATCAATGATAACTATCGTTGTTAAATTAGTAGCACCAACTTTTAATTTTAATGTTAAATTAGTTCTACTGTAAGTTTGAAGTGCAGTTTTACTCATTCAGCAAACCAAAAAAAAAATACTGAATGCCTTCATCCTGTATTTTTTGAAATGTTCTTGAGTGCGACTTTCCGGTTTCTCCGGCTGTTCTAGCTCGTCCACAATGTTTGGTAACCCGTCTTGTAGTAGTAATTTATTTTGCGATAACTTCAAAATTCGACATTGTGCATTATAGGCATCTAAAACATGTTTGTTTAAGACAAATACAAAGGCGAAAATCAAAACATTCAGCAATGTTCATACAGGTATTTGAAATAACTAGATCACTTAAAAATAATTATATCATTTCATTAACTTCATCATTCGATGAAAAACTTATTTTGAAGACTCACCTAAGTGAATTTTGTAATCAGGGTCAATGAATTCGGGTATTGAACGATTAGCACTATCTATACGGCAAGCATTTAAGAAATCGAAATACCATCCAGATGGTTCACTCTCCAAAATTTTCGTTTTGGGTAAATTCCTCATCAAATAACATGCTGCTTCTTCATACTCTGAAGTTTTCTTAAGTGCAGTGAAATGAAAATGAAAGTAAAATATACGCCATAGAAAAGAACCTGCTTTTTCACTACAAAATTGAGATTATTGAAAAGCAAGGTCATTATGCAGAAAGATCATTAAAAATTCTAACCTGTTAATGATTTTAACACAAAATAAAAATATGAATTTCTTACTTTTAGTTTTCATCATTTTTCGAACAATGTCCTTTATTGATTTATAACCTGCATCTTTTAACCCTGCACAAACTGATAGCGGTTCAAGTGTCATTGTAATTTTATCCATTCCTTTCATATCTTCATGAAACATTTTGCGGTAATACTCCAATGATTTCGCTGATATACTCTCATGAATTGAATCAAGCAAAACTTTGTTCTCTGAAGGGGAAAGAATGCAGAGAAACCGATCAACAGATATAATCTTGAAATGAAACCTAGATTGAAAAAAAGCTTCGCTTAATTTAAAGTAATTTGATTTAAAACGGACAATAAACCAAATGATCACAAAAATCTACCAGTTTCAATCCTCTATATTAATCTGAATAAAGTTTTGCACAGATTTTCAGTTCCTGTAATCCCTTCCAAACTTCTCACGAGCTTTATCACTCTAGGGATATAAGAAGCATTTGATTAGTACCAGGCTAAGGTAGATTAAAAGGGATATTTGAATCATAAGTCTCACAGAAGAAAAAATACTCGGCAATTTTAAGCATATGCGCTATGAATAATCAGTTCACCAATACCTTCAACAGCCATAGATAGCATATGATCCATGGCTTCACGATTAAAGCAGAGTCGACGCCAGAAATTATTCAGCGCAATTGTTTTAGTGGAATCATCTTTGTACAAATCCAAAAGACGAGTAAAATATCTCGGATCATCTGAAATATAATTTAATCTTATAAACATGGATTTATCGAGTTCCTAATTAATCAAAATAATATGCAAAACAGGATCAAGAGCTTAGTTGTGGTAAATATTGAGAGAAAAACAGTTGTGTACAGCAATATATCTGCTGCAAAACTAGTAGGGGTTTTAATGAAAATTGAAAATCACTACTATTGCAGTAGTGACTACATTAAAATCATTGTAATCAGAAAATCAAGTCGAAAATAGGAGAACACTTGGAATGATTCTAGCATATATCTAACCAAAAAATTGGCGAAATTGTTGTAACTTTTCGACACTGTCAACTGATTCCAACAATTCTGCCTTGTAAAGCCTTAAATGTCCCAAACGAAATCCTTCATCATTTTCCATCTAAATACTTTCAGTTTAAATAAATTTTTGCAATTCCGAGAAGGTATTGCGAGAATTTTTTCATAAGTATCACTTTTCGAATGTAGTTAATTTGAAAAAGAATTCGCAAATGGATAAGTAAAAAGTGTTCTGGGAGACTTAATCTTCAGTACTAAAAATCAAATCCTGAAAGGATCAAATACTACGTATTTGAAATTATTAAATTACTACTACGATTTTAAACATTTAATTTTGAATTAGAGATTAATTGTATCAATGGAAAAGAATGACTCACTAATTTGGAGAATTCATCATTCCCACTGAAATTTTGTACGAATGATTTAGCTGTAGCTTGAATCATCTGTCTGAAACAGTTAATTTGTCTATCGCTCAATAAATCAATAATGTAAAATAACTTCGAATTCTAGCATTACTCCTTGACCTCAAATTCTCAAATGCAAACTGATGATAAGTCAATAAAAGTGAAACATTCACGTCTCATCCGTGGATTACTTTACTTCACACTTTGACGGAAGAGAGAACGATTTATGCAAAATAAGCTTTTAGAACTAAAATAAAAGAATAGAACTTTTAATATGCAAACAGTATTAATCTGTGAAGTTCAGAAAAAAAGTTTTCGAAGGTTGTTCGTTTGTTTTAAGTTTTTTGAATCCAAAAAATGCCTAGGCCTATTCAATTGGCTTGCTTTAGTTCATCCAAGTAATGCCTCGTATGAGATCAGAATTAGCAAGTCATACTCACGCAGTGGAAATGTTACGACTATAATTAATTGCAAATGAAACTGATGAAGAGCGGACATCGGTGAACGAACGAACGAGGAAGACAAATAGCTGAAATGCTGATAGAATGATGTGCAGTAAGACTTGAAGATGGACGTTTGCGAGAACGGCTGAAAAATGTCAACGAGAAACAACAGATCAGTTTCAAACGCAACTCCATGCTGAGAAGTCACGAACTACAGTTGTTTTGCATTCCGGTACAATCTAGCTGATAGCCGCTTGAGCCGCATGTTCTCATCGTCACTTTCGTTGAAGTTTGTTTTCATTGCAAGGCCCTGAAGTTAATAAGGAGATGGAAGACACGTGTTCTGTGCCGAAAAAATTGAACTTGGAGAATCACCAGAGGTATCAAAAACTTCGTTTGTTGAATATCCTGCCGAATCAAAGCATTTCTCATCTAATATCAGGAAATACAACTCTGCTTCCAAATGACGTCGTTCAGTGTAAAAATCGTGGCAACTCATTCAACATGAAAGGACGAAAACATGAATCGAATACATGCTGCGGACTTTCTCTCCCATAGAAAGGTTCATGCTTCCCAAATACAACAGCTTCTTCACAAACAAAATTAGTGCGTCTATTCAAAATAGCAACTGAGATCTGATACGCACAAGATTGTTATTCATGCTGACAAAACGCCTGCTGGAAAACACGTGCGGAGTTTAATGCTCCAACTATAAACGAAGTGGCAATTGTTATAATCGGAGATCACATCCAGCCCATGCATATTTCTCTTCATCGCAGAAGCGATCATTTGACAAAGTTGCAGAAACTCATCGGTGCTACGATGCCTTCCGTTTTTGGAATGATGATGACAGATATCACTTCATCGTTAACATAATAAATCCGTTAAAAAAATGCACGTATTCGAATGTAAAGTTGTGTCAAATTATGATTTTGAATAAACGAACAATTGCAAACTTTTTACGAATCATAAGATTGCTTTAAATTTTAGAGATCAGCATATACACTGGTTGTAAATAGTGCGCTTCGCGTACCCGGGTACGACTAATTTATAATATTATAAGATAACTTCTCCTACAACATTATATTTGATAGATTGTTTGTTATAGCTAAAAGTCGCGTGTGAAACCCTACTTTAAATAAATAAACATTTATTTGCATGTCGACTTTTCTGTTCTCAATTCATTGAGGCGAATCTAGGCTAATTAGAGTAGAATATCTAGAGATAAGTAATGTGTATTAAAACGTTTATGTAAGTGATGTAGATTTATAAAAGTAATAAATATTCAAAATAATAGAACTTATTGTTACAACCAAAATGCGTCAGATGGAAATCAGTCTCACGTTCAGAAAGCACAATAATATTTTCTAAGAAGTAAAATACGATGCAGAAATTTTTTGTTATTGTTTCATGACTGGGAAACTAAAACTTAATACATGAAGATGCTTTGTAAAATACAAGAAGTCCAACTCTTATTAAGTTTTTGATTGTACTGCATTCATACGATCATTTAATTCTAAATTCGACTCGAAATTAATACCCTTAAAATTAAAAAATCGTGCAAATTCTTGAAATTCATAAACATTTTCATTCCTACAATCAGGAAAGAATGTGTATCATTTAATGAAAAATTATGAAAACTACGCAAATAAATATTACAAGTACGATTTAAAAAGATTGGATCTCTAAAAATTTATATAATTGGTTAAAATCGGTGACATAATCACGTGGAATGCTTGAATCGCATTACTTAAAATCTAATCTTCTACATCTGGTTAATAAAACTGGTTGCTGCATTGAAACAACAAGTACGCATATCAACAGTATGTTTTAAAAATTTAGCCAACCAATAGTAAAAACGAGTAAATGTCAGACAGAACAGAAATGGACTTCAAAATGCCAACATGCTGTAAAAAATAAGAGTAATCGAATCAGTATAATCCAGCTGCACTTGCAATTTCGGTAATAATTGATTTCAGCGGATGCCTGAGATTTCGTAGTGTACCAACGGAAGCTTCAGAACTTGCAATAATAATTACAAAGAGTGGGCTGATTTGAAGTATCACCAATGTTGTTGATTCATAACTGTAAATAGAATAAGCACAGATTCATTAAACAAAATAACTGAAAAATGAATCGTGCCGGGAAACTTAAATTACATAGCTTACATAGTCAAATTACATAGTTATGTAGTTAAATGAAATTTTTTCATCATTTATCAGTTGTAATAAATGTAAGTTAAGAGTTGTAATGTTGCTTGTAGTTGACATTCTCATTATAAAAACTATTTGTACTTAAAATGCTCATTTAAACGTTTCTTGTTTCGTCTAAAAAATAAAGTTAATCTAAATATTTGTATTCAATGATTTCCTCATATCCTCTTTTCCATATTTATCAGTCTTTATCATATCTATCTTGATATTCAACTGAATCATATTACAACATGTCCATATAAAGGATTCTTCCCATCTTCGCGTATAATGTGTCGTTATACCTAATTACTGTAGCATAACAAAACTCATCTTTACAAATTTTTATATATAAAGGACATTCGTCATATGGTCGTGACGAAGAAAACTACAAATTTTTTTCTATTAGCTATTGTTTCTCATTAACAAAATTCTCGACTCCGATTACAAAAAAGAGTTTAAATAATATTTCTTCAATTCAGAGAAAAAACTGAAGCTAAGCGACTGATAATAATTCGATATTTCGATAAGATGCAAGCAGAAATCCCCTCCAAAAATCAATCTTCACTTGATTAGACTGTGCCAGGATTCGAAAGTTCTTTTTCAAAAACGAATGGAGAATCTCATCATAAAGAAATTCAACGAATATTAATTTTTCCAACTGATTCTTAAATTCCTTAATAAGTTTAAAATGCTGACTTTCCAATCATTATCAAAAAACCGAATACTTCACCCAATAATTTACATACAAGAACAAAGTGTTACCAAAAAATTGCCGACTTTTGTTCACCAAGATTTAGTTTGGGTATCTGTTCCATTGTTATTTGATTACTGTTTATAAGCTGCATTCGATTTCGCAAATCTTCTTCTACAAAATTCTGATTTCCAAGCGTAATTAGGGTAGGAAGATTTTAATGAAATATAATATTCTAGAAAGAAAGCACTGTTCAATAGTACAGAGGGTAAGATATGGTACCGTACAATTTAAAAAAAATACATTTGATAGAAATGAGTGCATCGAAGATTTCATCAGAGAAAAATTGTCCAAGAATGTGAAAAAAGACTATATTGTAAGGAAATACTGTAAAATACTGCAAATTAAAAATTAGATAAAGGGAAATGAAAATCATACCGCCTAACTCATTCACACCGATAATCGGTATGCCTTCTTTATCAGTGATGAAGATGTGTTGCACGCCTTGCGTATTCAACAATAACTTTCGCAGTGACTTCGTTATTTCCATTCTTCAATTCTTACGCTATGATACACTTCATCTAAAAAATACTGAACAGTAAAAGAGGAATTTCAGAAGAATAATCAAAGGAAATCAATCACACTTGTAAACAATCAGATCGCTACTTCAAAATTTTTTTTGTTTGGAGGAACTGACAGTCAGTTCCTCTGAGAAGAATTATGGATTTCTAAAATGTGCCAAAGTTCTCTCTGTTAGGATGAAATAATAATACCCAAGATTTTTTAGCAGCAATAACAGAAAATCTCGTTCAATATCCATCAACGTAATGACAGAAATATATCCTAGGAACGGAAAAAAAGTCCTCAGTAACTTGTTTTTGCTTTTGTCCCAAAAATGAAATGGTAGCCCGAGATATACCAGTCATTCACGCAAAGGAACTACTGAGCAAATTTTCTTTTTCCTCGCTTTATTTCCCTTTTATCTCTTTTCTATCCTCATTCAGTAATTCACTGCGCTACTATTATTTAAAAAGATAGCGACTACTACTGAACTGTTTATAAAATTAATGAGATCTAGAAACTTTATCGAATCCTCTTGATCTTTGACATTTCCAATGATTATGTTTAGATAGAACGAAAAAAGTACCATGTAACTTTTATAAAATGCATGAAACTGAGAATTGAGCAGAAACACCCGAAGCATAGAATTTAATTTAATTTGCAGCAAATAAAACTGAAAAAATTTTTCAGTCGAAACCCAATTATATATTTGATATCATTATTTACAAACAAAATAGAAATTTACTAAATTTAATTCACTCAAAAACAAATGCAGATAATCCATATAGCAAAAGAAATGCCTGAAAATGCAATTATATTTGATCGTTAGAAAAAGTGAAAGACAAAAATAACAGAAATGCAAGTGGAAAAGAGGTAAAAATTGGTTTTATTCTTTCTTCATCACCCATTGTCAATAAAAAATACTTCCTCTACTTGAACATTTCTACTTGCTACCAATTTAATTGATTGATGATCATAAATTCTTTAAACAACTAGTAAATCGGTATTCTCTTTCAAATAATTGTTCCACGTGTCATAACTTCATAAAATAGATAATAGGGAAAACTAGACTAAAACATAAAAAAGTATGACGAATAATCATTCCTGAAGCAGTATATCCACAACCAGATGAAATATAGTAAGCATTTCACAAAGCAAAATATAATTTTCCATTAGACAAATAAACAAATTTGTAGCTCCACATCAATAAAAAATGATAACATGACAATATCAGATAAGCATGAGCAATGTTTTATTTATTCATCTCACTGCTTGAAGTACAAACTTTAACCGAACAAACTCTTAAAGCCTCCCAAAATTATGTCTTCCTCAAAGGCTACCATTGTGAGAAAATAAATTTAAAAAAAAAAGAACTATTAAAACTCTCAATATTACAAGCCATTATGAATTCAAGGATCATGAATCAGAGCAATGATCCTGAAAAATAAGCCTAACATATGGTTTATCCATTGATAACAGTGATGTACAAAACGGGCATACTGGATGAAAATTGCTTGTGCCATGCGGTAATGGAATGCGAGACCAATACCTGTAAGAAACCGAATCAGTTTTAGCACATGATTTCATCATTATTTTTAACTAACATGAATTCAAAAAGATGCATTTTTCATTCAACTAATTAAATGACTCACAAATATATTTAACATACTGAAACTCATGAAGTTGAAATATCTCTACTTGCAATATGTCTACTTGCAAGAAGCAATAAAATATTTGCAAGCATAATGGATATATACATCATGGAAAATCTTTGATATATTATGATTAAAATTCACATTCACCTCACAGTGGATAGTGAAGCGACATGTCCACATGGATTGAAAGCATAATTCAATGCATCTGAATCAAGATGAAATGCTGATTCCATTCCCATAACTAATTGAATTATTTTGGATGAATCTACCAAACATATGGGACATTTATACAAAGTCTCACTGTCACTTTTGTCGTTTTTGCCCCATGCATGCTTTCCTTGTACGTGGCCACAATTAAGATAAACCTAAATGTGAATATTTATTCAAAACATTATGCAAAATTTATATTCTGAAATGATTTACGATAATCTATAAAGTGTATTTATGTAATGAATGCTTAAACTGAAAGCGATGTTTAAAGATAAATTGGTTTGATTTGAAAATTCTCATTGGTAAATATTAGAGACTGTATTTCTCCATCAATAACTAATAGAGAGAGTGGTGAAAAATTATAAAAATACGTACATATGGCTGTCTAGAAGAGCCATGACTTTTTGCGGACTTTTTTCTTGGAATAATGAGAGTATTAAGATTTACTGGACACTGCGGCTTTCCAGCATTGATTTCATTCAATCTAAAAAACCACAAAAAAATATAATTGCTTTAAACTTCAAATCAAATTTACAAAAATATACCCCATGCACGCATTTACCTTGACTCGAGCTCGCTTCGGCAAGGACTTTTCGATAAGCCTTCAGCTGTTCTCCATAAAAGTGTAGCACCGCAGAGATCAATCAAAGTCCCATCCTGCAAATCAAATGTCGAAATTTTCTCCTAATAATTTTAATACTCATCATTTCATTTCGCACCTTCTTAAGTCATAGTTTGATATACCTGTAATTCATTAGATTCACCCGCCAACAACTCCCCTCGTTTGGTCGATGACCGTGTTTCCCTTATATTGTAAATGTCACCATCGACAGAGACTTCACGCCACACAAACATTCCCATATGTTCTTCTAGACTTTGACCGAAATTCTATGATTTTTTCACATTAAACTTCATTGAATAAATCTCATCAAGTATAGGAACAAAAGGGTATGAAACATGTTATTACGAAATGTTCAATGGATAAAAATGATATAATAGACCTTCTAAGGTTAACATAAAGACTAAGAAAATGAAAATGAGCTGCTATTGTCACTCCTATTCAGTCTTGGCAAATTAAAGTAAAACCATAAATTTGATTTTCCTAATTTAATTATTTGTGTCCATCTCTTAGTTGAATAAATCTCACTTAAAAATTTTCACATGTGCTCCTGAACCGAAAAAAAAGCTAAATCAAAAACAAGTCCATCTCTGATCGTTTTTCTGTAAAATATAAAATTTGTTAATCTCGGTAACACACTTTATTTGCAAGCTTTAACACCGAAATCCAGTAGGTTATTGCTTGGTCATCGAAATTACTAACAGTAAAGTAAAAATATGCACCTGTCTTTGCATAACATTTGGATGCAAAATAAGAATGCCATTAGTTGTAAGACCATCAATTTCGCCATCACATTTTGTCCACTTCGTTGCCTTTTCCTACATTTTTTAAATTATAAAGATCACAGGAAAGATATCCAGCATAAATAGCTTCCAATGAAAAAGAGATACTTCAATAAATAGTTCAAAAAATAAAAATGCATAGCAATATTTTGATCATTAAGTGAAGGACAAATCAGCTATAGGATAGATACCTAATTCACAAAATAAAATTATTTATAACAGATAGTAATTGATTTTCAAAAACTCAAAATTAAGGGAAGAATTATCAACTAATTTTTGAAAACATGGAAGAGAAGAAAATATACTCCGAGGAAAATGTTCCTGGAACTGTCAAATCCAGCTGCATATAAAAAAGCTCGATGAGGATAGTCACGGTTAATTTGTATCCGGCAAGCATAACGACTAATAGTTGATGATATTGGTCGCTGAATGTTATAACGTGGATCTTTTCCAATTCCATATGCATCAATTACATCATTCTCCGATTCTAATTTGCTGTGAACTCCTGAAATCACATTCCTCTTAAATTCTTGCAAAATTGCCAGTTGTATGCCAGTTGCTTTGTTAATGTCAACAAAAAATTCCCACAGAAAATAACTGAACTCTCTTTACATGAAGAGAACATCATTTAAATTCCAGTCGTTCTCCGCAACTATAATCAATTATTATCTTTTCCACAATCTTTTCTCAAACTATAAAGTTTCCTCCACCAAGTTAGCAACACCTATATAACTCACTGTGTCAGTTTATAATGAAATAATCACATAAATTAACATTAATAAAAACTTTATCCTGCTGCCTATAGTAAAGACTTATAATATGCAACAAATAGTGCTGAATAAAACAAGGACCTGAATGGAGAGCGTTCGCAGCAAGCCATGTATCCACAACAGTAAAATCTATTTGCTCTTCAGAAGAACGACCAATCTAAAAGCAAAATTCTGGAAGTAAAAGAGATATTTTGAATTCTACTGCTATAGATTTTTTGCCCCTTTACTATCATTAGATAAACAATGTTATGGATTTTAAGTTCAGTATAATATTTGTGCTTACAAACCAAAACATACCAAAATAACAAGATCTATAAAACCCGAATCAAGTCAGTATTTACTTTTCGTTTGGAAAAGAAAAAAAAAGAAGTACTTAAGGTTAAAATTACCTGAAACATATCCTTATAGGGATCAGGGCTATATTCTACAAGAACTGTATGATTACGATTGTAAGAATATGATACAACGTGTCGTGAAGCATCGCGCACAACCTAGAATTTCAGTCTATATAAAAATATCAGCAAAATAATTTTTTCATGATGAATAGAACTTTTCGCAATAACTGAAGCTTGATTTATGGATAATAGAGTGCAATACCTGAGTTTGTGATGGCGGTACGTTAACTGAACTACTTTGATCCTTTTTAATACCGTTACCCGTTAGTCTTTTGCGCAGTATCATTTTTGAGCGATGCTTACGGCCTTGAGCATAAGTACTACTGCTTTCAAGAGTCCCATTATAACTAAAGAAAAGGAATATCAATTAATTTCCTGTAATGATTAAAACGGATCACCACCTCCACTAGTGGTCATTATATGAGAAGCAAATCAGTAGTTCTATAGCATGAAAATTATTAGTTTCAAATGTGATTGTTAAATCAAAGATTTTTTGTAGAATTTTTGCCGTCTCAAGAAATATATAAAATTTCTGATACATGAAAAAAAAAAAAAGAAATCAAAATTAAGGCCATCAGAACTCTCTTTCTAATACTTGGAGCACCTCATCTTCTTGTGGAAGATGACAGCAAGCAACCACAAATTTGGTTCCTATTCGAAATTTGCAATATCAGCTAAAGAAGTGTATTACTTAATCTAAACTCCCAAAGCAAAGTGTCCATAGTTGAACTATGGTTCCAAAGTTCTCAATTTGCTGTCGCTGAAAAAAAAATAGAAAATAATACTTACCCAAGTAAAACCAATTTACCATAGACACAACCAATGCTATCTTCAAATGGCATAATTGTTACATCATCATCAGCATTTTTCAAAGTATCATCTCTGTCGTATGTAATGATAGAATCTTCTTCGGCCATTGATAGTGCTTCTGTCATATAAATAAAATCACAAACAATGATAATAATACCTCGGACTACTGCCAACCGATAGTAGCAGCATTGCATAAATATAGATCTCAGCATGCATCAGACATTATCATATCTCTGTGATCCAATCTGAAATCCATATCGCTAAATTTCGTTTCTGTTGGAAAAAAATCTTTGAAAGATTCTAATTGACTTTGGAATTAAATCGTTACATGTACTTCTAGGAAATTATTTTTCGCATCAGAAAAGAAATAGATGAACCTTTTTGTAAACACGGACAGTTTGAGAATATTTATCTGATCGTCTAAAACTGTGGAATAACCGGATTTGTCGCATCGTCTAGTCCATACTGAGTGATAATAACAATAATGACAATGATAGTAACAGTTATTATTAAACTCTTATGAACTTCCCACTTCACAAATATCAATGACAGCAATTCTTGACATTTATCGTGAAACGAGTACGAACCCACCGAATCATTCGGAGGTTTCTATTAGAGACCAACTCTGTGTCCATAATACTTGAGAATTTTCTCGATCTCTGTAGCATATCATTACAATATCTTATCATTTTCTAGTGGCTTCTTTCACTTTAATAATATTTGCTTCTCTGCATACAAGCTTAATTCATTCCTAGTCCTCCTGCTCTTCCAGTCATTCTTGTCAATCTTAGCCTTTGGCTCATCTTTGTCCTTTAAAGTTGTTCATCATATGGAAAATGTGTCTGGAAGTGAAGCCATATATGAATTTAAATGAGATTGTGAGATTCTTTGTGGACAGTGGCTATTTAGAAGAATGAAGAATACGAACGTTATTTAAAAAAAGAATGGTTGGAAATTGTTATTTCGTTTTCATAATATTCATCAACATATATAAGAGTTGCACAGTGAACGATACAAGGAAGTCATGTCTATGCCACGTCCTCGGTGCGTTTCAATTTCTGACATGGAAGCAGTTTCACTTATTCATCAAGAGATGATTTCAATTCCAGGTCACATCTTTCGATTTTGAATTTAAATTTGTAAAGAAATCAAGATCAACATTTGAAAAACTCTCAAAGTTTAAAATCAGCTCAAGTTCGCGTACCATTGCGATAACCTCAACTACTTACTTGTACACTTATTACTAGCAATGTCGATGAAGTAGGCTCTTATCAATAACATAAGGCTTGCATTGAAGCTATAAGAACCGATAAGTTATATCGTAAAGTCTGTATTGGCAGTACATATCCTTGACAACAGAATTTTAAAAAGAAATAATTTGATGGACTACAAAAAGAGCAAAAGAAATGAAGTTATGTTACTTATTTTAATTATAAAATGAAAGAATTGAGAGTTTGTTGAGATAGCTGTGGCTTATGATAGCTGCTCAGGTAGATTCATTTAGAAGAATGGATTAGATTGGTGATTTGGATGTAAATAACTAAAGAATCCCGTGATCCATCTCGTCAAATGGCTATTAATCGTACATATTGAGCTGCTAATTAATCGAAAATATCTTTTTTAAATCTAAGCTTTACAATAATATCATCGTTTGAGATTTTAAACATAAAGATAGGCATTAAATGTTGGTTATCTGTTAACTCAGTGACAGGATTTAATTTTATTACACATCATTATTTGATTAAAGCTATAAAGTTGCAGACAGAAACGAAAATTTGAATAACTGATATGCTAATAGTAAAACATCTAAAAACACATGAATTGTTCTATTTCATAAGATAAAAATCTTGCAAAATTATATACATAAAACTATATATAACTATATACAAAAAATATATACATATTATTAAAGCGACGAATAGAATTTATTTTATTCGGAAAATAACTTAATTCAGATTAAATTGTTTAGCATTCAGTGTTATGAAAAGAGAGGATGAAGGCGAAAGTGCGCTTGATCAGCCAATTATACGTTGAATAATTAACAGCTAATGCTTCTCCTATGAAACGCATTCGTTTAAAGTTTGTAAAACAACAAAAAGGAATGAAAACTGTATGACAACTTCATGCCTAAAAGTGATTTTTCCAACATATCTATCTAAAGATAATTTTAGTGATTCAGATAAGGCAAATTTTCTAATAATAATAGAGTGAAATCATGAACAATACTGTGTCGTGATATTATCTCTATTTAATTAAGTAATTAAATGTCAGCATAATCTTTAAGTAATTAGAAAGTTTTCTTAACCATAAGAAAAAATTGTGGTTTATAGATGGTTTTAACAGTTTGTCAGCGAAGAAGAAGCAAATGGATGGTGAGTGATTAATTTGAATTTATATATCCACAAAAAGAGGAAATTTCTATTAAAAAGCAGATGTTTGCAATCGTGCACAGACGGATATGTTAGTTAATCGCTTCTAAAGAACAGAATGGATAAAATGAATAATTGGAGGAATTTTAGGAAGGATAATAATGGAAATTATAAATAGTGCAATGGGTTTTTTCATCAAAATTAGCATTGAGAAATTTGATAGGAAGCCATTCCTGATAGGAAGCTAAGGATAAGATCAGTAAAAGATCGCTTTTCGTTCTCGGTAGATGAAATAACCAAGAATTGCTAATTCATGCAAAAAATCAGAAGAGAAAAAAGAAAGAATTCAACTGAAGCGAAGATTTTATCATTAATCCAGCTTTCGAGCCATTAAAAACTTGACAATTACTTTTCGTGGGAGCATTAGAATTTTCCATACTACCAAGACTTTATGAACTTTGTTATCAAATTCCAGTAATGATATACACTTTTTGGAGATAAAACACAAGCAACTATTCCGTGATATGTATTTAGTCCGGAAACAAAAAACGAAAAAGCTTTTATTCTCAAATATTCAAATTAATCTTTTGAGATTTTAATTTCGCTCGAATTCAGAAAAAAGTTGAGACACTCTGTAGAGAAGTTAGAGCGTAAGCTAAAAAACTTGTTATTAGAAGCTGTAGGAAAATTTGATAATTGAGATAAGACATTTCATATTCAGATAATAATTTTATTCTTCGATTTTTTGTCAAGTTGGCGTCTAAAAATTTCTGCACAAATAAATAAACGAATGAGAGAAAAAGGCGAATGAACCTGTCCAATAGTTCCTCCGATGATCATTTATATTCAAAAGTCGTCTTTAAGCGGAGTTTGCTACGATCACATACAATAAGAGTGGCACAAATAAAGGTGAACTAATTTTTCTATACACTTTTTTAAACCGTTAAAATTTTTAAATTTTATCTCAATTTCATATTTTTTAATGATATTATGCTGTTCGGAAAAAAAGCATTAGTAACGTTGAAATTAGGACTTGGGATGAAATTAGATTGAATCATTCGATTAGATTTGATCTGAATAATTCAACATAAGGAAAATATTGCATCATGTGTAATTACTTTTTGTTAATTCCGAGAATTCAATGAAACGAAGTTTTATTATAAGGTTTACATTAGAATAGTTCATTTTGATTGGCAATTCAGAGCTTCCCGTGAAATGGTCTAGTAGTTCATTCTCATTTGAATAACTCCTTGCTGAGGTTCTAGAAATTTCTATCTTTATCGTGAATACTTTCCTTTTACTTTGCTCAAATTCCATGCTAATGCTTTAAAACTTTCTCAAGTGATTTGATCAGTTATTGAATAAGTAACCAAATAATGATGCACTAAAATTTTCCAAAATTATTTGAAACTTGAAAAATTTTCTAGCCACTGATGTCATTATCTGAACAATTCAACTAAAAGATAGTAAAACTAGGAAATTCCGGTAAATCATTATAATTAATCAAAGAAAATAAATAATGAAGGAATTACTTTGTAAAGTATACATAACGAGAGACTATGACCTCTAACCCACACCGGAAAAATTTTTCTTTTTTAAATTATTCTACTTTATGCAAACTTTCAAAGAAAAAATATTCGATAAAACGTTTTCAACCAAACAGTAATTCAATTCATTAAGATAGAAAGAAATTCGAAACAAAGTGACACAAATCATATTCTTAATAATGAATTTTCCCGTTTCCAAAATATTTTGAAAAATTCAGCAAATTTCCAGATTGAATAAATATTTGAAAAAAATCGGGAAACTACCGCTGAAAATGATAGCTAGTTAGCTTATGAAAATAATGAAGCAATATTAAGTTCAAAAATGTAGCAGTAGTATTAGTAATAATAATAGTAGTAGTATTATGCATAAAGATGATGGTACAGCCTGGCAGCAATACGTCATTGTTCCTATCTTCAATAATTAGTACTTAATAGAAGTATGACTTTGGGAATAACGATCATCGCAATTGATGAGGTCAATCTGAGGGAAAGAGCAAACATTTCATTAAAATACAACGAGAAAGGTAGATGAACTCATTATTGACTTTGTATTCATTGTTTCATTCATTTATTTATTTTGTTGATGTACAGAAGAAATCTGTCGATATTCTACTTCATGATATTTTCAAATGATTAAACAAAGTTTGAATTTAGATTGAAACATTTGGAATAGAGAGGGAGAAAGAGGGATAGAAAGAGAACGGATAAGAAAGATGAAATGAACTGATTTAACTGTCACGTATTGATACTCTCGTCTGTCTAGTGAACAAAAATTCTGAAAGCATGTAAATGAAGCATAAAGAGAATGGAAGATGAATGATCGAAATGAAATATCTTGTTAACTTCCGGATGATTTCAAAAAATCTTCGGAACTGAGCTTATCCATGGAAATTAAAATCATTGTAATTTTCTTCCTATTATCTTCATAGTTTTTACCTCCTTTTATTTTATAAGATTGTGAATAAAATCCTTGGAGTGAAATGATATCATCGAAAAAATTCAAGAAGAATTTACTGTAACTAATGAATTTACAGAAATAAGCTTATTTGATTTATGCTAAAAGAATACTTCCCCTTCCTTTTTTAATCAAAAAAAGCATAAACGAAGTTGACTTTTAGAAAATATCAATAAGTGAATTATATTATTTTTACTTCATTTGATAAAACAAAATGAAACGTTCAAAAATTAGGTAAATGATAAGTGAATGTCGAAAGACATTAAGAAGAAATATTGAAATCAATCGTTTCCATGAAATAAAGGGTAAAGAATTCGGAAAAGAATTTTTTTCAACAGGAAAGAGAATTTTCGTTGGAAATCGATCATTTGTAAAGAAATTTCGAAGTGAAAAGTTTATGTTAAGATTGAAATAATTTTTGTTATTTACGATGTAATCAATTACAAATCATTTCACTGAAATATACTCAAAAATTCTGTGATATTTTTCTAATTTTCCCAATTATTTAGAAAAATTGACGTGAGAATCGTTCATATTTCTGAAAATAATTGGATGATTAGGATGTACTTTAAAGAATTAATAACCAAATGATAGAAAGTACACTGATAAGCTTAAATATATTATAATAATATTAATACCATCTGTTATTTCATTTATTCAATATTATCACTCTCTCTCTCCCTCTTTCTCTCTCTTCCTCTCTTTCTCTTTCTCTCATAAAGTATTGTTTGAAACCGGGTTCACTTGTAGCTTGAAATTATTCAATGGAAAGGACATTCATTCATCGGATGATTCAGAATCCTTTTTTTGACATCAATTTTGAGAATCATTGCTATGAAAATTTCAAAATGCAGTTAAACTAGAAATTTTTTCTTCTTTTTTCCACAGAATTTCGAAAATAGAATCAGGAATTTTCATAATAATTAAAAAATTATTATCCAAAAAATTACTTCCATTAAATTTCTCACGAAAAATTACTATCTTTTTTCTGTCTAAAAAATAAATTATATTCTTTTTTGAGTTAAAAAAAAAAAACAATATGAATAGTTTTCATTAAGTAAAACAGAACAAAAATAATTAGTTTAACTAATTAGTGTCAGCATAATTTCTCATACTTATTTGAAATGAAATAACTATTAGCGCTTTATTTTATCTTTCGATGAACTTTTTTCGATGTCTACATTTACTCGATTCTTAAATAATTTATTTTTACAAAAATCCATCAGTACATGCAATACATTAATATGTCGAATGTTGAATTATGTAATTAATTATCACAAACAATTATTCATTTTCTGATTCAACGTCAATCAGATAGTGTATATTCAGCGTGTGCAACCATGCGTGCTCATTACTAAACCAAATTTTATAAATTCCACTTTTCTCACATCTAATTTCTTCTTTGATTGGTACCACAGTTGGTCCAGGCATTTTCTGAAATTCATTTTATCGATAAGTACATCAGTTTCATTACTCGGAATTAACCTTAATCATCAATAATCAAAAAACTTTTCATGTTTTATTAAAAAATGGATTAGAAGAAAGTGCGTGTATGCAAATGATTGTTTTAAAATAAATTAAATTATTTAATTCAAGGAACCTTTCATCGTAAATATTACAATTCAATCCTAATACTTGCAGAATATTCATTTTAATTTAATGGACAAACTATTAGAAAGATTTGAAAAAATGATAATTTATACCAACAATACAGCATATTGTATAATTATCACTGCCTTGAGATTCAGTTATGAATATCTTATACATACCGGTAATACAGGATAAATATTGACTAATGAATCTGAATCGTTACGTGATTGATCATTAACATAAAAAATTGTGAATCCAAAATGTCCGTCAGCATGGATGCACCATTTTATTATGGAACCCTGAAAATTCTTCTAATTTCATGAGTTAATTTAAAATTTAAATTTATTTCACATTTTCATCGTGTTAACACCTCAAATGCATATTGCCATTTCAGCTTTAACTTGATTGATTTAAAAATGAATTAACAAACTTGTTTTAATCATTAAATTTTACAGTGATCAAAAGGATACCTTTTTAGCATTCACGTCGATTGTACCTGTTTTCCCGGCACCAACTGATAATACTTTACTCCTCTCATCCAACTTCTTTTGATGGTAATATTGTGGATCGAGCGCTTTGGCACACTCTATTTCTGCTTTGAATACCTAAAATTCAACAAGAATTCTATTTATATAAAAAAAATTTTTAATTAATTACAGAATTTAAACTTACCAAGTGCATTTCTCTCATATAATATGTAACAAAAAAGTAAAGCGATAAATAAATGTATGAATAACTGCAAATGAGTTAAATGATAAAGTTAAGTGATCTTTTTTTTCATTCATATCAATGATTTATTGCGATCACACCTTTATGTTGTCATCGTTCCAATATGATGGCAATACTTCCGGAACGGCAACATTCTGAATTTCGGTTTTCCAATTTGAGCCGAATATAACAACTTTCTGACGAGTTCGTTCTGGTAGCAACGGCTTTGCTATTGCCCTAAGAAAAACGAGCAGATGAAGAAGGAAACGGAAAATCACATTCATCGGAACAGAACCCGTTTCAATTTATCTTTCATTAGCAAATGCGAACTAATTACTGAAAGACTAAAACAAAAGGAGAATGAAATTATTGCGTGGAATAATTAACTTAAAATTCCAATAAAAATAATATCTACCAGATAGCAGCCATAAATGACGGTGCATTGACAAGCATAAATTTATCGATCATTTCTACGTAATGCTCACTCATAAATGTCGATATACTGGCTAATGGACCGGTCAGTAAGGTTAACAAACGCTTGTCATATTTCAAACCCGTCAAATCCATCACATACAAAATAGAAGCTTGTTGACCTGTATTTTGGCGAAAGGTTAATAAAATTTCAATTTATGAGAATATCAATTGTTTTAGCATTACTAATTATGCACATCGCAATGATTCAGATGCTTATCATTAAACTTATCTGCTCTTTAATATAGTGATATTCATACTTTCCACTTGTTGAATTTCAGTAATAATTCGAATTCATTTCATTTTAAAGCGAATCATTTTGATTTGACACAGTTCAATTTATATAATATTTTAAAAAACCTGAAAAATTAATTAGAATTGAAATTCCTTAATAGCATCTTACCAGTTTTCTTCTCCATTTCCATTATTTCATGAAGCAATAATTCGAGATCTTGCGTTCGGGCAAACATAATTTCATTTACCGAAAATGTCTGTATCATTCCCCAGAAATCATTTCGTCCAGTTTGCTCGATATTAATGATAACATTTGGAGTTTTTACCGCTGGGCCAGTTATACCAGCCTAAATTATAGTAATACAACTGATAATTGCGAATTTGAATAGATTCGAAGTTGAATTTTAGGAAAGGATTCAGCTGACAGAGCTAATTTTAACTCAGTAGTTCCATCTGATTTAAATATTAACTGTAAATCTAATAGATTTCATTGCCTGCAAGATTACCTTCCAATAATTGTGCAATGGATGATTGCGAGGTTTGCTTGCCATACTGTCCAAATTCCATTTTGAATTTCGAAGGAGTAAATGATTTTTCAATTTTGGTATTACAGTATCGAAATTGTAGTTGTGACCTTGGAGCCATCGTAATAAGTTGAAATCGGTGTCATAGTATGGAGTGAGCTGACCATTTGACTTTTATTGATAGTAATAAACAAAGTTTTGAGATTTCAACAAATTTCTAATTAATATTTGAACAAATCAGATCAATCTTTCCTCCTCAGTTATCTCATCATTTGTCCGAAAAATCGTTGCTTAAAGACGCTAAAGCGTTCTTCAAAAACGGTTAAAATGCTATCTAACCGATCAATATCGATAAGCTAACATAAATTTAAAAAAATTAGCATTAATGATTGAAATTCAAATGAATGGAATAATTAATAAGTGAAATATATTCCAATGAGTAATAGACAATATTACTAATATACCTCATCTTTGACAGCTTCCCTTAATTTTCTGATACATTCTTTGTCTTTTTCCGATAAATTACATGGAGGCATTGCTAATCTGCAATATTTACTATTTGGCCAAGCGAATAAATGCTAACTGGACTCAGAAGGCAGAGCAATACTTTTATTAGTAATTTAAAGTGGTTTGTCGATTATCGATATAATCGATTAATTATCGGCATGTTACCGATTAATACCGATGTGATCGATCAATTAATTGTTCTCTCAATTAGATAAGAAACATTAAGAATTCTAAAATGTTCAACTCGGCGAGTTTTTAAAAATACTCAACTAAGCTGAGTCTGAACGTCTGCTAGAGAATATTTTAATTACGAGAAAAAGGTGAAAAAATTTTTGTTCGAACGAAAACTGTCAGATATTAGCATGCTATCAGATGGGAATTTAATGGAAAATTTTCATGATAATGAAGGAGATGATAAAAATGAAATGATTTTGCACAGAATGAAATTGTGCCAAACAACGTTGGATATTTGTTTACATTGTTGGATTATCGCTTTGTTGATGTTATTAATGCTACTCTGATTATTATTGATGAAACGAATTAGAGTTCCCACATATTCAATATGCTATAAATCGGGAAGAGTAATGACAACTCCCAGAAAAAGACTCAACTATTATATTCTAATTTTATGAAAGTGCTTCTTCCATTCATGATAATTTAAAGTTCCCACTTAAAAACAGATCATTGAATTTTGATAAATATTAGAACCAGTTATCCTTATCACTGTCATCAATAGAATCCTATAATTTATTGTCATTCATTCTTTGTTTTCTTAATTATTAAAAAATTGCTATTTTAATTGAAATGATAGATGAAAGAAAAAATTGCATTGCTAAGCATTGCTAAACTGTCATTCAATTTATCCTTCCGTTTTCAATTCCGGATTTTATCATCATCTAAGTCGTCCGTTGTAAGTATTATTGAAAGCATAACATACTCAAACCCTCTAATTCGAAATCCTTTGATATGCTAATCAATTGTTAGCCGTCTGATCAAAAAGGCCTTTACTTATATTTATTTCGTTAATAATTTTGTGGTTAAGTGTAAAAGTTTTCCCCTTTCCCGTATTACTCGAAATGATTTAAGTGATCATATCTAATGACAACTGTATTATTATTTGAAATGATAATAATGATACTATGATAATATCGGGATAGAGTAAAATTGCTTCCGTGAAGTAAATTTTCTAACAAAGTTTACTTAGAAAATTTGAAAAATCTATTGCATACAGTCATACAATCATTCAGTAAGATAAGATTTCAAATTGTTAGTACTCTTCTAGAAACTGATGAAAAATTTATTAATGCCCATTATTTACTTTTGGAAGACTATAATGAAACCTAAATAATTTTAATTATTTAAAATACAATAAAATCTAAAATAGAAGTTATAGGTCGAACCGACAATTTGAACAGTAATATGCTAATCTATTGACGATTTTCTATTGTAAACAATGAAAATCATTTTTCAAATATTATGAAAGAAATAAAAAGTGTGAAGTAACGAATTACTGTTAATAATAAACATTACACTGATAACAATGTTAATGATAAGAACACTGACAATCAGTTTCATCAAATAACTTTATTTGTCCATCACTATTATTTTGAACTAAATGATCTATTTTGATTTTTTGAAACTTTGAAATAGCAATTTAAATTGTTAAAATGGAAAAAGAATGAAATTGAGACTTTCGAGGAATAGTGCCACACTGTTGATGGAATAAGTTTTTATTATTTTATTATATCCTTCTTATTAATTTTGAATGAATTTCTCCCAGACTATGAATTGTGAACAAGTGGATTTACTTCCTTGGAAAATACTAAATATTGAAGTTTAAATTGAAATTCACGGATTAATTCCATTCAACAGAATAATATGAAATGATCGGAAATATAATGAAATGGAATGAGAGAGATGGAAAATATGCGCTGATCGAAACGCACTTTGAAAATGTGAAAGCCTTAGGGCAAACAATTCGCTCATGTTTAAAGTGTGCTACCCCAATTTGTATTCATCCTATGCCCTTATTATTACTATGGGTTATACACTATTTATCTTTTGTATTAAAGAATTATATCATTCTCAAAATTAATATTTGGAGAGTTACAAGACTAAACTTTCATTTTAATTTCACTTTTAGGTATTTTATGTACAGAACTGAGATATGAACACGCTGCAAAATCCAATGAAGTAAAATATCCTCCTCTCATTCTGTCACTGTTAGCTTAAAATCCGACTAGAAGATTTTATGACAAAATGAGTGAATCGATTTTTATCAACTTCCAAATATCTTATCTCTTAATATTACAAATTTCACTAATTTCCAGATCAGAAATTACTATTAGCTTAATTTATGGGAAAAATATTTCGCTCTTAATGTCATGTTCAGAGATGATTTACAAATTTCGGTAATTTACAGAAAAGAAAAGTACATGATAGAGAGAAGGTCATTTGCGCCACTTGGCATGCAAACAACGAACATGTCATTAAGAGAAAAAATAGTTCATTTTTCCGTTTTGTTACTGGAAAAAGATTTGTATTTTGAGAGGAAAACTGAGTAAAACCTTCAGCAAACGAGAAAATCAGACGCGAGAGACGCTCGATGGAGTGGTCGAAAACTTCTATCACGTCGTCGAAAAACTGGTCCCATGCAACAATATCTTGCGGATTGATTCTTATCATCATTTCTGATAGTTAACAGTACCTGATATTCAGTTAATGCATCACCCCCCACACATCACTCTTGAATTTGATCGATCCATTACGTCTCATCCAATCATTTCTGATACAGATATGAAATTACGAACCTTCTAACATTACGGGCATTAAATTGAGAACTTAAACTAACAGCTAACACAAATTAATAATCAGTTACCTTTACAAGTTCATCTCACTTTTCAAAAAGAACATTCTTTTCGAAAAAAGCTTTAAAGTGGTATTGAAATGTGTCGAATTTTCATGTTGGAAAAAATAGTTTATTCACATCGCATTTACTAATCGAATAAGTTGTTTATAATTAGAAACAATTACCACTTACAATGTCAATAAATAGACTTCAATTTTGAAATTGTCTTTTTTCGACAAATTCATTTAGTTTAACTGTAAATCTAAATCAAGCCTCAAATAATCTCAATGAACTTCAATAAACTCTTTCAAATTTGCACATTCATAAACCAATTATCCAAGCAAGCATTATAAACTGATTAGCAGTAAATGAATTTGTTACTTGCAGTTCAAAAAGTTCATCAAACTGAATTTTTGCGCCTTTTTGTATTTAGAAAAAAACAAAAAACAGAAGGAATAATTTGTGGGCTATAAATAGCGTCGATCCATTTTTCTATCAAAAAGAGAAAAACTTCAATTCCAAAGCTTTAAATTGTAATATTTTGCCATTTCTTTTCCTTCAAACAGATTTTAAACTTAAAAATTCTTTCAGATTTTCGAACAATTAAATTAATGCACATTTTTTCCTTGAAATTATATACAATAAAATACTTTTAGAAATCGCACAAAGATTTTCGAAATTATCACTTATAGAAAACTCTATTACAGTCTGCTCAAAATGAAAGTATAACATAAGTGTTCACCAAATTTGCTAGTAAACTTTGAACTCGCTTAATTTCATGGATATATAACTTGATAGATATATCTTAACAGCTGACACAACACTTTTATTACTGTTGAAAAGATGAGTGTTTTGCTTAACACACTTCAGGAAATAATAAATTCCAATCAATCTTTATTTCTACTTTTTCGAAATGCATTTTCAGTCTTACTAGAAATTTTTAAAATCTTCTGAGGAAGCTAACAGAACGTAGCTTTTATGAAAGTGCGACAAATGTGCTGAATAATTCTTTCTTCTTTTTGTAATATTTCATTTATAATAATTTACCAAACTAAAACTTGCACTAATTCAGTGATGGGAATTTCAGGTAAAAGGTGAAAATCGACTGTTCGAGGAAAATGATGAATGATCCGTTCCATTCCAAACTCTCTCTTTTTTCTTTTTCTTTCTATTTCCCTCTCTTTCATCATTTCATAGCTGCTGTTATGATATGAAAAAAGAAAGATTTCGACGAGAAAGTTTATAGATCATACATTCACACTGTTAAATAGTCTTTGACTATCACAATAATGATAAGTTGTAAAGTAAAATTAATATCAAATTGTAAAAATTAATCATTGATGGTTGGCAGTATGAAAAAATAAATAACTTTTGATTAGAATAAAAGAAGCAAAGAAAGTTTTCTAGCATTAGCAGAATGTATTAAATTATAAATGATTGAAACAACCGGGAAGTGGTACCGGAAGCGGGCGCCTTCGATCATTTTGCACTGGCATTACCGGTATTCCCCGGATACCCGTTATATTGATTGCAAATAAATTACCGCCATTTCCATTCTGCGGATCAATCAGCATTGACATATGTTCTGCTTTTCCTGCCAGATTGCTTACATGTGATTCCGTTCTGTTCAACGATTCGAAGCGGCGAGAAAGCAAGAAGTTGTTGTGGAATTCATCTTCTGAAATCGCTTCTATGAATTGAAGATCGATTAAACAAATTTCATCAGACATTTGATTAGCGCTATCTCAATCTCATTCTGATAATTGATAAGATTTTCATAATTTGAAAGTGAATAATCTCAAAACACATCATAATAACAAACCGGACATATCTTTATAATAGGCAGGAGGTAATGGTGGTCTTCGATACGGATCTAAATTGCTCGCCGAATTCTGGCGCATCATCCGGAGATCTTCCTGTCTATCGAAAATCGATTTCGGACAACATAACATCCACCTGAATTTTTCAAAGTATCATCAAAATAAATTGCATGATAGTTACTGAAACATGAAAATTCAATTTTATTATGCGGAAATTATAGCAAACTAACCTGGGCCACATAAACTGTGATATGTTATCAGAGGAATCAGAAACCCGCTGATCACTTTCACTGCCTCTTCTGGATTTTTTATTGCACTTTCTGAACAGTATCAATTAATAGATTTAATTAACAACTTTTTAAAATTATGAAATTAGACGATGGTCGTCGTTTTTGTTTCCCACAAACAATTTATAAATGAGTTAATATATGCGGAACTGATGAGAAGTTATCACAACTGCTCTTACTATCAGTTGAAAATAGTTCGATGATTGTCAATAATTGAATTATTGATCGAGAGTAAAACTAACCGAAATTTTAAGATAAAACTTACTTCTTGTTTATTAGTAAGTAAATGGTAAAGATGATGAGAACAACAATAATTAATAATGTGCCAGCACCAATTATCCCTACAAGCCATGGAATTTCTTCTGAAAATGAATAATAAACAAATACAATATAAGCAAATACGAGCATAAATCAAATTAGATTGAAACAAACTTTAATTCATTCTGATTTTATTGTTTTGACATTTTTAGCTCCGAAAATCGGAGAAAAGTGCAAATTCTGATGATCGCTAATAATTAAATTATGGAAGACGGTTGTGGAATAATCGAATTTCGTGATTTATATTCGATAAAATTGAGAAGAGAGAGAGAGAGAGAGATTTTTGTTTAGAAAAGCAAAATGGCAAATTGCAAAATTAATTAATGAACAAAAAACAGCAGAAATAAAACATTAAGGAAAGAATTAGAACGGAACAAAATGACGAGATTAATGCATCTTTTTTGAACTGAAATTATAATGTTCATGATAAAATTCGAGATTTAAATATTAAACACTGTCACGTCAAAGTTATCAATATAAATTAGATATGTGAATTAACAACTGTGATTGAATATCATTAAGAAAGAAGTGGAAGTATAGCCTATACATCTTAAACAGAGCTTTTTAATCCGGCTTATTACTATAATGACATCTTTTGAGAGGTTATTCACTATTTTTGATAGTAATAGTCGACTATGATTTATAATTATTTAATTATCCATTACATTTATTTCGCATTGATAATATCACTATAATTCAAAACTAATTTCACTTATTGAACCATTTCTTTCATACATTCACTAGGACTTATGCAAATTTAGCTTTACACGGAATATTATATAAAGTAAATTTTGAAAGTTGATGAATGTAATCTATAAATGTCGATGAATTGCAATTGGAAGGAATTGGAAATGATAAATAAATCCTCTAGAAATTGCATGATAAGATAATTGCAGAAAAAATGAAATTCATACCAGAAATGTTCCAGCCATTGATTGTGTTGAAAAAATCTTGAAACGTTGAATTTGTTGAAATTGCCGTTGATGTCACATTAATATCATCTCTGCCAGTCGCAGTTGAATTATCAAAGAATTTAATGATCGCATCATCCAGTGTTAACTGAGACCGCTTATCAGTTATCACAGCTGTCACAGAAGCAACGCTGCTTTCAGTGACAGCGATTTTTCCCTCATGCACAGAGATCGTTTCATTGTCCATTCGTTCTCAATCAATTCGCCCATAGAATTTGGAGTTGGTCAAGTTTGGAGATTTGAATAATTGAAGTTTCCATGTGTTTAATACTCTGAAATCTAAAGTAATTGCATTTACCTTCACGGTATCACACGATAAATTTCATAAATCTTCCGCTTTTGCCATAACTACGCAAAAAAAGATTCGTAAGCCTGAGAAACGAACTATCAGACGAGGCCTAATCTTTTAATTTATCTGTAAAGGAAATTTTTACGTAATAATAATTAATTAATAAGCCCAATTGATTTTATCTATAATATCATACAAGCAAAATGCACAAATTTCAAAAATCATGAATTTTAAAAGAATCAAGGAAATTCATTCCAAACTTTAATCCCTTCATTTCGAATGAATTTTACTTTACATTTAACTTTTATTATTTGTGAGTTATACAATATTCGACAAGTTGTAGAAGATAAATTTCCTTCAAAAAGAGTAAAATAAAATCAACATTTTGACTATCATAGCAAGCTAGAAAATTCATTTGAGAATAACTTGCTTTAAAAGCTCATTACTAAAAGCATACAATAGCAAAAATACAATATCATAATAGCAAAAGTTAGTTATTGAGTCAGATTTTGTGCTAAGATTTTAGAATAAACTGATCTATTTAATAATGAAACAGGTAAAGAAAACAAGAATTTAATTCAACAATTCTTGAAAATCGAACTTTTGACCATTACTTATAAAGTTACGGAAATATTGAAGATTTCTCTCTTTTTTGATGAAATGAATGCATTGGTCAAAAGCATAAACCATCGCGTACTTTTATGTTAAATTTACTCAAATTTACTTGGATTTACTTAAGTGTCAAATTCATTTGAAGTGTAAATAAATGAATCGGAAATAAATGGAATTTCTAAAATTATTAAAATGAGATAAATCTGTTTTTTCTATTTCAATCGAACGATAAAAAGCATTAGAAAATAGTTTTCATTAAGAATTCATAAGGTTCTAATTTTTTAAACGAATTTTTGAATTATTTATGCAAATATATGTTATTGTTTCTCAAACATTCATCCACCAGTGATCCAAAGTATTTTGAACTATTTAATTGTAAATTGAAATTTATGAGATAAGAAGTTAATGCTACCAGAATGAAATTACTATATAGTTAAATACTTTAAAAGAGTTTATAATTGCTTCATAAAGCCATCATTATCAGTTATTTTATTACTTAATAATTATTTTAAGGCGTTATTTTCCAACTAAAATGAAAGTATAAAATTCCATATTAAAATGAAAGCTTAGATAAGTTAAAATGTAAAATCAAATTTGAAAGAAACAAAGATGTAAAATTACTTACTCTATGTCCTAAAATTTTAGTAAAAATTAATCATTTCCAACAAAATTTATTCAAATAGTAGCAGAACTTAAACTAGTGATATGAGTGATAAAATGGGTAAGATCATTATTATTGGTAACTTTATTGTTACAAAATTATCACAATAAGAGAATCGACGGGATGAATATTTCATTTAAAAATTGAACTCATTAAATATCATTGTCAAATGATCTCATAGATATGGATTGAATATAAAACTGCAATTATTTGATGAAAATTGATGATGAATTTATATGAGTGAGAGAAAGGTAATACCTTTATTGCTTGTCTCTCTTAGCAACCAGACTGAATTGACTGGCGATGGCCAATTTAGCTGAAAAGCAAAGAAAGAAAAAGAGAAGATCGAATCATTTGAAATTCTCCTTTAAATTCAATTTAAATCTTTCATTTTTCTCGCCTCATTTTCATCATTTCATCCATTTTTTGTTGCTTTATTTCTGACAAATGAAAAGTAAAAGTCAATTAGTAAAACAAACTTTCGTTTAATAAACTTTTAATTTAATTCCTACTTTCTTACGCATTTTCGTTATTTAATTCATATATTATTAATATTCATAAATGGAAGAGAACTATATCGATTAAAAAATTTCCACCTTATCATATCACTTACACAATTATCTTTTATTATAACTAAAACAGTGAAATAAATGTTTCTTACAGTACTACTTTAGAAGAATCAGTTATTGTTGATATGTTCGAATCTATCAACAACGGTAATAATATTCAAAGGGATTTATTGATTAGACATAAATCACGTCATTTCCAATTTGAAATTCATGAAGTGAAATCTACGTGAGAGCAGTCGTGAAAAGAAAGAAACTAAAAGAGATTGAAAAGTTGGAAGGATTAAAATATCGATGAGTAGCTTAGCTCTCATCCCTGCGTGCTATCTGTTATCAGCCTTTTACGGCTAATCACAACGAAAAAACAATTGGCGCTCAGTTCTCGGGAAGTATTCCATCAGTTTACTAGAAAAAATGATAAATTTTCCCGCAGGCTTATTTTTCCTTCCAAAATATTGAAAAATAGTTATCCATCGATGTGATGTGAGAGGAATCAACGATAAATTTCATTCACTAAAAGCTTAAATTTCAACAATTAATCAATCAAATATCTATCGTAGAAATTGTATTTCATGAATAACTGAATTCTATATCAAAGTAATAAAAATTAAAAAAGGAAGAATTAAAATGAAAAAAATAGGAAGATAAAATTAATTATATATCAGTTAGACAAAAATAAACACTAACTGAAGCAATAAGCTTACTGGTATGATACATTATCAAATATGATATATTATGACATACGTCTAATACTAATTGTTAAACTGAAATATTAGAACATTTCGATGTAAATTTCACCTTAATTATCCAATAACACAACAACGTCTTAATTAATATTTCCGGTAAATTTCCGGAACTATCGAAAGGAAATGAAAGATATAGGAAGTTGAAGGAAATGAAACTGAAATCAATAAAAGTGATGAGAAAGATATCAGAAGAAATCACAACAAATGACTGACAACAATCATTTCAGATTGTCGAAATTCGCCTTTCTGACATTTCAGCCTCTCTCTCTCCCTCTTCTCTCTCTCTCTCTTTCTCTCTCCCTCTCCTCTGATAAAGAGCGATGATTGGCACGCAATCATTTCACTGATTTTCATATTTCCCCTCAAAAATCATAAAACCATTGCCTTATCACTGCTTTTTGAGTTTTGTGGTTTTGTTGAAAGACTTTGGTTTTCTTTGCTATCTTACAGGAAAATCTTTCCCTCTCAGCAAATTCTTCACATCATTTCACTCTCTTCCTCCCTTTCCCTCTCTCTCTCTCTCCATAAATACAAACACACACACACACACACACATTTCATAATCTACCAGTAGATACGGATTTCTCAGAAATTAGTCATCTTGGAATATAGCCATTGTTCACTTACGTGGAAACTGTGAAGTCTTTTGAAAAGTTGAAGGTGGATGGAATCAAAAGGAACTATTCCGTATGATCAGAAGCTTACGTACGTAAACGTGGACATATTGACATGGACAGATTCACGAAGACAAATTTCTCGGTTAAATACAAAAATCAATCAATTAGAATTTTAATTAGTTGCTGTTAGTAACGATCATAATTGAATGACATTGCATATCATTTCTTTTTTTAAAAAAGATGACGGAGTTAGCTATCATCGCTATTCTATGATAGGAACTGATTGTACTGTTAACGTCTTATCACAAAGTGTTAATTAGAGTGATGACCAAATCTTTCCAAATAATTCGAAATTAGCAATCACTAATTTGATGAAAAAGCTATGGAAATAATAAAAATCAAAAAAATTAGAATGGAAATGATAAATAACGAATTTAATTAACAATAAAAAACATAACTGACGGCTATTGAGTAATAACAAGATAATCCGTAAGGTTCAATTGAATTTGGGACATAAATTATAAACAGACAAAACTTCACATTGCAGATGGAAATTTTAATTTGAAAAAATGCATGAAATAAAGGTAATCAAGCAAACTTATGAGGTCATGCTTCAGCTACGACAGAATGTTATAGAGTATGTGATGGAATGAAACTTTAGTATACTAATGAAAACATTGAACAGTTTAATTTGCGAAGTTTTGGAGAAGAGATTTTAAAGAATTACTACTAAGAAAAGTGAGAAATTCATGAAATTGAAAATTCCATTCAATGGCGAACGCAAAAAATGAAAATATATGAAATATTCAACTGAAATCTATGCGATAGAATTGATGATAGGGATGAAAGTAAAAGTCAATCATAATTATTTCATCTCTTAGTAAATCAGTGAAATGATGTGGAAAAATCATTCTCAACTAAATCACATCGTTCTATAACGAAAACATTTATATTCAACTTAACTCATTTGTTGCTTCGAATTCTGTTTATTCCAACTGACCAATAACGCATTTTCTCGCCCATAAAGTTAAGTTAGCCAAATGCTATTCATATTTAATTCCATCAAAATGATTCTCAATTATGCATTTCATCCATCAAATATTATGCCAGGAGGTAATTAACTACAGCTAATAGAGAAGTTGAGATTTGCTATCATTAATCATTTCAGTAAGTACAATCACTTTAGAGATCAAGAATTTAATTTGAAAGAAAAAATTAAACAATCTTTTGCTAGGTTGTTTCATCCCGAAAAAAATTTCAGTTTTTTTTCTTTGAATGCAAGAAACGAAGAAAATATAATGATTCCAGTTGTGCCAATTTATCTTATCAGTGATAAGTCTTTCTATCAGATAAATATCGCAAAGCGCGCCATGAGTCTCTTATTTTCAATGATTTTTAAATGATTCTTTTTGAAATTCTTTCTAAATTTTGCAAATAATGCTTTAAAAAATTTATCGCTCCAGTTTCAATTAAATTCATTTCAAGCAGAATTTAATCGGAAATTTCGGACAAAAAAGAGCGAGAATGAAAGTGACATAAAATCAAACGACTTAATTAAAGTTAATTAAAATTAAAATACAATTAATTACTTAATAAAACCTTAAAAAACAGAACAGTGCGAAAGATTGTCAAGTGTAATGCATTTTAAAAAATTTGACGAGTGAAAAGAGAAGAAGTGGAAATAGCAATTGGAAATAATTCTTGTGCTCTGAAAATGTGCTTCAAAAGAAAACATTTAAGCTAATTTTCTTTTAGATTACACGAACTAATGGTTAGAGAAAGTTTTCTGCCACTTTGACGGAAACAGATGGTTAAATTCAACAATGAACTGAAATCCGAATCCGTATATAAATGTAAGAGCTGAAATTAATTTTATTAAAAATAAGATTCAGCAAATCTGGAAAGAATCGAAACTTCGTAGTTCTCGGCAAATATTTCTCTTACAAAACCGTTTCAAGAATTGTCTTAAATTTAATTTTCAACTATTTTCCAAAAATTACTCCCTTTTTTTCTTATTTTCTCATTTGTGCCCGATTTTCGAATCACAATTTCTTTTAATACGAAATTTTTAATTTACTTGAAGTTGGCATAAAAAATTCCATCGCTGCTGCAAATATTTCGATGCTATTCTATTTAGTAATATTTATCAGTAAAATATTTATTAGAATCTATCTCATATGGCCAATGATCGTCGTGCAATACTTTCCGTGAGCTAATGAACTGAATAATGTTCTAGGATCTTGAATTTTCAAGTTTTGCAAAAAAATAATCGAGCAGACCTATCAGGTATAAAAATGATAAAAATTAATTTATTATTAAACCTGAAAGTGATCAAAAACGACTTCCCACCGGTCGTAAGAGTAGTCGAAAGAATTTAAATCAGTAAAGAAGCTTAAACTCAATACATGTACTAGAAAGTGCCAATGGATGACTAATGAACCGAGAAATGTGCTATCTTTAATCAGTTTTAGTCGTGTCGTGATTTTATATTCGTCTAATTTCATGCCGCAATTCAACTTTAAACTTGTTTACAAATAAAAGTATTCAAAGCATAAACTTCTAAATCTTTCATTTTGAAAATTTATGTCGAAGGCTGTTGAAGGATGAATAATGTGAGATAAATTCATTTGAAGTTTGTAGTTTCAATAGGTATCAAAAGAAATCGTATAATTTATTCGTTTTAAAGATGAAATTGCATGGGATTAAATTGGTATCTGTTGTAGGATTTTGGATGAAATTTTGTCTTCCTATTTTATATTCTCAATTTCCATTGCAATATTATTAATTCGGTATTGTTACTGTAATATATATAAGTTATTGTGCAGTTTCCATCCGTATTATTCCATTTTAGTAACAATCTGTTGCGCATCATTTCTTTTAGATTGAATTAGTCACAAAATTTCATTCCATTTGGTCAAAATTTTTACCGGTTTTTTACCATTTTTTCTTGAACAAACAAGATCTGACATTTCAGATTTTTTTATTTTGTTATATACCTTTCAATTTAATTAGATGTTATTGTGTGCTCAATTTTTCAGCACATTCTGACCCGAAATGGTAGATTTTTAAATGAAATGTAAATTCTACTTCAATAAAAGTTATCACACGCGTATATTCCTTTAACAATAAATAAAACTTTTAAAGTTTATTAATAAATTTCACGTACAGTATAATTTATTATGAGATTGAAAACTGTTGAAAATCGAGAGCTATAAATGAAATTTGAAACCAGTTTGTAAAAATTCTACAACTACAATATTTTTAAGCGATGATAACAGGAAAATAATGAGATGAAATTTTAATACAGTATTATTGATTGAATATTTATTTCCCACTCACAGAAAAGCTAATTTCGTATAAAATTAAATTTATAAAGTTAAGGAAACAGGTGAATGAGATCATTGAGCACAGAAATGAATGTAATTAACCGAGAAATTTATGTAAAAATCCTTGAGCAACTTCACCACCAATAATACTATTCACTTGATTGAGTACTTGAATTGGATTCTGAAAAGACAAAATAATTTTGCAAGAAAGCCGTCAGATATACAAAACGAATGAAACTTTTTCGTTCACATTGAACACTTTTTGTGGGTTAGGAATAATACGTCGGAGGTTCAAAAACAAATAAAATTACTGATCACCTGATCGATGACACCGGAAAATTCTTCACATCGTCGGATCGCCCTCTGCATTTCCATCCCGACTTGCAGTGATCCCAAGATATCGCATTCACTGATCGCCTTCCTCAGTTGACCGCAGTGTTGCCGTTCCGCACCACGCTTACATGTTTCTTTTCTTAAAAAACAATCAAGATTCAAATTTCAACAAAATTTATCAATTAATACAGTTATTCCATTTGATGACCGAAATTGATAGATTGAATTTTAAATTCTCATAGTTCATAAATGATTAATCGATCAACTAGCAAAACGCATCCGTTTAGCAACGTTATTACAGCAAGTAGCGAACAGTAATCAACCGATGATGCTAAGTGATTTATCTCAGGACTCACTTCACTTACGTGATATTTTTTCTGTTTTCAAATTTCAGATGCGTAACAATTAAAGATAACTGGAGAAGACTCACGTAGCGCCGATAAAATCAATTTTACCACCGAAAAGAGCGTTGGTAATTTGAGTACCCCAAAGATCCCACGCTTTTTCATCTGCCACTTTTACACAATTTCCGTATGCTATTCTCATGAATTCGCTCAAGAACGGTAGACATCCTGGAAGGAAACATTTAATCAAACCTGTTTCTAGTTAATTCACGAATTCCTTTCATTTTTAATTTAAAAGATTAATTTTCAAAAAGTCTTGAAAGGTATTTAAGACATTAATTTAAAAAGAAAAAATTTTCCGTTTGTTAAAAAGATTAATTAAAAATCAAAGACATAAATTTAATTCATATGATTAGAGATATTTTAACTAAAATAAAACAAAATAAAGTGTTTCGAATTCTTCACGCAACATTGCAGTTTGAATAAGTAAAAAATTTGAAGATATGCTTTAAAGTAATAATTGATAAATAATTGAAAATTCGACATTAACTACTGACGAACCTTCACCCTTTGGTATGCCAAAATTGCTATTTGCCCCAGGTGCTAACTCTCGAATGGTCGGTAACCAATCGATATCTGCATCTTTTGTATATGTTTGTGTTTTCGTTCCAAAAGCTGTTGGAAATTTATCACGCCTTGAAGATCTTAAAAATGCATCTGCAATATCCATCAATGATTTGGTGCTACCAGTTGATCCAGCATCATAAGCACTTCTCTGTCGCCGCTGTTCTGATATTAGACCACGATTTTCAGAAACTTCAGCAAGTTTAGTAATAGCTGGTGAAATAGCATTTGTAATTGACTGGCCGATCATTTCGGACGGTCGAGAATTGAGCGATACAGGTGCCGGCTCTGGATGACCAGGCCTTGTCCTAAACAGCACTTATTTCGTATTTTATTATGGAATCTCGCAAATTCTAAAATTCAGTAATACCATATGTTATTTATTCTTCCAAATTTATCAATTGCGAAATCATATCTAATTGACTGAAAAGGAAGTAATTGGGAATCAAAGATTGATTTGATGAGAAGGAAAGCATACAGTGCATTTATATTAGCTACAGCAGAATGCTTTGCTGCAGAAGCAACAATTTCTGTTGCCATTTGTGTCAACCGCCCAATATTATCATTTGACAGAAAGTTCAGTAATGGATTATCACTGTTACTCTGTAAAAATATCATTTGATAAATACAAGATAAGCATACAAATGATGAATTTCGTGTCTGTCCTACCGAGGCATTCGAAGGTGCATTTCAGGAATCAGATAGTGCAGGAACAAAACTGCATTTGATACTATTTTTTGTCTAATTGAATATTATTTATTATTTGGGGCACGCTAATAAATGGATTTATTATTTTTGTCAACAATATGTCAATTCCACTAGCACTAATCTATTTTTGTTGAGATCCGAAATTGCCAAGTCATGAAATAACGTACTAATCCATCTCGACTTCATTAAGTAATTCATATCTTTACCAACCGACAACAGCAACGATAAATGTAACAACGAAATCCACAAAATCTTGATTTAATTTCACCTTAACTGAATCACTTTCAATAACTGTTTCCAAAAAAATAATAATAGTGTGAAAATTTTGTTGTGCGGCTGAATGCATGAAAGTGAAAGGAAATAGGGATGGAGGGAAGGAGAAAGGATAAGAATTTAATAACACAATTATATTAACACGAAATGTAACCTGAGCAATGGAACAGTTGGGCGCAATTGTCATGAAGAGGAGAAGAATAGTGAGGAATGATGGCGGCATTTCTGAGAGTTCACTTATCAGCCAAAATGGTTTTCGTTTGCGGATTGAAGGATGGATTTTTGGGAAGGATTTAGAAGAAAGAGGGGGTTGGCGCTCAAATCAGAGCAATACCGGATTGTTTGCGCTCAGTAATGATGATGATGTTGATGGCAGTGGTGATGATAACCGTGGTGATGTGAACACGTTTCATGCGTCCTTCCGTCTGGACGTTATAACTAATTCAGGATGTGATCTCGAATAAATCCTGATGGAAACTCTTCCAAACTTGTAATATTTGTTGGTGGGGAGAAGGACGGAATCGTTAAAAATGGGCTGATGGATTGGAAGAGAAGAGATGAAGTATGGCAACTGGCATCTCCAATTTAATATTTTTTTTTCCTTTTTTATGGAAGTAAACGACAATATGGTTGGGGTCATGACGTTGTACACACACACACACACACATACAACATATATATAGGTATGTATATAGCACAGCGAATTATTCTAATTAACGAAGTAACGAGTTTCTCTTCATCTTCCCAAATACTTTTTTCCATTTTAATTCCAACAAACTGTTTATGAAATCACTGATCGATCGTCTTGCTACTGATCACTTGCATACCACTGATAGATTAATTTATGAGTTAATTAGATAAGTAGGAGTTTCCCCTCTTTTCCAGATAAAAAATGGCAACAGATTTAAGATAGGAAATACAGTCACGCAGATGAAGGTTTAATCGTGAGCTCTTATTGAGAGGATGGATATTGAAGGACTGAATTACCAACCGGACTAAACCGATTGTGATCGATTCGTTATTTTTACTTCATAATTTTGATTATTTTCATTTATCCCACCGGTTAACATCATTACAAACTGTTCAACGATCACGACCCATTCAATTTCTAACTAATACACTAAACTTCAATATATTATTCCAGTTTTATTTCGAAAATAAAATAATGTCACATATGCCATACTAATAAAATTGTATTAGTAAACAAATAAATGATAATAACAAATAAAAATAATAAATAATAATGATAAATAAATGATAATAATAAATAAATGAATAATAATAAATAAACAATAATAAATAGATAACAATAAATAAGTAATAATAAATAAGTAATAATAAATAAGTAATAATAAATAAATAATGATAAATTAATAATAAGTTAATGATAGTAACAAACAGTAATAAATAATAATAATAATGATAATAACAATTAATAATAAGTGATAACAATAATAATAATGGTCACAGAATAAGAATAGAAATGAAGAACAGAGGATAAAGAATAAAGGACAAAGAGTAAGAGAAAGGGAACAAAGAATAGAGAATAATGATAATAATAAATAGGAATAATGATAACAATAATCAATAACATTAATATATCACAAGTAAATATGTTACAAACTACCAGTATAGCAATATGTTACAAGTTGACCAGAAAGAGAATTGCTGACGTATGAAATATCATTCTTTTGGTTCTAAATCCGGTATAAAAACAAAATTGGGAGGGTATTTATTCGACTGTTATCGCGAAAACAGAGTAGGATGAGAAATTTCAAATAATGTTTTATCAGTCATTATTACTTTTTTGATACCTTTTGAATAATAACGGAATTGATTGATCAACCGTCCTCAGTACGAACTTTCCGAAGGAATCCAAAAGGTTTGTTCATCTGTTCACTTTATTACACGTTAACGTAGCTATCATGCGCTTTATCCTCGAAATAATGGAGGATAATATTGTTAGCTCTTTCTAGTACGCGTGTTAAGCTGGTTTGTTATCAGCTAACGGAGGTATCAGATAAGCGGTTGTAAGATGAAAAATGGAATGAAAAACCGACACAACAATGAAGGAGAATGTAGTAGGAAAGATTAGGATAAGAACTGATGGCTCCTTAATTGAAAACTGTTTGTGATAGAGAGATTGTAATGTTTTACTGATAACTGATAAGTGATATATTATCTAATCAGTCCCTCCTCACAAATATCATGCATCGATGAATCTCGCTAAAGCCGAATACCAATGAACGGATTATTGTCTGATGCCTGAGAAGCATTGCGATTTTTCGTTTCACATCGATCTTCATTATGACTACGACGGAAGGGAAGGGCAAACTTGTGGACGAGGGACGAATCTTTTTCTGACCGAGTGGACTCCACCGGTTTTCGGGATTGGGATCTCTCAGTTCAGCCGCATAACATTCATTTAACTATTTTAAGAATTCCCAATACTTTGCATTCTTTTCTTTTCCGATAAAAGATATTGCGTATTGAGGGGAGTTTGATATGTGCATTGCTGTAATTGTGGCGAAAATAGTACAAGAGATGAGACAAAGTGTTTCATCCGATCTTTCATTTCACTTTCTATCGATTTCATTTTTTTTACCAATCATTTCTGAGTATCTGAATTATTAGTTGTTGAACTACTTATCGTGTTATGAAATTATTAGGTATTAGACAGGATTCGAGTTCCGCTCTTCCAAGAGATTGTTTTTAGGTAGTTTATCGCAATCGCAAATGCATCGAGAATTGAGAAATCTCAGATTTATCAATCCTGGCGAAGCAGTTGCAATTTCTACAGAAGAAGTTTTGTATAATGGGCAGGGAGTTCGTCGATCTACAAGACATCGAAAAGGTTTGCTTCATGATTTTTCAGCTTTTATCTTCTACTGCATATTTCCATAAATTTTACTACGATAAACATCTCAAATTTCGTTCTAAATCGTTTGTATGTTAAAATAAAAGTTAATTCCTCTCATTTTCTTCGCTGAATTATTATAAAACTTTCAAACCATTTAAAATATTTTATCATCATCAAAAATATATCTGTTCTAATTCCAGCACTAAAATCTATCAACTATATGACGGATTACTTTCCGCATCATGACGAGAACGGCTATCTTATCAAGGCCGACGGTCATGGTGTCAAGTTATGCGATTGCTTGAGAATATCTTGTCCCGGTGACTGACTTTTGAAGTTTTTGAATTTTAAATCCAGATTTATATTGAATTGAAGATGGGGAATAGCGATTTCTTTAATATATGATTGCTAGAGAAATACTGTTTTACTGTTTTTATTAACCTCATTTTTTACTGTTGTAATAATTTTTATGGAGACTCAAATTATACATTTGGAATTTAGATTTCTAGAGTTGCATGTTTAGGCTGTCATTATCCATGCGAAAAGTGTGGTTCACGCATGTGTGGACCATCTTGTCAGAGGAATCGAGATTACATTATTGAGAGTTTTTTCACTGAAACTGAACCACCTCGGTTTCGTAAGCATCCTTATTACAGTCCATGAAAGTTAAAGAAGTTTTATGGAGGAGAATGATTTGTGTTTTGTATGGAAACATTACGTAGGTATGTTTTTCATGCAATTTTATAGGAACTTAATGCTCTAAATTAGATGACAAATTTAATTTAATTTATGGATTGCTGATAAAGCTGTTCTATTACAATTGGTCGTCGTAAATTTTCATTCACTTTTTGCTCTATAAACAGCTATTTCAGATTTTTTGTTGCTGTAAATTTCAAACGTTTTCCTTCCATCATTCAAGATGGAATGATTGTGCAGCTCATTAATGGAATATTACGCTTTTCGTGATTACTATTATTACCAGTGTTCAGGTTTGCTGAGAATTGATTTTGAAATCTCAAGATACTGAAGAATGTCGTCCTGTAGTTTAACTTCAAACTATGTCTTTAATCTTAGACAGTCAATTTGAATTTGCCGTGATCTGTTTTATGGGAATCTTTATGAAAATTTCAAACTACCTTTTCATCAAGCTTGGTAATAACCGATATTAAAATTCAACATCTGCAGTCTGTACGTTTTGTTTGTTGTTTGATTAATGGATAACTGCTCACTCCATTTAAATGATAACTTTTTATGTGAAATGTTTAATTCATAGTGCATCGTGATATATCTTCCATGTCTTTCTTTTTCTATAAAAGGAAATTAATTTAACAAGAAAATAATGTTAGAAGATTTTAGTTCAGCTTGAAAAGAAAATCTTGGAAATATAAATTTGGATTTTAATTCAAAAAATTTTCCTTTTCGTGATATATATATATATATGTACAATCTCACTTTGTTCCATTCTCAAAAAGAATAGTCCCAACAACATCGGAAGTTCACAAAAAATTGAAGAAACTTACATGAGTTACGGTCACAGGTCCTTTCTCCTGCTTTTGCATTAAATTTATAAAAAATGAGGAATTATTTCATGTGACTCATAACTCATAACTGTTGCTTAAAATGTTATAGCCATTTCATATGTATTGCAATTCATTTTTTTATGACAATTTTGATTGATCTTTGCTTCTTTCCAGTAGCACTGTACTCTTTTTTTCGTTATGGTTTTGTTTTGAATTTCAATTTGAGAGAAAAGAATAAATCTTTTTTTCTTCATACTTATGTGATAATCTCCAAAAGCTATAGAAATATAGAATTCTAAATGTTATGGAAAAAGAAGATGCAAATTTCCAAAAGTTACATCAGAACATAATTTAGGAAGTGGAAGGTAGGTGGTGTATTTGTTTTGTTCGTGATTTGCAAGATTCAAAGAAATTATCATTATTCTGGATTTGTGACAATTATTTGACGTCCTTGTTACATCGTGCGTTGTTCACTCTGGAAATTATTTTCGGAAGTGGTCATCATTTTTGTTTCAGGACGAATAATCTAGCATGTTAAAAGAGCAGGAGAAAGGACCTGTGACCGTATTGCTGGGTGCTCAGTGGGGTGACGAAGGTAAAGGAAAAGTTGTCGATTATTTGATTGCGAAAGATGAGGTGAATTTTCCATTTGATGATGTATTAATATTGAGTTATCGAGAAAATCGTATGAATCATATAAAAATTTTCGGAAGTCTGAATGCGAATTGCAAACTTATAATAAGTCTTTTATAATAATGAAATGGTTGCTTTAATTTTCCTCTGTATTTCTTTGTCTTCGAGTTTACTTCTATCCTGCTATACTAGTTTAATTAAAAAATTGCAGGTGCAAGTTGTTGCACGGTGTCAAGGTGGTAACAATGCGGGTCACACTGTCGTTGCAAATGGACGAAAATATGATTTTCACATTTTACCGTCAGGAATCATTGCTGAAAAATGTTTCAACATAATTGGTTAGATTTTAATTTTGACCCTATCATCAGCCGAAATGAGTTACCTAACGCAGTACTTCCTACATTTTTCGATTCATTTCATCCATGTATTTGCATTTACAGATGTGTTGGTGTGTTAAGTTCCATTTTCAGGTAATGGCACAGTAGTGAATTTAGATTCGTTTTTTGAAGAACTGAGTCACAACAAAATTACAAGCATACCCGGGTGGGAGGAACGAATACTGATCAGTGATCGAGCACATCTTGTGTGCAGTATCCATATGCTCGTTGATGGTCATTCGGAGGATCGATTGGCTATTAAGTAGTTTTTATGCGTTGAAGTTTAATGTCTACCATTTATGAGTTTAATTGACTTCAAATTGTTCTACATGATTTCTGGCTTTTGTTTCTCACCAATTTCTTCATTGTATTATCACAAAATTATTTTGCTTTTTTTAGCAAAATTGGAACGACGAAAAGGGGTATTGGACCCACATATTCCAGCAAATGTTTCAGAAATGGCCTTCGAGTGGGCGATTTAGTTTACGATTTTCATGGATTCACTTTGAAGTATCGTATTTGTGGGATTACCTTTCTTATGTGAATTATTGATTATGTCTTAAATATGAATATTTAGATTTCGAGAGCTTGTTAAATATTATCAAAAGCAATATCCTGATTTGGAGGTTGACATCGATCACGAGTTGGTGAAATTCAAGGTAGTCATTCACTTTTGTTTAAATTAACTTATCTAACCAATAATGATTAAGTAAACTAATTTTTCTTCTGAAATTCATTCGTAGAAACACGCGAATAAATTGAATGAACTGGCATTGGTTGGTGACACAGTAGTGACATTGGATGAGTTACGGAGCAGCGGCAAAACTGTACTTGTTGAAGGTGCAAATGGTACCATGTTGGATATCGATTTCGGTAACTGTTTCGATGCCACTTCACGCTGTGCGAATTTGCTTGCAATAATGTTTCAAGCTTTTAACTCTTAAGAAGGGTTTACAGTCAAGATTGAGATCGTAGTAAGGTTAATTTGTCAAAATCGTAATCCTCAATTTAGAAATTTTTAGGAACTTATCCATTTGTAACGTCATCTAATGCAACAGTTGGAGGTGCTATTACCGGTCTGGGACTTCCACCAATGTCGATCAAGAGAGTGGTAGGCGTTACGAAAGCATATTCTACTAGAGTTGGCTCTGGACCATTTCCTACGGAACTAAAAAATGACATCGGCGATAAATTACAACGAATAGGGCATGAGGTAAGACCACTACTTAATTACTAAATAAATTTTCAGTTTAATTTTCAATTTTAGTTATTTTCAGTTTATTCGGTCGTTTTCAGTCTTTCAGTTGAAAAAATTTTAATACTGTAATAGTTCATCCGACCCAACAGCGTTGTCCAGTCATTCATCACAATCTTTTTTTGGAGCAACTGGATAATAGCTCTGCTATTGATAAACGATGCCTTTTATCACGTTTTCTCTAAAACTGGGGATTATCGAAATTTTTATGTTTGATAACAGTCGAACAGAAGAGTGATTTATTTCATTACTTTCTTTTTAGGTTGGTGTTACGACAGGTCGTAAGAGGCGGTGCGGTTGGATTGATTTAGTTCTCCTGAAGCGAGCTCATATCATTAATGGATTCACAGAGTATGTAGCTTTAAAATACTAAAGAAGTCAGTTTTATTTGAATACTTTTGTTCTATATTAAAATTATTTGTGATTTTAAGCATTGCTTTGACAAAACTGGATGTTCTTGATACGTTTGATGAAATCAAGGCAGGTGTCGCCTACAGGCTGAATAAGCAACTGTTGAAATCTCCTCCATGTAAGTATTATTTGTATAAAATTCAAAAGGAACTATCAGTAAATACTGCGCAATCTGCTCAGCTTCATTTATTCTTCAACACTAAGCTACAAAATTATCCTGATTTTTAGCCAGCTATAATGACTGTTAGACTTTTCAGCGCAAGCTTCTGACTGGGAGAAAGTGGAGGTGGAATACCAGATATTCAAAGGATGGAACACACCAATATTGGCTATGCGGAGTTTCAATGAACTGCCAGAAAACTGTCGAATTTTCATTGAATTTATTGAACAATATGTCGGAGTACCGGTCAAATGGATTGGTGTTGGTGAGGAACGAGAAGCACTGATTCTTCGTGAAACCTGAAAAGCAATTTCTTATAAGGACCGACATCTCCATCATACCTTTTGAAACAACCCGACTACTATAATCTATAATGTTTTTGAATCATTAGTAAATTTTGATTTATATATATTTGTTGCAATTATCTTGGAATGTCTACTAATAGTGATTCATTTAAAATCTATATAATCGTAGGAATTGTATAGTTATCAGATGTCTTATTTGAAAGTCATATAATTGTTCGTGCCATGCTGCATGTACATTATTTCCTCATATTTGTCTTCTCTTAATTGTTAAGTGCTGCACGGTTGAATACAAACTTTTATTTTCATCTTTTTCTCTCCAAACAATGCTGTACTCCACTACCACTACTACCACCGCCACTATCACCACCACCACCACCATTACCACCACCACCAGCAGCAATAAACCCTTCGAATTTATAACGAAAAGTTCCTCAGCACATCTGGCGTATACTATTGATTAAAGCGAAGTGTTGCATCTATGATGACGTGTTGGATCAGATTGGGGTATCTTACCTTGTCCCATGCCTGCCCGCCTCCTTCCCTTCCACACTCCCGTTGTGTCTGTCTGTGTATGTGTGTGCGTGTGCGTTTGTGTGTGTTTGCTGCCATACTTCGAAGACTCCGTCATGCAAAACTTCCATCACATGTCGTGATGAGAGTAGTAAACCAGGAAATGGCGTTATACTGTTTATTTCATCATCTTATCGATTGGTCGGTTCATTGGTGGTTGATGACCGAGTTGAGCAAGTGCTGATAAATTATTAAGTGAGATCAGTTCGTATTTCCCTTTCGCTCACTCTGTGGCTTACTTCCTGTCCATTCGTTCTAACTTCATCTAACTGTTCCCTCTTATCATATATCAATTACAGTTTCACTGGCAAAATGGCCGCGAACAATGTTGTTAACATCAAGTGGGAACACTTTGGTACTTTTCGACGTTTTCAATTACCATTAGATGCTCCCAATGATCTATATCAACTACTGCTGAGCAAAATCAATACTGTAGCTCCGGATTTTATGGGAAGACTAGGATGGGAAGGTAATTTTAGATCTCAGAACTCTTAGATGTTCACTGATTACAACTACTTGTAATTTACTAATTCTATTTTCATCTAATCCATGTTTCTTTTCCTAATATAATTTCAAATCACTATTTATGTTAACATTGCTGTTGCTTTCACAACAGTATTAGTTTTTTCCTACTATATCCAGTATAAAAGTGATAATTCACTTCCTCACCTTACTGTATGACAAATGGCGTTTTGGGGAATGGAGTAATCTTTTATTTCGCAAATTTTTGTGAACAGAATAATGAAAGAGGAAAAAAGGAGGAAAGTGAAGTAAATTACCGCTGTATTGCATTTACTCGAAAATATTAATGAACAGGAAAGGTTTGTGACTATTTTTTTAAGCAGCTTACCAGATGTTTTCTGCTGAGATATAAGGTGTATTAGGTACAATTTTCAAGGAAATTACTCAAAAAATACTTCTAGATGAAGAAGGTGACCTGATATATTTTTCTACTGATGAAGAATTGCGCAGCGCACTTCAGACCGTCACAAAAAACCAACTTCGTATCCAAACGATAGGTAACTATTTTTTTTTTTGAAATCTATTAAGACGTTCCTATGCTCGCATTACCACTGATTGGCTTTTCTTGTCACATAATACCCTTAGCAGATTACTGGCAAGGTAACTTTTGTAAAGTAATAAACTAAGCTCTTGACTTCGCATTTCTATTGATTTTCGGGTTATAAATGTGTTTATAAAAATTCATCACCATATCGACTAATATTATAACTCATTTTTTGTAAACACACTCATAATATTTATCATCTTTTGCAGAAGATCGCTCGAAACGTAAAGAAGAAAAATCAGAAAGAGATATAAAGAAAGAAAATAAGAAAGTGGTATGTTCCATTTATAGTGTTTTATCCGAAATCAAATATGATTTTAGAAGAATTAGATTCTATCGTTTGATGATAATAATTCTCTCTTTTTGCGGTCGATTTTTTCATCGATTTATATAAAAGTAGAAAAAAGCGCAAATTAGAATTGGTGAGAGAGCCTTGAGAATAATCGACAAGTAGGAAGCGTTTAGTTCTTTAAACATTGTTTGTTCGATTCAGCTCATTTCTTTTTGTAGAAAGAAATCCATCCGTTTGTTACATGCAATCACTGCGATCAACCACTATACGGAATCCGATATAAATGTTGTGTTTGTGATGACTTCGATCTGTGTGAAGAGTGTGAGAAAGATGGAACACATCCAGATCACGCTTTAATTCGCTATGCGACACCACGAACACCGGTAAGTAAGGCATTTTTAAAATGAAGTTTTAGAGTTAATTTATGAGTCAATGCAGAAAGCTGATTTAACCAATCGAGCAGCAAAAGGACACTTCGTTATACATTAAAATGCCATGCTGTTCTCACCATATCACCTATATCTCAGTTATTTTGAATTTGTATATTTTGTAGACAAGTCAGTAATCTTAAACTTTTTGGTAGCAGAATTGGAAAAAATCATTTCTGAATAAAATTGTAAAAATATTTGCCTTTCCAGAAAGTTGAGCATATGCGTCCGAGACGTTCCTGGCGACAGCACAGTCATACTTTTGGTCATCGTGATTCCTTTTCACAGGAAGGTATCTTTGGACGAACTGCTGCAGCTGCTGCTCATGCTGCCCAAAACGCAGCTAGTGCTGCAGCGCAGCATGCAGCTAGTCATGCTGCTAGACATGCTGCAGCTGCTGCTACACATTTCGCCGAAGTAGTTTTTTTATTCCAGTTAATTGGCTTTTATAAGAAGAAGTGATGGTACTAATTTAAATGATCTGCACTTTTTATCGTGAGGGACACTTTTCTTTTTACTAAGTTTATAAACATTTTCACACATTTTTAAGAATACTAAAGAGAGTACTGATGGACTTCCACCACAATTTCGAGAGTCTGTGGCCCAAGGGATGGAGTATCTAAAAGAAGTTGGATCACAGATTCAACAGGCACTTGCGAACTTTGGTATTTTTTTTTTGCATTTATCTTCGCTTCTTGGAATGGTTTGAATTGAAAAAGAATGCAAGTATTTCTTTGAAACTCAACTTTGTTAAAAATTTGTGATGTTTACTTTTACTTTTTCACTTTCTTCATGATAGTGGAAAACTTGGAAGTACTTTATAATATTGATTAGTTTGCAGCTTTTCTCACGAAAAGTGTCCAGCTAATAATGCAAACCTGGTTGGGTAGTATTATGGGATATAAGTTTCTACTGTGAAGTTCGAACATTTTGTTGATAATTTTCAAAATGTTGTTGAGAATATCAAAAAGCGATTTTAATACTACCGGAAGGGCTCGTAATATAAGCTAATTTCATGATTTCAGGGATTGAGGTTGATATGAATGTGCAGCATAATGGTGTTTCCGAGAAAATCCCTAAAACAGAAGGTCATACACCGAAAGATGTAGCGGAAAACGATAAAGCTAATAATCAGACGGAAGATGGACAGAAGAAGGATAAAAAAAGTGGTTCGAAGGCGGGTGAGCTGGAAAATGAAGATGGAAAACGAAAAAATGATGATTCGATGGCTCAGAACGTTGAACCGGTGGGTGTGTTAAAATGTGATTTTTATGGTCGTCAAAATTTGATTCTTCCGAGTATGAAAAATAATTTATTTTAAGTACTTTTCGCATTGCCGATATTAGTACTACTTTTCCCGACTAGCTATATAGTATTACTTATTCAAGTTGGCACTATATTTTCAGACTCCTTGTATTTGTTTCCAGATTCCAGACGAATTGGACGTGCCAATGAAGAAGATGCATATTTCGGAGCATAAGGAAACAGAAAAAGTGGAGCAGAATTCAAATAGCGATGATATTTATGATGAATGGACAATGATGGACATCGGCAGTCCAGGCAATAAATGCCAATCAAGTATTCATTTCTTCACTATTTATTTCATCATTTTTATATATAAAATCCAAATGCTATGCCACGTATTGTTTTCATTTTAAAATTTAGAGAGTATTCAGTAGTATAAATTTATGTATTTAAACAAAACTTCGAAGGTATTCCTATCATGCCATACCTGCACTTTCTAAAATATAACGATCCATAGACTGATTTTGCATGTAGTATATGTTAACAGTATCGTCGTTTTTCACGATTTTTCTAAGTATGCAAATATGCATGTTTTCAGGCGCACTTCTCTGTTCTGTTATTGGTGATGGAAAATGTATGGCTGGTACGCCATTTATAGTCCCTCAACCTGGACCGCACAATCCACATTGTTATTTCAGTTACCCAGGTTACTTTTTTCGTTCATTTCTTTTAACAATGAATAGAGAACTAATTTAGCTAGTGCATCTTCAAAATGTAATGTTTTGAAATTGATATAATACCATAGCTTTTCACAGTAAAAATTAGCAAAATTATAGATGAACACATTGCACTTTGTGTGATGCAGTTGGAAGGAATGGGTTTCGATAATTGTAATGGTTGGCTAACCAAACTTGCAGCAGAACTGAATGGTGACGTTAGTGCCGTCATCGAGGATATGAAAAAGGATCCTCTTTATGCGAAACATTTTGAAAACGATATCTGAAAGTATCTTACTGTTTCCTGGTCTGTAAACATATATTATTTACACTTTGTATATTTTCTGAATCTTTTTATCTTGTTTCTATATCTTTGCATGAGTCCTAGACTGTTTTCCATATTTGTATTTGTTGTTTAATTTAAATTAAATTGGTTTCAAATAGCCATGCTTCATCGAGGATCCCTTAATAACACAGGATTTTAGTTAAGTATTGGCTAATGAGATACATCTCTCTCTTCTCCCTCTCACTCTGTGCTTACTATCTCATACTACATACGATTATATCCTACTCTTTCATTGTACTCTCTATTTGCTGTGAATAAATGCTTCATAGAAATGAACTACTCTCTCAGCACAGTACTTTCAAGGCAGCCATTATAATTATGAATCGATTCATAGTCCTGCTGAGTAAAATTAATATTGGTAGTGTTGCTTGCATGTTTAAGATACATGGTTAGACTTAGCCGCTTCAACAGAAAATTCGTAAGATTCTTCAGTTCGTCGGATCAATGGAAATTATTCGCGGATGGATTAAAAAAAGCTGATAATACTACGCTTTCATCAATGAATGACTTATTTGCGCTCTACACCCATCAGTTTGTATTTACATACAGTTCACTGCTTTTATATATAATACCTATATTAAGCGTGCAAGTTAATCTTTGAGTATGTTGATTAGTTGCATATCAGGTGCTTAATTGCTCTTTAGACCTGCCTGTATACACTATATAGATTATATAGTCCTTTTACCTGTAATAACTCAATCCATGGACATATTATGAAATCGCCGTGACATCTTTCTATTTGCCTTTAACTGTAGAGGCAATTAAAATTAAGGATCAGGAAGTAATGTCGAGCACACTAAGACCGCATTAAAATTGTTTCGGATCTCACATCCAGTTTCATGATGTCATTTTAGCTTACCTGTGTCTTTTTCATTTCTTCGGCATTACTGTAAGCAATATAAGCAATAAAGTTCGGAGTCATCAGGAGAATAGTATGTAAATCTCAGATTCTTCATTAAAATATAGTTTATTTCAGGCTTCGTTTTGATTCTTCTAGCTAATTCATACCACTTGAATGGGTGCATTTCTAGCAACACCCGCATGCATCTCATCGGTTTGTTCACTTTATTTTTAAGATAAAATTATAAATATAGTTATCTTCTAGTTATGTTTTTGAATGTCAAGTAACGTGTATTTACATTTTTATCATTATTATTGTTATTGGAATGCAATAAATAAGTAAAAATAGCAAGCCACATTTTCTTTATTCAGAAAAATTTTAGTCATTTGTTTCTGGCATACTAATATTCGATTTTTGAAATAAATGTTTCTGTATTGAAAGTTGTGATTTTTGTTAGTTCCGTCCATTCCTAATAAATATCATTGTAGTACCTTGTTTAGTGTTTGGTATTAAACTCATGTCAATACTTTTCATCAATTGTAAATTGTAGTGTTGTCCCGTTTCTTTTATTATTGAGTCTTTTCAGTTAGCGTGCTGCTGCGGTAGTGCAGCATGCTCTTTGTGTTGCGCAGCATGTCCGTCTACTCGAAGCTCATTGACTACCAGAGTAATGTACGCTGGAATGTTGTTGATTAGTACATTTGTGGCTTGCTTGATGCTTGCACCTGGTATACAAGCTAAACTTGCTGACGTAAGTTTATCTCATTTAAAATTTTGGTTTATTCTTGTCGAATTGTTATTCCAGCTCTCTTTTTAATTTGGCTTTTTGCTCCACATGAAATCATTAAGCAAATAATATTGTTGTTTTAACCTACTATTATGATATTTTTTAATTTTAGTCGAATTGGTTTTGTGAGGGTCTGTCTGGAATTGCTGGAATAAATTGTTCCCATGCTGTTGGTTTCCAGGCCGTTTACAGGTATGAGTTTAGATTTTTCTAATGGTATTGATATATAAGTAGTTAAAACTTTCAACGCTTTCAGTAAAAATGTAATCGGAGTAATATGACAAAGTGATTCGCGGTCGAGAATTTAGTTCTAATAAAGACATTGAATATTTCCTAATTTGCAGGCTTTGCGGGGCAGTGGCCATTTTCTTCTTTGCACTTATGATTTTCATGTTGGGAGTGAAATCATCCCGTGACGTACGGTCGAAAATTCAGAACGGTTTTTGGTTCTTCAAATATCTGATTATTATTGGGATCACTGTTGGATTGTTTTATGTCAATTCAAAAAGCATTTCTTCACGTTCGTTTTTTTTTTTCTTTCGTAGCTACATCCTTTCTTTTTTCTCATCATTTATTGTTTTTCTGTTCTTCTTAACAGTAGCTCAAAGTTTATATGATGCTGATTCTCTAATTTGAAAATTATGGGATATTTTTTCAGCTTTAATGTGGACTGGATTGATCGGTGGCTTTATTTTCATTCTTCTACAGCTTATATTGATTGTCGATTTCGCCCATTCGTTTGCTGAAAAATGGATGGAAAAATTTGAAGAAAACGAAAGTCGCACATGTTATTGTGGTGAGTTTAATTTGCTTGCAAAATATTTTTGAAGTTTTTAAAGTTCATAAATTGTCTTATTTATAGTACCGTATCTTCATTTGCGCTTCTCATCTGTATTCAAGTCAGTGAACCATACTCAGAAATAATGGATGATTACCAAAAGTGTGATTAGCTGCAAGTATGATTGATGAATATAAAAGATCGATCAACTTTTAAGATACTATTAAATTCTAGAAAAAAATTTTAAGATATTATTAGGTTCTCAAAAAAAGATATTATTGGAAGTTTCTACTCATAAAAGATGTGATTAGAAGAAGATAAATAGTTTCACTGGATATCATTATGAATGGCAAGTTGAATGATCACAAGTTTTTTATTTTTGAAAGATTTCCCTATAATTAATGGTATTACAGGGTTATTGATGTTTACTTTCGTATCATATATATTAGCCGTCGGTGCTGCCGTGCTAATGTACATATTTTACACCGCAGTAAGTTTTGGGTAATAAATTTTATTTGCATGAATTATTTTTCATAAAAAGGATTATCAGTTACTGCTTTTCTTTTGGAATAATTTATTGTAAAAAGTATGGTTGAGGATGAACATGAATCTATTATAGGGAAACTCATGTCATATGCCAAAGTTATTTATTTCTCTCAATATCATTCTCTGTGTGTTAGTTTCTGTCTTGTCGGTCCTTCCACGGATACAGGAACAAATGCCTCGATCAGGCTTGTTGCAGTCATCGTTTATTACTCTTTATGTGATGTATATCACATGGTCAGCACTTATCAACAATCCAGGTTACTTTTGTTTTTAAATGCAATCAACGAAATTGTTCTTTAATTTTTTAAAAAAGCCGCGAAAACCAGTATGATTTTCAGATAAAGAATGCAATCCATCGTTGATCAACATTTTCACAAACCACACTACTCAATATGGCCAGGTATCTTTAGTTTTACATTCGCTAATTAGTATGTAATTTTTTCATTATTCCATCCATGAAAAGCTTTTTAACATTTGCTATATATTTGAAAAACCGATATTAATGTATTCTGTGTTCTTCAGGATATTTATGGAACACCAATACCAACTGAATCTCTAGTTTCCCTGCTAATTTGGTTCATCTGCATACTTTATGCATCATTCCGGACCTCATCGAGTTTCAATAAAATTGCAGGCGGTTCATCGCCGCTTGCAGCGGATGATGCAGATAACGGTTCTCAGCAGCATATTATCACATCCACCGAAGGTCCATCACACTTCACCCTGTCATAATAGTTATTCCGTTTATGAATAAAAAACCAACAACTTGTTAATTTTTTAGTTTTTGGATTTTTAAAATTTGGGATTCGTGATAGGGCGAAGTTGCAATGGACTTTGCTCATATTTTTTGACTATTTTTTCCATTCAGACTATCGCTGCTTTTTCCGTCTAAATGCATGTTGGACGAACTTTTAATAATTTTTTGAATATATCTTCATAAATTAAAATTTTATGAATTCATTGTAAAATATATTGCAAAGAATTAGCCTATTAAGGAACAGAGAAAAATAAATAGTTGATTTTTGGTAATGCTTTCAAGATTTAGGTTAAGTTATATCCCAAAATTTCGTTTTTGATTTTCATGTTGCCATTTTTCCAGTTAGTGGTCTTCAGAAACAAGGATTTCCAGTCTTATTATTTTTTAGATGACTAATGAAAACCTTCGTCTGCATGCGCATTTTAGATTGCCATTTGTATAAAAAATTTTTTGGAAATAAAATTTTTAGGTAATCTCGAAAGTGGACGTGTTTGGGATGACGAATCAGATGCTGTTTCGTACAGTTACTCATTTTTCCACTTTGTATTTGGATTGGCTTCATTATATGTAATGATGACTCTCACGTGTTGGTACAAGTAAGTTGCTTCATAAACATCCAAAGAAGATTGTTGCGGAACTTAGTCAAATTCTCATTTTTTTTAACTGTAAAATCCTTTTTAAGGCCGGATAGTGATCTGCGCCATCTAAACAGTAATATGGCAGCAGTATGGGTGAAAATTGTATCTTCTTGGCTTTGCCTTTCAATTTATGCATGGACACTTGCAGCACCAACAATTTTTCCGGATCGTGACTTTTCCTGAAGTGAAAAAATAATTCCAGTGTAGATTTTGGAATTTCATACCGCAAATTAAAATTTCTTCCATAATTTTATTTCCGCTTCACTTTGATTATTTTTACTGATCAAAAAATTTTTACTTGTATCCATTAGTTTTTTAATCTTTCCTTTCAGTTTTTTGAAAGATATCAATATTTGCACATTTTGAAGTATATCAATATTTGCACATTTTATAACATAAACCTTGTGTATTTCTTGAATGATGACACATTATTCCCACTGTATATGTTTGTCAGGCGTTAGTCTCTACTTTTAATAGCATTCATTCTGAATTAAAGGAAGAAACATTTATTCGAACCAGTAACTGGTATGTTTTTAATGAATCAGCCATTTTAACCGATTTTTGACATGAGACGTGATATTTTTTCTTCATGAAGTTATAAAACTGTAACCCTTGTTTCATATCATTATTTAACTTTACATTGATTATTTTATTACCTTTTCTCTATAATAGTGTAATAAAATATCGTTTTCTGTTTCTTTCTGTCCACTGTAAAATGATGGTTCTCAGCTTAGTAATTAACTCGAATTTTGGGGTTACATTCTTAATTTTTCCAAGATATGCGTAATGTCTTTTTACGAAAGCAAAAGATCAAATATTTTGTTCATAATGAAGTAAATTTAATTTAATATTTCATAATTTCAGGTCCAAAAAATGACTGATGATTTGTTATCGATGGAACGTTATGTCGGGCCGGTAAGGTTTTATGTGATATGTCATTTTTATTGGATCATATATAGATTTTTAAAGTATTTGGTGGCTTTGCCTCTTTGGCAAGTGTAGAGATAAAAAGCGGTATAAGATTTACTTCATTTACATTGATTTTAAGATAATTTCGAATATAAATCTTAATTCGAATAAAAAGTTTTTAGGTGAATCCTTCACTGTATTCACAACTCGCTGTATTGCTGCTCGCTATAGGCCTTTTTTTTATGGCTTGGTTCTTTGTTTACGAGGTTGTTTACTAAATTACTCATTATATTTTCTCATTTTATCTTTTATATAATTTGTTTTTTATTTTAAAATTCTAGGGTTTATGTTAACATTCCGTTACACTTAATAACTAGTTTAGGTAACTTCGACAAAGTTTACTCGAGTTCTGATCAAGGAATTGTTGATTTCATCAGTTGCAGCACTGTTTCTTGGATTCGGTTCAGTTTTTCTCATGCTTTGGACAGGGATTTACATTTAATCAAGTGTTTACATCTATTTTCCAATTATTTGGATTTTATCTGACAGCAATTATTCTTATTTTTCCTTATTTGTTTTTGATGATGTAAAAAATTATTTCGGGTGGTCACATCAATTTAGACTTTAGAATTTCCGATATTCGGAATCAAGGCTGCAAATTCTGTAAATATTTTCCTTTTTATTTTGAATATATACTTTTTTGGTATGTCGAGGTTCGTTTATTTAAAATTACGTTGTTCTTATTCCTTAAATTTCTTTGAATGAGTTAACAGCATTCATTCTGAATTTTTTATTTTGGCTGTTGAAATCGAAAAATAGGTTTTTCATGTTGAGTTGTTAAAATTTTTTTTATTTTTTATTGTGTTTTAACATTAACAATATTGCTATCACATAACAATATGTGCTTAAAATAGGAAAATAGATTCGCATTATCTTATAAATCAGGCACAGCAAAAGCAATATACAAATTCAGATAATGGTTATTTTCACCTGGTCATCTTCGAAAAGATAAATTTGAGTAGTCTAAAATGATAAATAATCCATCAAAGATAAATTTCAGTTAAAGTCTCTTTTATCTGTATATATGTTTCTTACTAGTTAGATTAATCCATTTTAAAATTAGCAAATTTTATAATTCGACATACATTACCACGAAAGGACGGGAAAAAATTCATATGTAAGCAGGGTTCAAATTTAATTGTGCTTTGCGCAAACACTTTGACATTTCCCAATGTCCTCAAAACGATTTTCGTTGCCGCCGCAACTCTGAGTGCCAAATGGATAGCATTTCTCGGTGACCGAATCAAAGTAATAGCGTACTTGTAGCTTATTCCTATCATCATTTATTTCCGTCATTGGGCATAATCCTGAGTCTATAACAGTTTAGTTTGAGCAACAAAGTTAGAAATGATAAATAGGTGCCTATGTTTGGTAAAATACTTTCATTACTGCCCTCATTTTAATCTTATCTCATGTATCAAGGATTGAGCACATGATACCGTTCATTTAGTTCTCGATGGGGAATTCCTAGCTACTACAAAACCGGTATTTCGTGTTTAATTAAAAATTAGAGTTGATAAAAAAATATTACTAAATATTCTATTTTGAGATAATAAAAAAATAGCAACCTGGTGGGAGGTAACAAATGCATGGATAATGTTGTACATCGGTAAATACCGGTGGATCTGGTGAACGGGCAGCATTCAATAAATTATCCAGAAGTATGAGCATGGCTAATATCGGGAAGTATATCATTCCTAAAACATTGAATTATTTTACTTGAATACAGTAGGACTATGTTTCAGTACTTGTTTTATATATAATTAAATGCAAGAAGTAATTGAAATTGACTTTTAACGAAAATTCAAAATTTATTTTGATTGTAAGAGATATTAGAGTATCAACTAGAGAATTTTAAATACGACCCGCTAAAGTGAGTAAGCAAATAGATATATGCAAACAATGAGATAGAATGGATTGCAAATTAGCAAATTCAAATGAAGTTGCGAAACAGGATTTATGAGAAGTTGAAATTGCTCTGTGGTTGATGGTTTGTATAAATTCACTGATAGATGATCAATCGATTTTAGAAGATGTCCAACCATAGAAATCAGCATTTAGTATGAGATTTTATTTCACATCACCGCCGTTTTTTAGTGATAGAAATTTTATTTAGTCAAATCAGAATTTAATTGCACCTGAATATGTTGGGGAACAAATAAATAGAGTCTTGAATGTCGAAAATTATCGGAAGTGAAAGTGAAGTATTTGGAAGAAATAGGTAGAAATATTAAATTTATCTCATTCCAAGTAATTCTGGAGCAAATTTTAATTCGAAAATTATATACGGAAATCAAGAAAATTATCTTAATAAAAATAGAAATATGGTACTCAAATTTTATTTTTTCAACGAGGCATTTTTGAAAGTGATCGAAAATCTACTAATCATAAAATCTAGTAATGGTTAGTACTAATTATAGATTCTTATTTATCACTGATGAAATTGAAAATGGAAACAAAGAAATATCTGAGATCAATCTTTCCAAGAAAAGAAATATCAATTTTAAAATATTTAAATTTATTTCATAATTAAAATTTACTGCTTGCAAATTAATAGCTCTCAAATAATTTATATTAAATGGGAATATATTTTGCAAGGGATGACAGGAAAGAATATTAGTTATAAATGTATAATACGTCAAAGATTTCGTGGCGAATAACCATTAATGACCTAAATATCCATCATTTTCCTCCTCAGTTATTGAACCTCTTTATTCCGAGAAGTGACCAGTCCTTAAATTTTGAATTTTCTTTATTACAGTTAAAATATGAAATTCCAAAATATCTGCTAAGCTGTAATAGGAAGTTAGAATTTGAAATTTATTGAAAAAGTTGGACGATAAAATTTAAGAGCTGAAGCGATCTTCTTTATCTATAAGTTACATTGGATGATCTATTTTCAGTTCGCATCGATTCTTGTAGTTCTTTAAAGGAAAAGTAATGATACCAAATGGAGCAACTGTTATCACAATTATCAACTGATAAAAATCGTAAAAATGCGGAAGTATATTCAATTCCCAAGTATAAATTTAATAATCTTGATGGTTATCGCAATGAGAATGATGATATGGTAAATGAATCTCTGTAAAATATACATAAATATAAATATAATCTCCTTATATCAATTTATACTTTTTTGATTTAATTGGAAAAATTGAATAGAAAATGAAATATTTTCGTCATAAATATGGTCTAATTTCTTTTCTTTTTAAATTAAAATATTTTTAAAAATGATAAAAAAGATAGAATAAATAGAAAGATCAGAAAAATGATGAAATGACGCATTGTGTTAAAAAACAAATTTGCAATATACAAAAGAGAAGAAAACAGTGAGTCCATCGGATGAACAAGTTTCTGTTTTCTATTTGGCTTCGAAAACTATTGTTACTTTGTTGGGAAATGGGACAGCGAGAATCGATCGCATATTTTCCATTTACAGTTTTTGTACACGACATGACATGCACGATATATGTAACTCACCAGTGATTATCTCTGTTTAACAGTTCAATGAATATTTGTTTGATTAAGTCATCTGATTCACTGAGAGAACTTACTTCTGTAAGAGTGTGTTTTCGTTTTTTCATTTCAAAATTTTCAGAAGTTGAAATTAAAATATCGATAACTTAATAAAGTGCTTAAATTATTTATATTTGTGTGAAAATGGTCAGTGATCATTTGTCAACAAAAAAACTCAAGACAAATCGCGCTAATTAGAAGGTCGAAATTTCAAAGATCATGTTCTGATTACGGAATATTGTCCAATATTTAAAGCTGACCTTTGACTTTCGTATAAATTCGAGTGCAGTTGTTGCCGTTCATTTCAGAAAATTCAATTATCTTTCAAGATGAATAAAGGCAATTAACATTTTTAAATTTTTATTTCTATTTTACTTCGCTAATAAAATTTTTTTTTAATTTGCCAATTTTCCATATGCCATAGAGGACATGAAATTTCGACTCCATTGGTTAAAATTAATTGTTTAATGAATTTCAAACCTCATTTCTATTGTCCCTTACACTTTTTCTAGATATTAAATTATATAATTTCTATATTTACTATTTGTCTGATATTTTCTTTATTGAAAGAATTAGAAAAACCGTTTTTTTTTACAGAATAAACCAGTAAAAACTCGTCAAAACGGAAATTCAGAGTTAATCAATCTTCCAATAATCCAAACATTTTTTGCCGCTGTGTTTGGCTGAGGGATGAATGATATGTGAAATCGATCATATCTCTTTTATTTTAGGTCTTAGCCAGAAAAATGCTCTTTGTTCTTCTACCAAATTAGCATGGCTTTCTTTTTTTGTGCAATTTTTTTTGCGATAATTGGTATGGAAGTAATAAAACAAGTGAGTTAGCAGGTAATCGTTGATGAATAATTAAATGAACAGGTATATTAGTTCAGACATTGTCAATTTCAGTAGATTTTTATCGACATGCTTGTATAGTCCACTCAAAAAATTTGCTAAAGCAGAAATCTTTCTGTCGTATTAACGCATTCGTTTCACGTTTAAAATAGCATTTGATGAGTTATTGGCATAATACATCAATCTTAAAACTAAACTTACCATCAAATTTTGTAGCTAAAAGTTTTGTTTTTCTTTTTAAAATGAAAAAAGCTATTTGAATGATTAAAATGCACCCAAATTCTACTGCTATTTTCTTCATCCAAAATAAACAAATGATTTTGTAAAGTTTTTGAAGAAAGTCAATTCAAAAGTTACCGGGAAAAACTGCTAACTTCTTCAGGGACAAATTTTCTATTCTGTAAAGTAAATGATAATAATCAGGTAGAAATATTGAAAAAAATGTGTACTGGTTATAACTATTAATGATTTTTCAAAGCAGTGATATTTGAATATCATGTCGAATTGCCCGCTTAACCAGTCAGCAATAATGACTTTCATGGAATCAAATTTTGTTAACTCAAGGAGAATTCCGGTTGCAAATTTATTGTCCTTCCATTCCCTTCACACTATTACATTTATACGCCAGCTATATCAGTCCACCCGTCTATTTGTTGCTCTAACGATTAACACTAATCTTTAATTCATCCTGTTACATATAGTCCCTAAAATTTAACATGAAATCCCTAAATAACTCTTGTGGAAATTTGGGCGTGGTTTTCAATTCTTCTAAGGAACAATCGGAAGGGTCTCAAAGTCTTTTTTCCTCTAAAAAACTGCCTATCAAACTTGCCACTTTTCCTTCTTATTTCTTAACAATACACGAATAAAAATTCAAAACTGCATGACATCAAACATAATAGCTTGGCTTTTCAGTTTTGACAAATGGCTCCACTAAGACGTTCAGCTGCTTTTCGACAAAATATTCGACAATTTCAGAAATCAATCCGAGAAGGGGTAGGTCATTCTTATTATTACTCTCTGACCTGACAGTTTTATCTATTGTAATTAGAAACAGTGCTATATTGTTTGGTACCATCAAATAAAATGTTTTTTTTTTTGCATAAAGGAAAAAGGGGAAAGTTTTAAAATAATAAGCTGGTGAGTATATTCGAATATTAATCACTCATTCAGTTATTATAGTATATTGTTGGCTTTTCTCATTGAATAAAGAAATATTTCTTGTGACACACATTTCCACAAATAAAAAAATAAACATAAAATTTAAGATGTAAAGTATCGAACTGCTTAATTCATTGAAAGAGAAATATTTGATTTTTAATTGGCTTTGGTTTAATTTTTTCGCTGTAAAGTAAATACAGAATAAACGGTTTTCTTCGTTTTCCATTAATAGATGAAATAATCGAAGTGGAAATTAAATGATTTTGTTCTGCTAAGATTTCAAGAATTATTAATTTTCACAAAGTATTGATAATTTCGGAGGAAGCAGTTGTTGCTGACTGCAATTTATCAATATTTTGTAAAAGTATTTGAATTTTTCTGTTCTTAAACTGTACTTAAATAAAATCTAGTAACTCAAATCGAATTTAATTTCTGACTAATAGATGGATCAACTGATTCAAATGAATTATGTCAAATAATAAATATATATCTTATTAGTATCAGTTATCAGTAAAATTCGCAACTTTCCCGTAAGTTCTAACTTACTTCTATATCGACTTATTCCTAAATTGTTCATTCAATAATTGATGTAAATCCTCTACTAAGTGAAAATTTGACAAATACTCGAAATGACAAATATCAGTTCTCATTTTCATCGATTTAAGAATGACAAAAAAAAGTCATAAGCATTTCCGATGGATGTTTTGGGTAGTTGCATTTGAATTCGTTGCTTGTTTAATTCGCGCTTAATTTGTTTTCCATACAGGCGAGTGGTGCTGGATTTTTTGGCGATATGTGTTCTCAATAAAATATTGAAATTTTTATTTCATACGACACAAAGGCCATAATTATTTTATCTTTTTCCAATTTCTATTAAATTAGCATAAGGAATTTTCTATGAATTCTTCAATGGAATTCCTGAATTTCTCTCTACAAGCGTAGTTTAATTTGATTGATTGACTTATTTTTATCTAAAGAAAAAACATCTTCAAAAAAATTTTATTGGAAGTTTCGTCTTTGTTTTATTAGCACAACAAAGCAGCATTCAGAATTTCAAGTTTACCGAATTATGAAAGATAATTTGACAGAATTAACTTGTACTTTAGGCGAATACAGCGGCAAATGTAATTCGTCAGGAAGCAGAAGCTAATATAAAGCGCATAAGTCATCTACCACGATGGATGCGTGTTCTGAGGAAAGTGTACCATGAATACGGTCTCAAGCATGCTCTTCTAATCACTGTTCTTATCATTTATCAATTTATTGGTGCAGCAATATTCTATCTTTGTGAAGCAACTCACGACGAATCACTCGAAATATTTTGGAAAGAAAGTGTACAACAAAATCGAACACGTTTCATAGATGTCATCGTATCATCGATGTTTAATAACACCGAATATCTCTTTTTTCTCACTGCCAATCAAACTAAACAGGTTTGAAATTGGAAAGTTTCAAGTTTACTCATAAAATTGAAATGAAGGATAACTGCTGGATTCATACTTGTAAAAGGTTGTGCATTGCTTTATTGAATCTGGAAATAAAATTTGACAAAAAGATTATATTGATAACAATATACCTACTAGATTTGCTGGACAATCAAAATTTAGATCAGAAGACGCTTAGACCATGAATTAAATTTATATGAAAATAATCTTGGAATTAAATATACAGATCAAAAAATCCGATGGGATTTCTGGAATGCCATGTTATACGCTCAGGTATTTCCTTCCGAATACATTTTGGTTTTCATGATGGATTAATCTATTTGAAGCATTTCGAGATTGGAAATTGATTTGAAAACACTTCCTGAATAATGCAATAAGTGACGAAGTAATAGTCAGTACGGTTTTTTTACGTTCAGTTTTCAGACGGTATGTACAACCATTGGTTACGGTCATCTCTATCCGTCCACAACAACTGGCCGTATTTTTACAATGCTTTATGCGATTGTCGGCATTCCGCTTGTACTCAGCATACTTGACGATCTCGGTTCAACTTTTTTTCTTGAAATTCCGCCTTCATGCACGGTTAGATGAAGAGAGAGTAATCGATTGCTTCTGCTAAAAACTTCAATTACAATCACAGTGAAATAATGAGTGACTTCATGGAGGAAATAGTTAACAGTACCGTTATCACTGCTTATGCAGGAAATGGACGATATAAATTTGTTTCATTTTCGAGCTAATTATGAAAGATTATTGATTTTCGTAGAATAAACAAAAAATCGATAAATCGATTATCGATAACCCACATTGTGAATAAGTTTCTTCGATTTATTTCTAATATTTCAATAGCAAGTGAAGCACTTTTATTATCTGGAAATATCTAAAATGGTGTAAAATGCTATTCTGAAATGTTTTGACAGTTAAATAATCAGATAAAATTAATCCATTTAAATGAAATAAAATTATCAATATAATTAAATTATTTTAGTTCACGTGTAAATCTTCATATTACATTTTACAATTTCATTTAATGAAGAATTTATAAAAGATTCGCCAAAAAAATAGTCACTTATAGGTAAACTGTTAACAAAGTGCCTTAAAATGCCATGGTACCTCACTAAGTGTGGTTGTAGACGCTTGTCACGCTACTATACTAAGCAGACAATGACGGAAATCCGTGAACTCGACGCTGAAGATAAAAGAAGTTCGCTATTACTTTTATCCTTTCAGCTTCCTTTTTCTTTTTTTTGATGAAAGTTAAATTAAAAAATAATTTCAATATAAAAGAAATGCAAACTTTTCACGTAGAATTAGTGAAAATGCATCAAAACTTGTACTCTTAATAAAGAAATACTGAAATTATGCACGAATGAAACATTTATGCATTACTGAAATATATTAATATTAATTACTTTTTTATCAAAGTTAAGGCAAATTTAGTCGCCAGTCTTTTCATCTTAATTGACTTAATGTTGTTGAATTCGAGACTGAAATTTCCATAATATTTCCTTTTGCATTCTACTTTTCCAATTTAAGTTCTTTTATGCTATTTCGAGACAGAACTGATTCAAATTGTATTGGATATTAGGTATCAAAAATGAAATGTCCGTAATCATATCCCAAATAAACTGATCATTCTGAGATTAGTAAATGTTTAAAATGTGGTTCTTTTAACTGGGGCACTATAACTGAAGTATTCAATAAGATTGAATCAAAGTTATAATCAACTTGTTAACAATTTTAACATTTACTCTTGTTGATAACTAATGTGATATGTAGTTCAGCATTGCGAATTATTTAAATGAAAAGAAAAAAGAAAAGATCTAAAAAGTACAAAATTGAGCAATCTGTTCCGACTCTATAGGTAAATGTATGAATATTTAAGGAATGACCAAATGATGAAGAACTTTTAGTAATTTCAAAATAAAATTTTCTTCTTTTAGATCTCGAAATCTTTGATTTACCAATCCCAATAGCAATATCTGTTGTTATTGTATGGATATTTATCTGTTCCGCAACATTTTGTCTTTGGGAAAAAGAATGGGATTATTTTGTTGCCTTCTATTTCTTCTTCATATCTTTAAGGTATATCATTAATCATTAGCTGTTAACGAATACGCATTAACAAAACAAGTACCTGTATATTTCCGCGAGTAAAACCATATCGCTACCATCCAATCTCTCATTTCGGGAATATATTTGAGAATAAGTACGATTCTTTTCATCGGATAAGGTCATAGTCGGTTATGAAAGCAATTCAACTATAAAGATTTTTCCGTTTTTCTTTTTTTGTGACCGAGAAATATCGGAATATGCATTGCTTTATCCAATATCGGATTAATGAAAAATCAAAGTTAGAGGTTTAAATTCGAACCATACCCTATAAATTTAGATATAATTGATTTACTCCATAAATCAACTGCGTTCAAGTACTGTTTTGACATATGAGAACAGTAAATAGGCTAGTAAATCTACGAAGAACACAGAATAAGCCTGAATATCAGTTAAAGTACTGAAATCCGAATGAAACTGCAAGCATACAACGTTGCTGAAAGCCCTGTTGGTCAGGTAATATCATCGTTACATCAGCTCAAACCATGTAACCTTGTAACATCGTAATATCTGATCACCTGAGAGATTCATTCCGAACCATACATCCGATCATCAGGTTCTATTCTCGAACCATTCATTTGATCTTTATGTTTTATAGCAGTACTTAATTGTAGCACAATTGGTCTCGGCGATATCACTCCTACGCAGCCAAAATATTTGCTCATGCTATTCATATATATTATTATTGGCCTTTCATTAGTTTCTATGTGTATTAATTTGATACAAGTAAGAGATTCTGTGTTACTTACAGCAATCACACTGAAACCAATCAATTTTAAAAGTTTTAGAATCCATATTAATTTCAGTTGCAATACAGTTTAGTTGATATGTGTTTCTATTCAACAAACTGCAAAAAAATAAATCATTCATTTCTTTTGTCAATTAATATTTCATAAGATTTTCCTTACCTTACTGTAATCTCTTGAACATGAAAAAATAAGTTGTAATTTTAGTTTTAGAAAGTTAAGCTTTCAGTCGGAAATGGCACGAACATATGAAGTTGGATACTTGGATAATTCAAGTGTAAATTCAGCTCTTTCCTTCGGAAATATGGACTCAAAGGAGCTAAGCATTCCGTTTGAATATTTCAAACTTATATATTTCCTTATGTGTTTCACTAACCGTCATCTTCATGCTTCTTTTCAAATTATTAACTATATTGCCATTATGTAATGAAATCATCCGGACGAAATTGCAGAATCTCCAATAGGAATCATACCGGATTCGGCAATGGAAATAATATTATCAATGGCGGTAGGCAATCGATGTCTGGCGATTCTATTCGACGTGTTCTAGTTAACAAGAAAAGGTTTAATAAATCATCACAAACTATGCTATCATTTCCCAGCCCTTATGGAAATTCAAATATTTTTAAACATGCTTCTAATACTGGAGTAAGTTTTGCTACATTTTACTGAAATATTTTTAATTGCGATTCGAAAAACTTGGCAATCAAGAACATAATCATCTCTTTCCTTCATCTGATAAGACATGATATTTAAACAATGAATTTCCATTTTCTTCTATTTTCTAATTCCATAGAGAGAAGTTGGAATTTTTCTGCAGATTAGATTTTTACCAAGAAATTTATCGGTGGATGATGTGATGAAATTGGTGGACATTAACGACGGAGATATTTTGGTACTAACCGAGCTTACTCACGATGATAGCAATGTTTCGGATAGCAGTGATGATGGCAACCAGGTAAGTGAAACTAGTAAAAGGTACCACACAATGATGATTACAGTAAAACACTACAGAACGATAGTATAACAAGGAATGATATGATAATGAAATTATTAAGAATGATCTCAATGTGATAATGAAACTCTAACCAAAGAAATGCTATCACCGAATTGATCAACGGATTCATTGAGTGAATGAGTAGAATCTTACGTTTATCTAATATCCCTTTTACATTCCGATGTTTATTTTCAGTTCTCTAATTCAAGATTATTGGGGAATTACCGGAGAATGTCCTCATTATTGCCAAATTCACCTTCAACTTCTTTCATTCAGGTAACCACTAATTTAACACATTAACATTAGCCTATTTCAGTTACTTCTTATCCTTCTATTCCAAAAATGCATAGCAATTAAAATGTTTAACTTCACTTAATGCGATCAACATTTTTTGTGAATAATGTCCACAAAAAAAATCCACGAGAAACTGGCTTAATCGAACTGTAAAATAGAAAAATCTAATTTTGATTAAACCATTATATTTAAAAATCAAATGCAGAATACATTTTCGAATTATATGAATGCAAATGGAATACACATAACACCATCAATGCATGATATTGAAACAGCTGAAGAGATGGAATATCGAATTCTTTTGGGAAAAGTTACTAATATGCTGAATTCACCTGTTGTTCATTTTAGATCCAGGTAAACTTTCAACAGTTTTGTATAAAATCAAACAGATTTTAAACAATGTAACTAAGCAAGCTTCTACGGAAATCATCAAACTACTAACTGTAAAATACCAAAGAAAACTTTCTAATCAAGGCTAAGCTTGGTACCCGAAGGACATGACGTGATTGATGAAGAAAGATGTGCAGATGAAGATGAAGATAACGAAAACGATGGTGATGACACACGTCCTTTGAAAATTAAACTTGCTGAAAAACCTCAAACCTTAATAGGACGAATTAGGTTTCCACTAAATTTCTAAAGAATAAAGCTGCTCATATTTCAGAAATTAGAAGTTTCTGATAAGGACGAAAGATCCCTAAACTCCACTTAAATAATTTTCGATTTTAAGTGTTAAAAAAGATTAATATGGACACCTTTAAAAAGATAAAAAAAGATAAATATGAGAACTTTTCAGATATAAAGATTGACAAGTGACAAGTTCTGTTTGTATCATCATTGTTATAAACACTATCTGAGACGTGGGATCGAATTTGAAATTGAATAAATCCTAAATGCATTTCGTTACTAAAATCTTCCCTAACTGTTAAACAATCAAGAATATAATTCATAGAAGTCCGGTAAGTAGTCGGGGTATGTAACACTGATTAAATCGTCAATTAGTGAGAATGGTGGGAAAAAACACCAATGCAAAGTCAACGTAATGATCAGCTGATGAAAAAGGAACAGACTGTCATGATTGAATATTGACGGCATGTTTCAGCACAGCTGAAACGCTAGATGGCTATTAACGCAAAGGAACCAGCAGTAGTTAAACTTGGTATAAGTTGAATTCAATAACTTATAATACCAATTATGATTTGGACGGTCAAGACTTAATCAATTTAATTATTTTTAACTCCTAATGTTGGATCTGTTTGACAGGTACAGTTATTGCTTTGAAGTTCTCAACTACTCTTCGCATCAGTATTTGGGAATAATCTAAAATGAGTCTTCTATGCGAAGCGTATATGTAGTCTGATGCAGCGACAACATTGTACAGCATTAGCCTCCTTCACTGCCAAGATATTCTATTTGAATTTATGGAAAAAAATTATTTAGAATGTTACGAAAAAATATGCATCTCAATTACTGTAATACATGTGAATTCTGCGTATGAATATATTCTCCGCACTTCCAAAGTGAAACGAAGAATATTGTAGACAGAAAATAAAATTATAATTTTATCAAGTCATGTATAAATATCGTTATATTCAGATTCTAGGAATTTTCTTCGGTCTCGGACCAAGCTCAGGAAGCGCTGATTGTTCGGTTATAGACACAATATTAACGCCAGCAGTAGCCATGCCTTGTATGGAAGTCATTCGCCCCGGCCCAAGTCCTCGAACCTAAGCAAAATCGTTTCCAAAATTCAATTTCTGGATAGTTCGAACTATCCAAGTAAGGATCCCATATAAATAATTTTCAGCCTTTAAAAAGACAATGAAACTGAATTTGAAATGGACAACAGTTTTAATCAATAAAAAAAGGTGAGACGAACCAGTACACGAACTGTTCGAATTCCTCGTCTAATAAGTCGTTGTCCAGCTGCAACACCTGTTGTTTGACCAGCAATATTGGTCTTCTTCCGAGCGTTCTTGAATCCCTCCAAACGACAAGAAGTGTAGGTTATAATATTATACTGCAATTATATCCATTATAAAATTTGATTTCCAAAAGCAGGAAAAGTAACAGAAATGAAAATACTTTAAACTTGGACGTATTTGAAAGTTTAATTAAAAAAATAACAACATCGTTTAAAATAAATACATTTACTATGAATAAAACATAGTAAATTTAATCCAAGTACGTGTATTTGAAAATGATGAAACTGAAAACTGAAACCTGAGATAAAACTTAACAACAATAAGTAATGAAGTCTGAGTGGCAAAACTACGACAACAACCAGTATACCTTGTAATCAGTGACAGTAATTAATGTATTGTTTCTTGATGCTTTTACATGAACGATTGGGAGCTCCTCAAAAGGCACACCATCAAATTGTTGCTTAAATATTTCCACTGTCGGTAAGCGATCATAAAAATTCGATAAACTGACTGGAACCCATCCTGAACCACCTACAGTACCTTCCGCTAAAGGTGTTTGCATTTCTTTTTTGTCGATACCTGCAAATTTTCAAAAAAGTGCTTTTTCTGAAGCAAAAAAGAATAGTCAAGATATCTGCGCAAACAAAGAAGGAAAATGCAACAAGTTGAAGAGGAAAAATAAACGGAATGAAAAGTAAAGAACGCTTAAAAGGTTGCATTGTGAAATTAATGAAGGAACTGAATCTCTTGGCCATTTTATATATTTTGTTCTTCTTCGCTAGAATCATCAAATGAAGGAAACTGCCTTCCTTACGATTGCGAAAAGGAACATAGCTGATAGTGACGACAGTAAGAAATCATATTCTTTAAAAAAACAATTCTAAACACTCACCAACACGAGACACTTCCTTAATACTCTTGGAATGTTTCGAAGATAGACTCAGAAAACAACTGCTGTGGCTGTAACTTGGCTGAACTGTTTTTACCAATCGTTCCAACATCCAACCAATTTTCCTCGCCATCTGGAAATTCATCAATAAAAATTACAATAACTATAATTACATTTGAATTGAATAAGCAAGTAGGATAACAAAACGATCTTTTTGAGAAAGTATTTGTTTCATTACATGCCTTCAATATCCAAAACTTTTTAATTATAAATTATATCAAATTTTCAGGAATTTAGTGATAGCGTGTTAAAAAAGCAAATTGAGAATGGATATGCCACTTGTTGATAGGGAAACTAAGTAGCACCAAACATCTCACATCCAAATAGAACCACTGAGTCAAATCGTAACAGGCCACCTCAGCGGTCTGTTAAAGGAAACACCGAAGTGTCTGATAGATGGAAGTGAGTGTTATCGTTATTAGCAGACTTACTGGTTGATTTCCAATCAGTAAAGTCGAGGATTAATAAGATAATTTACAGATGACATCATCAATGGAATCGACCACTGTTGTAACCAATCCGGTGGGTTCCCTTTCATCCATAATATGTTTTAGTTTAAACAGGAAAAAATTTCACTCGAATTAATGAATCATCTAATAAATGGTGATTTACCAATGAAGTCTAAAATAGCTAAAAAAGTTGCAGATAATACCATACACGGAGATAATTCCGGATGGATTTTATCCAGGTCGAAGTATTATTATCAAGGGTGCCGTCCTGCATGATTCATATCAGAAACGTTTTGTCGTAGAATTTTGTTGTGGTTTGCTCATTCAAGGCGATCATCAAGATGACAAAGCACTGCATTTCAATCCTCGATTCGATACTGGTAGCTCATGGTAAATTATAGCAGTTATAACTTGTCGTTCACTTACTGTTGTGTAAAGTGTAATAATAAGTGACATTAATAATGAAAGAAAGGAAATTCATTATAATTAATTTTCTTTTCAACTCGCAACTTGTGTTACGTTGTTAGAAAATTAAAAAATCTTCTATGGTTCGACTACCAAAGTTGTAATGTATCAGCCGAATGAGAAGGAAAAAAATAGTTGAGAACAAGGATAAATACGTGATGAAAACTATACAGGTTTCGTCCTCCACCTGATCGACAAATTGTATTAAATTCGTTGATTGGCAATCGATGGGGTGTGGAGGAGCGTTACGCAAATGTTTTCAAAGAAGGAAATGAATTTTCCATGCGCATCTTAGCGCTTGCTAATTATTTCAGTGTATGTCGACTTATATCTGGTCTGTCATCGTTTGACAAAAATCTTCCAATTTAATGTTGAATTCATATGCAGTTTGAATTTTGCAGTCTTTGTTCTAATTTTCAAATTTAAAGCTTTTCAAATGGATTTGATGATAACTCAGATTCAGATGGACTCAGATGACGCAACTCAGCTATGCCAAAATTCATGCTGTCGAAACATAGTTGATATTATGAATTAAATTTAGATTGCTGTGGATGGTCGTCATTTGTGTGACTATTTACATCGGATACCAATTACTAATATTAAGACAATTTTTGTAGGAGGCAATGTTCGAATCAGCACAATTGAATATCAAAGCATCGATGTACTTTTTTATTCTTTTAACTTTAAATTTGTTATCTTGTTCCTTATTTTTCCGTTTATTTTAAGTAAACTTAGTTTTCATCCTCGGTATGATGTATTAATTCTGAAAGATCTTCTGTTATTTTAAACAAGCAGTATAGAATACGATACTCCAAATATGTATTTTATTTGATTTTATCTATCTTTTATCTTTATATTTTAAAGTTCATTGTCTCTTAATTTACAGCAGATATGGTGATTTTTAGAAGCCTAATTACAATATAATGCAGACCTCTATTAAAACAACGCAAAGCCCATTTTATTTTATCCTTTTATTATCAGCTTATTGTTTAGCTTAATTCTTTTCGATTTCTTTTATTTTATTGAGATTTTCTGAGGATATTTTATGTTTTGTGCATATTTTGTTTGTTGTTTTTAATCAGTTTTTAGTTTGCAGAATGCTACAACTCTCAAACAAATGAAACTCAGTGACAAAATTGGCAAACTTTCCATCAGCGATGTTATCCGCAAGCCTGTTAGCACACAGTTAATTCTTATTTGTAAATGTAGTAATCTATCTTACACTTTTTATAGTGGAGTTCAGTGATTTTTAGTCTCTTCATTTTTCTTTTTCTGAATTACTCTTGTGTAACATTTTTCTCTGATTTAGAAATTTCAGGAAGTCCCATTTGATATGCGTTTGAAGGAAAGATTATTACACGGTATAAAAGTATTAGTTACTGGCACTCCATTAATGAATGCTGAGCGTTTCACCATTGATTTTTTGACCCCGATGGAACACTTCTTCCATTTCCGAGTCGATTTTGCAGTGGGAAACAAAAAGGTTTGTTTGAGCACATTTCTGCGTATTCCGAGAACTATGAGAGTAATATGGATTTGCTCGGAAATTATTGATAGTCTTATTATTCTCTCCATCCTTAGTTAAATACATGGCAAGAATGGCTGGATAAATTTGAAATTGTAACTCCTAGTTATGTTAAGGTTTTATTTATGTCTAGGTTTAAAATTATTGTTTGCTAATTTTTTAATACCAGAAGCCTCAAAAATATATTGTTCATGATTTTACTTGGGATTTTAGCCTCCAGAATTATTCTATCTGTTTCTTAAGCAGGAAGCAGTGGTGCGAAATAGTACGGAATTTGGAGAATGGCAAAAGGAAGAGCGTGAAATGTGCTCCTTCCCTTTTCGACGAGGAATTACTTTCGATATTATATTTCATTTTGAGGAAGAGTGCATTTCTGTAAGTTTACTGATGTTTTTTATAGCGATTGAAATTTATAGTTTCGTAAAAGCAATAGGAAGTACTATTTATGATTCATTTTGGATTTCTCAATTCTTCTTTGTGTAGAATTGATGGCGAAATGATGTTATTTCAGATAGTAAGTCTTATTTCAGATTTCACTGCATTGTGCAGAAGCCAAGATATTTATATTTTTTTAAACATATCTGAAACAAGGTGAACATTTATTGAAAATTAAAGCTACTATAAATTCAGCATAAATCAAGCTGGATACTTATCATTATCATTTCATGCACATTTTCTGATCGATAATACTTTTTTGATTTGAAAAATAATTGATGTCGTATGCCAGTTGACTTTACAGCAATTTTTGACTTATTCATCTTACGTTTTGTTCGACGAAATGATCACTAGAGTATTTGAAGTATTTGTTTCAGATAACAGTTAATAGCAGTCATTTTGCTAATTTTAATTACCGAAAATCTTCCAAGCTAACACATGTCGAGAGTATCAGCGTGAAGGGTGATGTAAGCTTGCAGAAAATTGAATTCCGGTAAATACGACTTTAACACACACTGTTAGTTTATAGATTGTCTCACTTGGGCATAATTTCTTTTGAAATACTTTTAGTCTGTTTGAAATTTCAGAGATACTTACCTCGGTTGTTACTGCTCATGATTTTGTGAAGTTATTGCTGTACCAATGCTTGTAATTAGTTGTACTTAAGTGATTAATTAAGTGAATTAAAAAACTTTTATGGAGAAAAACTAAATTTTCCCCAACAGCTTATTTGATAATAGTACAATCAGAATTCTAGAAATCCCAGCTAATCATTTTCAGAAATTTTCGAACACTGCTTGGAGAACGTTTTGGGTATTATTATTGTGATAATTAGGAATGTTTGTATCCATCTCTGAAATGCTTGATACTTCTTACTTTTATTATTATATAAGTAATAGAATGAATAGTTTTTTTACTATTAACTGAGAAATAAAAATAATGAGTGAAGTTTAAGTGTTTGGTATAATAAGCTTTATTTTGGATATAATAATTACTAGTTGTTGTTGCAGTGTCGCTTTGAATAGAAAAATCGAATATTTGAAGTGAAGAAATTCTTACGATGCTTCAATTTTAGAACTTTTTTGCTTTTTTAATACTTCCTACACGTTTATAATTTCGTATGAGACAATGTCCTTTGTTTTACGATATTCTTATGAATTTTATCGATTCTTTCACTTATCACATTTTTTGTTTATTTGTTTTGTAAATGTTACAGGATCGCAATATGTTGAGGAAATCTTATTCAAATTTTTACTATTGTATTCATTTTTAATACCAAATTGCTCAGTACAATGTTATTAAGAATTAGTAATGGTTAGTTTTTTGTCCTACTTCATTTATAGACATTAGGTTTCATCACACGCTTGTTTGTTTTTTCAAGGGATTGTTAGATCCAGTTAAATTCGCTATCTAGAGGCGATCGTGTGCAGCTGATCAGTTATTTTCCAATTTTCTTGATAATTTCGCATTAACTAAGAAATAGCGTTTATTATTTCTATTGCTTATTTCTAAAACATTTTTTGTGCGTATGGAGAACTTTCTTATATAAGTAGTTTTACTTGATTTAGCAAACTTTCGATTCCATGTATTAGTGCTATCTTTCATCAAAATTCACTCTTTTTAGGGTCTTTCTGTTTGCAGGAATAATAGCGTGTTTTTAGAGTTTGCATGCACAGCTCGAGATCATTATGTTTCTATCTCTTCTCTGCCTTCTTGTTTTTAAACAAAATCATAAATTTTAACAATGAATTGTGAAATATACTAGTTCGGTTCGAGGAATCATGAAAAATGATTTAATACTTCAAAATCATTGTATCGAATGATGACAATTTTTATTTTTCTCAAAATACATCCCTCTATTTTTGGTCTAAAATACATTCGTGATTTATTTATAATTAAGTTGTAAATAAATAAATATTTACTCCATATTTTTTATCGTTTTCGCAGATGAAGGTTAAAGATTTTAAAGTCGTAATGTTGTTTGTTGCAAGAATTTTTTTCCAAACAGAATATTTTTGGATAGACACTTATTTTTGGAAATGGTAAGCGATTAACTTCTTTGTATTTTCTTACACTTTCATCCCTAACTTGTTGAGTTTAGGTGTGCTCCATTTAATAGATTCTCTTGAACATCGAAGTTCATCTGGGAAACAGATTTTCGTTTGTTTTTTAAAAAAAGAAGATGCTAATTTCTTTCAGAAGTTAGAAGCTAAAAGTTCTGGTCATTTCCAGATTTCCACTAAAGTTTTGGGAGAAAATAAACTGAACTTAAATATTCTGGATTAAATAAATCCTTTCCTAGTTCTCTCCGTAGTAAGATGTTTTTTATAAATATTTATCATTAAAATTGATACCTTCCACTCTCTTAATACATTGAAATAATACAACCATCTATACAGGTAAATTCCGTTATCGTAGTAATACTGATTTTTAGGTATTTTCGTCCCATCTTTCTTACTTAACAGTGGAAAAATGCACGCACCAGTATCTTTCAAAAGCTGCATATAGCAATAGTAATTCTCAATGATCTCTCTCACTGCTTTATGCACTAAGTGGGTGGATAGTTTGGTATTCCGTTAATACTCTTCACTTCATTTATTTCAGCCTTAGCTATATTCCTCTCTTCTGATCCTAATCGTTTTCACCGTATTTCTTTGGTCGGTTCTATACATGTCTGTGTGTGTGTGTGTGTGTGTGTGTGTGTATGTGTGTGTGTGTGTATATGTGTATGTATACACACTGATGTTTATAAGCATATTGCATTCACTCGGGAGAGGAAGCAGGAAGTGCAGCAATGCAACTGTTAAGTTGGATGAACGAAAGCAAAGCATAAGCTAACAACGTCCATGCGGTCACACGGTTAGGACCAATGTTGTTATATCCATCTGTGCTTACAATGTGTTGAAGATTGAAATATGATAAAGCTTTCATGTGACTTAAGTTCTATGAAAAATTGTGATATTTAACAGCGTTCACTCTTCCCAATTATTTTTATCGAATATAATCCCTTGCACTAACTTGAATACGAATTAACGTGTATCGCGTGAATTGGTATTATATCTGTGTAGGATTAATATGCGTAATTAAGAAAACAATGACACATTTGGTGGAGAATGATGTTACTAATGATGGGAGTTGGCAAATTTCAATCTTGGTTACCGATTTGAACATCCAGCGGAACTTGTATGTTACCGGATCATTGCACATTGGTGGATTAATGCTTAGATTGGTCGATGAAGTTGGTTCGTCTTACACTGTGCTGATATTATTTCGTCTTTGGATGAATCTTTCCAAAAACATGCCATCAGTATTTTGGTGTAGAATTTGTCTTCTGCTTGACTTGTACTTAATCTTGGTTACGATAGCGTTTAGTTTGCTTAAGCAGAATGGTTCCACCTTCTCCTATCAAATAATGGTTTCACTTATCAAATACCTTATTACTCGAAAAATGTACAAACTACATCTCATTAAATTAAAATTTCAGTGAGTTCCCCGGATCTTAAATTATATTATTCCTTATCGATCAGTGAATAACATCTTTAAAAATGTTTGCTCATTAGTTGCAAAATGAAATTTCTTTTAAAACGTAACAGTGAAGTATTGCTTTTCACTCAAATTAAAAAAACGGAATTTACAGATATGAGCAAAGATTGGAGTGATCATGCACTTTGGTGGCCAGAAAAGAGACGATGGCTTACGCATACACGTAGCACACTAGATCAAATTGGAATTACTGCAAACTGCAATTTGGAGTTCACTCCTCAGCACAAATTGGCAATGTTTGTGTTTGTTTAACAAAAAATGTTAATACATCAGATAAATTAGATTAAGAAAGTAAGATAAATTTTAATTTATCGGGCGCTGTTTGCTCTGTAAAAAAAAAATATGCAGTTTTTGGCGAGAATAAAGCGTATTGATGGTAGCATACCGAACTGAAATAAGGTGTTTCCAGAGTCCAACTGCCGGATCTACAAATGATTGATGCCCGCTTGGATTTTTCGGTGAATGTTGTTCGTGCCACGCAGCAACTTTGTAGGGAAATCGGTAAGGTTATCATGTTTCGAATACTTATTTCGAAAGCTCTATTTGAATTTGCGTTTTGTGGTACGATTATATTTGTGATTTTCTGATTAACGGCAAATAAAATTCATCATTAAACTGGAAGGAAATTTTGTTTTATATAATGAAAAAGATTGAATTTCAGGTATAAGATATTCTGAGGAATTGTCGCTAGTACGATTTATACCACCAGAGCTTCTTAGAAAAGGTTTAGGATTCGAGCTGGATCAAGCTGGTCCACAGCTGCTACCACACTTAGAGGTAGACGAAGTTTTATATATTTCCATTTCAAGCAAAAGAATTGGTTTCGCGTTTATTTTTGGGAAGCAAAAAGGTTTTTCCTTCTGCAAATATTTTTCAGGAATCAGTTGGTCCTGGTACTCTTCGACGACAGAAACCGATCAGCGCGTCTACTTCCAATTTATCTCGACCACTTCGTCGAGGTACCAGTCCAGGATTGTCAACGAGTGGCCAGATATTTAATGCTAGTGAACTTGGCTCACTCCCACGTGCAGGGACAGTTCCACGAGGAGTGAGTCCTGGTCCTGGCGCTGTAAGTTTGTTCTTTTCAGAGTTTGTGTTATTGATTCTTATGTTTTCAATTATTTGAAATACCATATAATGTGAGTATTGGATTTAATTTTATAGCTTTCAAAAGTCCTTCGTATTTATAGTATGGTGGTTCAATTGGTCGCAACCCCATTATGCCCTCCGTTTCATTCTGTGAAGGACTTGAAAATGAACAGTATGATATGGCCCTTGTGCAGTCACCGCGAATTATTCCAAGCAAAGAAATGAGTGTCTTTAGGCCACAGAATTATGTGGAAAAAGCGGCGCTCAATCGTGGTTGGCTTGATTCGTCAAGGTAAATATTTAGCTGGATTCCCTAATTTGTAAAGTTATTTAATCGTCATTCTGGAATTTTAGTTGCTGAATCATCCTGGATTTGTAAACATTATAAGTGGTGATGAATAAAACTTTTTCCGGCATGTGAGGGTGGTATGATGTTTCTATTGAGAATATCTATTTATTAAGTTATAAATATTGCATTTCGAAGATTGCGTTTAAAAATTGTGATTTCATCATGCGCATTCTTTAGAAATAAAGAAATTGTTTGTATATGAATCTTTAAGAACGATCCAATATAGGATTCATTTTGTTGCGGGAAGTTAATGATTTTGTACAATTTGTTTCTACTTGAATTCAACTTTTTCTTCTATAAAAAATTTTACAGGTCCCTTATGGAACAAGGCATATCTGAAGGTGACATGGTACTTCTAAGATTCAAATACATGTCATTTTTTGATATAAATCCTAAGGTATATGTTTATTGCAAATTATATTTTCCAATTTTCTGAAAAATGAGCAATAAAACGAACAGTGCAAAGCAGGAAAGCTTATACTGAAGTGGGAAAGCTTATAGTTGTTACTATTTTTTGTAGTACGATCCAGTACGTATCAATCAGCTGTACGAACAAGCTAAATGGTCTATTTTGCTGGAAGAATTCGATCATACTGAGGAAGAAGCAATGCTTTTTGCTGCGTTACAAGTTTGCTTTAAAAATATTTGTTAAATCATTTAAGTTTCAAATGTTCAGTCGCTAGTAAGCATGGATCATTTTGCAGTTACAAGCGACCCTGCAGCGTGATTTACCAGAAGCAGAAGTTCCAGAGAAAGATGATGTGGATTTATTACTCGATGAACTTGTAAGTTTATCATTTTTGTCCATGAATTTCCATGTTACTGTTGTCGGATGTAGTATGATTAGGAACTTGTTTTGTAATTATTTTACAAAATTTCCTCAAATTTTTTGATTTTAAATTCAACCAGAGCTACAAATATCACTAAAAACTGTTTAGTGATTTGTTCAGGAGCAAAATCTGGACGCAGCAGCTTTCAATCGTAAGGCAGATCTTACGCAGGTCCCTGAACTCGCCGATTATCTCAAATATATGAAGTAATGAGCAATGAGTTGAATTTGGGAAACAATGATTTTCTTAATACTTGAAGCATGTAAAAAGTTTTAGTTATCAAGAGGTCAAATAAAATGTGCGGGGCCAACTTTATTAATTAATCAAGGGATTCAAGTTTATTAGGTAATTGTTTCATTCATTGTTACAACGCTCAACTCAATACTTCATTTCATGTCAAAATTTCATGCTCAAATTATTGTCCTGACAGGAATGTTTGATTCAGGCCGAAAAAAATAGCATTCAAAGGCTTTAGACGAGCATATTTTTCATTTCGAGATTTACATCTTAGTTGGCATCAGAATTCGAACGACATTAATGGTCCACCGGTAGGGCATTTTAGTCTCAAGGGTTCGTTTTCTTTTCCTGCTTTTAAGATTCAATTTATCACCAGTTTTATATTTAAAAGTATTGCAGTACATATGATTCTTTTTACTCTAGATTTTAACAAAGCTATATATGTCACATTGATGTTCTAGTGTTTTCACTATAGGTACTCCTAATTCTCTCTGGCTATAACATTCTAGAAACTGCCGAGTATGCACGCTGGAATGTTCCCGATTTTTTTCTAATTTTTTATCCTTTTTTTTTTCAGGCTGTGAAGTAACACCTGATGTTTCCCTAGTACAATCAAAGTTCCAAATCAAATTACTCATACCGAGTACTGATGGAATGAGTGAAATGATTTTAAAATGTGATACGGTGAGTTCATAGTGAAAACATGTATAAAACCTGGTTAAAATCTGGTCTTTTATCTAGTTATGAGTATTTCTCAAGAGATTTATTTGAGAAAGTCATGCTGAAATTTTTTTAGGAGCATCAGTATGCACGCTGGATGGCTGCATGTCGTCTTGCTTCGCGTGGGAAGACAATGGCTGATGCAAGTTATCAATCAGAAGTTGATTCCATTAAAAAACTTCTGCAGATGCAATCAGGAGGTTTATAAATAATTTTTTACCAATTATTTAATTCAACTCATCAATTGAGAGCAAATTTGTTCTTTATTTATAGTTCAGTAATTTCTTTGAAAAAACGATAAAAGTAATATTTATATTTCTTTAATGCTTTATTAGCGCTTGTTTAAAATAATTCAAAATGCTTGAATAACCTCAAAAAATACTAAGAAAGCTAGCTTCATTGCAATAATTTTAAATAATGAATTCGTTTTTCAGTAGCAGGAGCACAAAATAGTGCATCGAAAAAGCATCTTGCTGTGGAATTGCCTCCTGATTTCAATGTTGATGAATTTGTTTCACAGAGATATGCTCGCAGAGCACGTTCAAGACAAGCAGTAAGTCTTTGCTTTTAAGTGTACCTTTTACACAATTCAAAGCAAATTAACACTTTGTAAATTTGAAAATGAAATGATCAAAAATAAATGGGTAGCCGCACCCGAATATTACATCTTTTATTTCCCACTTAATTGGTATGAAGTAAATTATTTAGGAAATACGACTTTTAAATATCTTTTAAAACTTTTATTATGCTTAAAATTATATAGGGTGCTGTCTGTGTGCTTCTTCATTTTATAGTTGCACTAAAATCCTCTTTATCTATGCAGTTGTAGCTGATCTGTGTTTCTAATACTTTGGTTCTTTTTTGTAGTTTGATTATTTCTGATCATCTGATAAATCAATTTGTAAATTAATTATTGTTGCAGCTCCAACAACGAATTACCGAAGCACATTCAAGTGTTCGAAATCTGTCCAGCATGGAAGCGAAGTTACAATACATAAGAGCATGGGAAGCGCTACCAGAACATGGTATCCACTATTTCATCGTTCGATTCAGGTTTGTGAATTTTTGTCGCAAAATTCTCGAAATTCAGAGATCAAGCCTTGAAAGGTTTACCGGGTTTCTATCATGTTTTTATCATTGTTCCTATCATCGATCATTTTTTATATGTCATAATTTCCTCTTTTCTTAGAAATAGTCGAAAATCGGAATTGATGGGCATTGCTTTCAATAGAATAATGCGAATGAATATGGATACGGGAGAAAGTTTGAGAACATGGAGGTTTCCGACGATGAAAAAATGGCATGTGAATTGGGAAATTCGACATCTAAAAGTGGGTTTATCTTTCCGTTCTTTCTTTAAATGGCACGTTACAAATATTACACAATTTTGTGTATCTTATATTTATTTAATTACAGTTCAACGTTAATTTTGTGTATCTTATACCATTGCATGAGAATAGAAATAGAAATTAAAATTTCACCACTCAAAAATTACAGCATACCTAAATGGAATGTTAAAATACGACAGCAAAACCGTAGATTTGAATCATAAATGATACCAGCTAGAAATTTCTTATTTGATTTTATTGTATCTTCATTAAAACTGTCTAGTCTTGATATTTAACTGAAGTGCTAAAAAATATCTAAGAAAACTCTAAAAATTTTTATAGATACAATTCGAGGATGAAGATATTGAATTCAAACCTCTGTCTGCTGATTGCAAGGTTAATTATTTTTTCAGTAGCTGAATACAATTTTCAGAAACTGAATATTTAAAGTGAAATGGTTTAATAATTTCAAAAACACTAAATATTTTTATAAATTCCAAGTACTGTAATCTTCAGGTTGCACATGAATTTATTGGTGGCTATATTTTCCTGTCGTTACGAAACAAGGAACAAAATCAAACATTGAATGAAGAGCTTTTTCATAAATTGACTGGTGGATGGGCTTAAATCAGTAGTGTTTTACGATATCGTTTAATTAATTTATCAAGAAAAGTGCTATTGTATTTTGAATTTAAAATGACCAAAATGAATATATGTCGACATGAATTACAAGCTAACTTACTGTTACTATAGTTCAGTGCAATCTTGACTTGGTGACCTGATGACCGAATTACATTAATGTTAGAAGAGGTTTTAGCAATTCTGAAAAAGTTCTAATCTATGACTAATAATTCTTACATAACTAATTTCCGTCGGTATATATTTTTATTTCTTCTTTAATATTTAATGCTGTCTCCATTTTTTAATTTGCTCTTCTCAATGTGCCTTTTTTGTAATTTGTAATTATCCGAATATTTGTTATTCTATCATCTTAATTGATTTTTCATTAACATTACATTAAATGTTTTTCATCTTTTTCCGCTAAAACTGCCTCTGTCATTTGACAGTGATAAATAATTTAATAAAATGCTGATAATGCACGCCAAAAAATTCTACCAGATTTAAGCATGGATCACATACAGTCCATTACTTCATTTTTTCAAATAATCCATTGCATCTGATTCCTCTAATAATTACCTATTTTTATTTCAATCTTAAAGATATAAATCCGCATATTCTTCATGGTTATTTGCTTTACTGTGATTCCAGCTTATGCTTTCCTTATATCTGTTCCCAATAGGGACCCATGTCAATTTGAGTTTTCATGGGAGCGAAGTATCCCATATACGTCATAGATTTCAGTGTTCGTCTTTAAATAATTAAACCACACATATTTTGAAAATGGAGATTTATCGAAAATGCTGGGAGTAGAGTATTTCTAATATTAACAAAGGATTTTATACAGCATACATTTTCCATCTCTCTCTGCTGATTATTTATATACGGTTTTTGAAGAACCACATCAAACTATAAAGCATTCCAGGAGAACTTGCTACTTCCTCTAGGTCACAATATTTTTGCGCTTCGGGTATCGTCATGAAAATCTGAATAATACGAATATCAGCCCACAATGGATTACGAATAATACATAGTAGTTGACCTGTTAATTCCAAAAACCGCAAAAAAGACTGGAATATAAAATATAGGATTAAAACTATTATCGCCTCACTACAGCGGATACTTCAGGATACGTCACATATATCTGAAGCCACACAAACTCTCACATCGCAATTATCAGTTTCGAAGAATTATACTATGTTTTTCGGCAACTTCTTCGATATGCCTTCATATACTAATTTCCAGTTTAACAGTATCGGAAAATTGGTTTTTTAATCAATTTGAAATTCCTTCAAACCCTGAACTTTTGAAGAGAGAATTATGGAAGTTGAAAAAAACCTTATCAATTTTTTCACAATCTACGCCACCTCCTTCACTAATTTTCATCGTTTCATCGATCTCAGCATAGAACAATTCTTGCCGGGAGCCCGACGAACCCGCACCTGTTCTGAAACATACAAAAATACTGCAGTTTTCAAAGGCAAATTGGTTATTATGCTATTATGACTTAAATTATGCTTCTTTTAAAATATATAACAACGAACTGTGTCATTATAGAAGAAAGAATTTGGAATACTAACACAAATGTTTTTATGGTTTGAATATCAGTTTCGTTGACGTTATAGCCACACTCTTCACGAATTTCTTCTTGAATATGCTTTTTCCAACTAACATTCGGTTTGTCAATAATACCAGCACAAAGTTCAATCGTTTCACCCATACTTATAGGATATTTCGACCAATTTATTTCATTCCACTTTTTGTTAACGTTCTCGTCTAATCTACGCACTTTTGATATATATACAGCTGAAAGAGCCAAAGGTTAACTTAACCCTATATCGAAGTATTTTGGAGTTACATTTAATTTATTATAAACAGTGTATATTATTTTAATCTATTAATTTGCGAGAGTGATGACATCCTAAAATAATTCGTGGATAGGAAACTCCACTTTTTTCTATATTACTCTAATTCCTTGAATTTTCTTCTTACATCTTAGTTCCAATCTTTTGTGTTAAACTATTACGATACTCTGAAATCCACGGTGTCAAGTATGTCAATCAACCGGAACTATACAAAGTTTAACCTTTAAAGGTGTTTTATACTCCTAACAAACTTTTTCCAAAAACAGAACAAGTACTTACGTGGCCGGAATTGCTTTACAAACAGTAATAACTGCTTCTGTTTATGGTACAATAAACAAGCGACACTGTCATGACGTAAGATTAGATCCCACTTGATAACCTTATCACCCTAAATCGTTTTACGATGAGGGTCATATTTTTATGATGAAAATACGAAATTAAATTCGTAATAGTTAGCAAAATACAATAAAACGGATTGATTCACCCACCCTCTTGAATTTCATCCTCATGGGTCTAATAAACTGAGAGTCGTTCACATCTTCGAAAATTTCAACATCTGTTAGGAATTCTTCGCTTCCAAGCATTTGGATTGTTGTCTCAGCAGTCTGCATAATACAAGTAATAATTCTCTATCAAAATAATATATCTTACAAAACACTTGTCGAATTTTTTACCGAGAAATTTGACTTGGAAACTTCCAAAAAAATTTGTCTAAACATAATAAGTTTATGAAACTCTCAACAATTGGAAATGAAATGTTGTCGGCGGAGAGTAAATCACTTAAAATTCAAGACCAATTCGAAAAAAAAAGTCAACTTTATTTCATCTCAAATATAAGAAGCAAAATAAAAATGAACCATAAAATATCTTAATTTACTCTAGAGCTTATATAAAAGACGACGAACCAAAAAGCATAAGCTGACAATCTATACAGTACAACAAACGTATTTTGAGTTTCCAGTGAGATGCTTATAATCTAAAAGACCATTTAGAGCAAATGAGATTTATAAAATCAATCATACAGTTAGGATTTATATCCTTTATATAAATCCTAACTGAGAAATCAGGTGGTAATTTCCAAATCTAAAGAATTTACATCGAAGGATGGCTGTTAGTAGTTTTCAGTGAAGTTCTTTAAGATTATGCAAAAATGCTAAATTTTCGGAAGTATGACGCCTTTTTTTTCGCATAACTTATCAGTTAGTTGCCACAAATCTTCTTGCTGCTTTTCATCCACTGCATCCTTAAATAATTTGGTGACAAGTTTACATTTGTTGTCATAATAAGCACCATTCACGTTAGTTACACTATCAGATGTGCACAAAAAGACACAAGCGCGAGAACCTTCACAAACAGGAGCTCCACTATAACCACCAGCTCTGAAATTTATTGGAATTTCTATTCAAAGTTGGTATGAGAGTAATATATTTAAATTTTAATTCACTGCAATATTTGTCACAGACTTTGAAATAGACAACATTTCTGTCTTGAAAAGATATATTTGTTTTAAAAAATATCCATATATCCATTACTACTACTAGTACAATAAGAAATTGATGCTAAAAGTAATTAAACCTCTTAATATTCTAAGGGTAATTTTGTAATTCAAAAATTTAACAGTATCTAATAGAAATTCTTTTCGAACTAACCGCAAAAGTTTTGTTTCGATGACTCCTGGTTCCAGAACATTGCAAGTAATTCCAGATTTATTGAATAAACGAGCTAATTTAAAGGTCAACAAATGAATCATAAGCTTTGTACGTGAATACTGCGTGTATTTCTCATATGTTTTCGAACTTTCCAAATCTGACCAATCTAAAGAGTACCTGAAAACATGCATGCTGTTTTACAAAAACTCCGGCCGAATTATAGCTTTTATCCACATAAACACCAGAAATTTTGAGATTACTACACATATTTGAATACTATCATCTTATCATCTAAATCTCGGTCGTTTAAGCTTCGGTTTCATCTTCGATGATATGTTTCAGAATATTGAAATTACCATACGTGTATTGATCGTACAATCTGTACCCGAGTTTTAAAAAAATGTTAGCATGAATGTCCGGAAACTTTATATCTAGTGCCTTAGTATATGCAAACAGTAAAAATCAAGCATAAAAACAAACCATTCGTAGCAAATGCTGCTTACAAGAACCAATCGAGATGGAGCATTGTTCTTCAACAAAGTGAACAGCGACCTTGATAGGATATAGTGCGCAAGGTAATTCACCTGTGATGAAGCAAATTTTACTTTCTATTTATCTATTTGATAGCCTTACTTCACTGAGACTAAACTAACTTGATTTTATCAGTGCTAAAGAACCACTGGCATGACAGGACACTGAAAATTAAAACTAAATAATTTTTTATTGAAGTCAAAACACAATAATTTAGATCTTATTATCAAGTTTCAACGTAGTCAGATTTGTTTGATAAAGAGAGAACACATCATGCATCCAAATAACATTAATGTAAAAAGTAGCAAGCATGAAATATCCAGAGTAAATTAACATTCAACACCAATACTTGAAAAGAACCATTACTTTTGAATTATTTCAGAATGAACAAAAAAGTGGAGAACTTCTAAAGTGTATCGAGAACACATGAGATATCACGATATTCACTTCGGTAAAAAAGCTATGAAAATAATATCTCCTTCATAGCAGAAATGATCTCCTTGTGATACAAATACTTATCACAGTTACAGAAATTTAAAAGAAATAGTGATGCGAATTTGTCCACTTTCCATGCAAAGTACTTCAAAATCATATTTTTCATTGCCTCCACAATTTGATCTTACATCACACTTCATATGAAATTAAAAATTACATCTAATATTAGTAATCGTTATTACACCCTCATAAGAAGCATAAAAATATTAGTGAAAGACAGGGGATGAGATCACGAAAATAAAATGAAAGGCATCTTGTAAAAGCACGACAAAACAATAATTCCTTTAAATTTCTAAAAATATCGAGTTGGTTTTTTTAAACTACTGAACCCTTAAATAAAAATTTGAAAGAAAATGAAAATTTAGCACAGAAAGTGGCTAAGAATAACTGCACAACTAAAAGGAATAAAAGACGGACTGTGATAAATTAACACAAAATAACACAAATTTTGTCGCACCGTTGCAGAATAAAAAATTGAAAAAACTTCATTCGTACAAACCCGCAAAAATCATGTCGTCAAAGTGAACAAAACTAGTAGAGTTTATGAGGTGAAGTTTAAAGCTCTTAAAAGAAATATCACACTATCAATTGATTGTATTATTATAGTATATTCATCATCCATTCAGTGATTACTGACATCATTGACCGTACAATTTGAAGAAACAGGTGAACCAGAATTTAGATAATCTTTACACAATTGTTCACTCATTTCCCATAGTTTCTGCTGTAATCGCTCATCCGTAGCGTCCGAACCACTGCGTGTCTGCTTCCCATGGCAGTCAAAATATTTACCACTAACATTTTCCAGTGCAGGAGATTCAACTAATGTTAACAACGTGCCAACACCACTACTCAGCACCAGCGCTGTATCGGAAGATGATAGCGACGTGGTCCGCGATCTGAAAATTATTGAAAGTGTTACTTCCTTAGCTTTATAATCACTACTAAAAATAAGCATTGAAAAACGTATGGTAAAATAGTAAACACGCAGCACTTTTGTGAAAGCAAGCTAACAGATTTTGCACATTTTTACGATTCTTCATATCTTATAACTCGATTAATTTGAATTATATGAAATAAATCTGATCGAAAGTGATCAAAAATGTTATTTAACAACAAAGATTTTTTATTCATGCATAATTTACTCATCATTCATAGTTCCAAAAGTATTATAATAACTGTGAAAAATTATATTTCCAAATATCTGCAAAATCCTAACTTGAAACTCACTAATATCTCACCTCTGATCTCGTGGCTCCATATTTCCGAGATCGATAACATTAGAGGTAACTCGAAACTTGCATCCTTGCCTGACCAAAAGACGATGAAGTGCAAATGACGTTAAATGATTCATCAATTTTGTCCTCGAAAATTGAAGGTATTTTTCATATTCCCGCTCAGCCATCACGTCCCTCCAATCAATCTTATGCCTGAACAGAAATTTTTAAAATTCAACTCTACTGCAGCAAATTGAAAGTAATTAAGATTTATTTGGATAACTTTTTTTGATTTCTTTTCCACTTCTCACTATTTCTAAAGCTCTTACTTTTCTGCAGAAAACTGCTCTTTCAGCAATGTCATTCCCTTTTTCTAGTTTCTCATTTATCATTAATCACCATCGATGGTTAACAGCGCGACATTTGATAGACTACTAAAAGCAAAGAATAATCTGAAGAGATAAGAATGGCGAATTTGGCATTTGTGCTAAATCAGTCATACTAAATACAAGGAGTAAATAAAAAAAACTTACCAACTATGAAGACTGCTACTGACGATAATAACCCTTGAAGGTTGATTTTCTTTTAACAGTGCAAGTAAACGATTTATGATAAGGAAATGTGCCAAATGATTAATCTGAAAGTCTGCAATTGGAAAGACAAGAAGAAGATAAAACAGACAACAAAGCAGAATGACAGAGAGAGTAGATACAAATAATTCATAATTAAAAGATAAAAAATTAATATATCACACACATCACTATTTATATTTCAGGAAACCTGTGTTTAATTATTCACAATAACAATTATAAATATAACACGATGCGTGCACAACATGGAATTAAATGTCCACTGCTTCAGTTCCGAATTAAAAAACGATTAACAAAGTATGGGAATCCACAATTGAAACACAATTAATAAAATGAATAAAGAAAAAACTATCTTTCAAAGTCGAGAGAGCAGAATGAATACATGTAACATTCTCAGCTACAGTTTTCAGGAAAACCAAACACTTATATAACCATGACATTGGAAGAATTCTTAATGTAACCATCAAAAAGACATCAAGACTCTTTTAAAATATTTCAATACTAAACGAAACTTTATTAAACTATAAAAAAGACACTGTACTGAGCATCAGTGAGCATCATATCAATCAAGTTTTAGTAAACATGAGAACCTGTCTTTGTGAAAAACGAATCACAAATTAACTCTCGTATTTAGCAATAATATGCTATATCAGTAACCAATCAAATAAAAAAGGGATGAAATAAAAAAGGGAAATATATGAATCCCACGGAAAACCTGCGTACTTTTTTTTAAATGTTAGAACATTTTGAAGTACATTAATAAATGCTAACCTGGAAAGTTAATTCTAACCCATTTCGGCTTTCTGTTCTTTTAGGTAAAAGAACACCGGCATTACACAACAAAACATTCAAATATGGAAAACGCTTTTCAACGTCCTCAGCCAAATCAGAAACCTATAAAAGTAGCAAAAGTGAATCACAGAGTTCTATCTTGCAGCCGATTATCATTAGAGTGGAATAATTCCTTTAAAAATAAAATGGAAAAATTAAACAACAAAATGAAGTATATAAGTTTAGAATAAAAATAAGATCAGTAAATGTCACAATTTACTTCTTTCAAATCTGAAAAGTCGGCAACAACAAAATCAAGATTCGATTTATCTGATAATTTGCCTTCGCGCATGATGTAGTCAATGGTTGCTTTACATTTTTCAATATTCCTGCCGTGCACAATAACAAAATTTTCCTTCTAAAAAGATCACACGTTATTTAAGAACATTGCAATTTAAAGGAGAAATATGGCCATTAGATTAAACAGAGCGGTAAAAGATATCGGTCATAAAACAGTATTAAGTGCACGTAACCTTCGCTTGATGACTTGATTATTCATGGTCATATGGCACAAGAATTGAGACTTTTTCTTCTCATTTTCAAAGAAGTTAAAGCTTAGATACCATAAATAGTTCAATCATCTTTTTCTCATTCAAAAAAGAAGTCTACTTCACTTATAGAAAATTTATTTCCAAGTGTACTTTCACTTCTTAATCAAGCATTTTTCTGCTCTATGAATGTATGGTTTGAACTAAATAATTCAGTATTTTAAAGTTAGGAGCAAACAAAAAGGCGAATAAAACTTACATTTCGCACAGCCAATTCTAGAGCGGTTTGCCGACCAATGCCGTCCGTTGAACCCGTAATGAGAATTGTCCTTTTAAAGTTATAACGACTTTCATTTTTCTCAGCCATGCCAAAAAGAAACAAAATCTACTTTTAAAACTTAGAATATTTTTTGACATCGTAAAACATTGCAAATAAGTAATTTGGTTCTTCGACTTAATTATTAACTGATGCTCATCAAAAAATCTGTTATCAGTTATAAAAAATGAATAATGAACGATAATACGGAAAATATACTCTAGTAAGCAAGACATCTAGCTGCAGCAAATAATGCATAACTATTTCGTCGCGGATAATTCCTTGTTTTTTCCGAATCAAACATTGATATTAAAAATACTAAACCAATAAAAACAAAAATTAACCAATAAGGCAATGTTCGTGTTAATGGATGACAATTTAAAGAGGATGGATGGGTACAAACAGAAAAAAAAATGTCCTTATCTAGGATGATGCGATGGTTATGGCAATGAATAAAACTCATTACTAGTTAATTTTATTGCGTTCACTTCATCCCCTCCTTCACCACAGCCCACCTCTCTAACTGGTCCGTCATTTTTTCTTTCAAACTTTTCAACTCTTTCTCACCCTTGGCCTAGTCATCGTTATTGAAACTTAATAAGTAAACAAAGGCGAGAACAAAAGAAAACGCTGATGAGGATTGTACTAAACATATCTGTCAAGGTTGTTCCTAATCAATGGGCGAAATCTTTAGTTCCCGAAAAAGAAAAAGAAATAAATTTTATCGCGTTTATTTCAAAGCAAATAGAGTAAAGAAACAATAAAAATGAAAAAAAAAACATGAAAACAAGAAAGTAAACAAGTAAGAGCAACGAAACTGAAAATCTATCCTTCTCATACTAACTAATAATCCATTTATATATGAAAAGTTGTTCTGCCGCTTAACAATCTTAACAAGCAATTACCATTCATAAATTATTAATTGTTATGATTATGATAATAGTTATGCCATTATTTTGTAGAAATAATTCTTTACTTGATAAAGGATATATATCACTGCGAAGTTTGACAGTGAGAGCAATGTATGGTACTTCATTTATTGTACCAGTACCATGAAAAATCATTTCAGATTGCGATTTCAGAACAAAAAATCATAGCTGAATTGACTTTTCTCACATATTTTGCACATGAATCTATTTTTAAACTTCGATATTCCTCTCTCCCTTCTTCAGACCCTCTTGCTGTAATGTTTCAACCTTGGAATTTCAATCTTGGACTTCACGAATCCCTCTTCAATGATGCCACGTAGGAACTCATATCTAGACAAAACTCTATACTACGCCAACAATGCCGAGCCGTGCTTTCTCGCAAAAAGGCCCTTGTTTTGGTATTTAAAGGCAAGGATTACTTCTTTCGAGGAAGGACTCCGGATATTGCTAAATATTCATTTCTAAATCAGGTAGGACTTTGTTTTTTAATACGACTAATATTCTGAATTCATATATGATTCATATATGAACTGAATTCCGGGTGTGTGGCAGAATTCAAAAAACCAACGAATGCTAAGTAATCGTTTACTTCAATTCCGGTTTTTGCAAAGATGCAAAGATACCGCACATTTATATAGATTTTCATGTCTGTAATTTGTGCAGGTTTCGTTAGATTTAATGATTTTATTTGATCATCTTAATTTCATTAGATGCTTTATACTCTGAATTTTATTTTCATTCAAACAATATTTTAAAAAATATGATATTTATTACTTTACACTTTTAAGTGTTCTCTTTTTCTGTCTGATAATTGCAAAACAACTACTGCAATGATATGGAATAAGATATGCAAATTTAGTGAATTTCAATATTGATTTGTTATTAAAAAATTTTTTATGTTAAATTAATTTAACGTTCGTTGAATTTGTAGAAAGGAAATAGGGATTAATGGTCGTGACCAAATCAATCAGAGTTGCATGACATGTTATAGACATGTTGGGTTTTTACTCATGGAAAGGGAGAGGGTCATCAAAGTTGATTAAAATGGACATTTTGGGATTTATCGGAAGAAGGTTTGAGAATAAGTGTAAACGATCGGTGGATTTTAAATGAAGTAGTGGAACTGCTGAATTACACGGCACCATAGAAGCTTCTTAAGAAAAACGAACTTTTATAAACCCCAATTTGCAACGATTTGAATATATACCAAAGCTTTACACAAAAATGAAGTGTTATAAATTATGCATAGAAATTAATGGAAAATTGACGTTCAAATAAAAAACAAAAATTTAATTTTTTTAATAAGTTAAAATGCCTTCAAAATAAGTTAAAATGCCTTCAAAATAAATGAAAGTATAGCATCGAACAACTCTGAAGTGACTGCTTACGGAAGATTATTCTTGATTTCAAAATTTATGTCTTAAATCAATAGAAATACTTCCAATTAGTTTGGTTGTTTATCTCATTAGCAAACTGATTTTGTATAAAACTCAAATCATTCAATTTATTTCATGAATAGACAGAGGAAAATCAATGCCAATCCGGAAGGTTCTTGGATTATTTGCATTTCTTTCGAAATTCTTTCTTTCACTGATTTATTATCATTTTATTTTTCCTTTCCTTTAATTCAAGAGTTTCCTTCTCTGTTTCTCATATGAAGAAAGAGATATTGAACAATAATGTTAACTGTGAAAGAGCAGGAACGACATGTTTTTTGAGTGCAGTGGGACAAGAGCTATAAAGCAGAACAAGCAACATCTCTTAAACGATGCTTTTAAAATTTGAACAATCAAAATATCGTATGAGAATAAAAGATGTAAGCCTACGAAGTGAGGCGAAAGCACGTTTCAATCATCAAGTTGTATAAATATTGATCTAATTAGCATTGGTCCAGCAGACTTCCATATTTTAATGGCAGCGAGCTTTAGCAGAAGGCTTTTATTATTATCGCATTTGTACCATGCGATAATACTTATTTTTCACGGGATGTTCGCTCAATTTCACCTGTTTATTTATAACACCACCTGAAAGAAATTTAGAATTTTCTCTTTAAATAATTGCAAAGCAAATAATGCTACTCGAAATCAAATTTTTAAATGACATGATATGGTTTGAATTGATTTGAAATGTTCAGGATTTCACTGAAACTGGAGCAGGTGTAATAAAGTGCTGAAATCAAAATAATAGTGTAGTATTCAAGAAAAGAAACCTCGAGAGGAAAGAATTTTGGAGAAAAATGAAATTGCTAGATAAGGTGACTTTCTAATTTCGAAATAATAAAAGCGCACTTCTTTTACCTTTACCCAGCAAAATAAAAAAATTTTTAAAAGGGAACTTACTTAAAAGAAATATGCTCAAATAAAAAATAATAGCCTATTTAATTTTTCATCTGCTAAATAAAAAAAGAAAGAAGTAGACTGCAAAGAGGAAATTCATAAAATGGATAGCACATTCTTAACTGAAACTGTAGAAGTTATTCTTTTTAAAATTGCTTCAGCCACAAGAAAGCGATTTTTAGAACTAGAATATATAAGTGTTTATTATATTCTGTCTTCCATATTCTTTATAAATATTAGTCCTGAATTCTTAACTTTATTCTAAACTAGCGGAAGAAATCTCTATTCAAACGTTAAGTTATACAATATGTTTATATTCATGTGCGTACTGATATTTAGTGCGTTTACGTTCATTCATCCCTTACGTACACAGAAAAAAAATTTTGAAAGACGTGTGAATGTGTTGATATTAATATGCGTACAGTTATTGGTATTTGGCTACCAATTAAATAAAGGAAAAACTAAGAAATGGAAAAAATGGTTGAGGAGTTATGGCAAAGGAGTGCACACAATATGGCCGCGTTTAATTTCGTTGATTTCATTTCTGGTATTTTTTCGACAAACGTGAGGTATTGTTCGAGTATGGTGATTACTATAATAAGTTAAAACTGCTATCATAGACTGATTCGTTAATTAAATTGTATTTTAATAAATGAAATTTCTAATTCTGTTTTTTATTAACTGGTGAAAAACGGTTCCCGCTGAAAATGAAACCTAATTTTTTTTGCGTTTTATAGGTTGACCTGAAAGTTGTTCATCATCAAGGGAATTTCAAATTCTTCTCAGTGAGAATATGATGGATGAAAAGGAGATACCGATCGATATACACAGCAGTAAGCTTCTAGGTTAGTTGTTTATTTCATATCATGAAGTATTCGAATAACAATATCTGTATTCAATTTATTCCCGATCCCGTGCTAAATTTGTGCTGGATGTTGTTTCAGATTGGTTACTTAGTCGACGACATTGTAATAAGGATTGGCAAAAAAACATAATGGTTATCCGTGAAAAGATTAATGCCGCAATCCAAGATATGCCAGAAGATGAGCGGATCGTGAAATTGCTCCAGGGTTCTTGTAAGCATTACATTTATTTTTAGATATGCTTGATATTATGTATTATATTGTTAAAATGTTCTGCACTTGATAACTTTTTTATGAGAAATTTTGTAGATATAAATTATTTTCATTGTGTTCAAATCGTCAACATTTTGAAAGATACGGAGAAGAGCACGAAGAATTTCTTAGGATATTATTCATCTCGGAGAATGAACGATTGGATGGTGCGAATTACATTATTTTAAGAGAGCTGTAGTATTTTTTGTTTCGTCAAATCTCTTATGAAGCGGAACAAAGTGTGTAATCGGTGTTAAGATTTGGGATGTAAAGTGAGATTCGAAAGAGAACCTGATTAATTTTTAATATAATTCCTGAAATAGATTTAGAACGATCATTTCAGCAAATTCAACAGATGTATGAGAAAGGGAGTATTCATTTAGCAGAAGCAGCTCAAATCCTCCAAAGAATGGTTCAGTATGAGATTCCGGCTCTAAAAAAGCAGATTTCGAAATGCGATCAAACAATCACTGTATTGTTTTAGCTTTTATTAGTATTCCAGCTTAGTAATTTATGACCATACCACATATATTTTAAGTTTTCAGGAATGCGTGAAAAAAGAAGGAGATTATGCAAAGCTAATGATTGACAGCAAGAAACAATACGAGAAAGAATTGATGAAGATGGGTATTGAAGGTATAGCATTCAGTCTAGCATTCTTTTCAGTACTGATAATATATCATCATTTGTTTCTAGTTTTTGATTTCGTGATAAAATTACTATTGTTCTCAGGTATCAACTTAAGGCGAGAAATATTGTCATTGTTGGATGATTTGCCATCTTTTTTGGACGAAATAACAAAATCCATATCGTGGTTGAATGAACCACTCCAGTATTATGAACAGTTTCGGGCATATATACATCAGTAAGTCATTTTTGTAATAGTTATGGTAACGATTTGATAATGAATAGAAAAAATCACTTGAAATTAATTCAAGTAGCGTTAAAAAAGATCACTAACGAATTAAAAAAAAAGATCGCTAATAATGCTGTTAGAATAAAAAATGATGTTTAAAGAGGAATAATAGAATTGTGCAGATATGGTTTATTATTTGTTCTATAATTGATTTTGTGTGGATCTTTGAATATTAATGTCTATTGATATTATTTGTGCTAAACTCTCGCATATTTTTTTTACATTTTTGTTCAGGAACGAGGTACCAAATGTTGTTTTGTTACCATTATGTCGTTTGTTAATGGAAAAAGGCTCAGAAGTTACTGTTTATGAATGGAAAAATGGCGTAAAACCAGCACGCATTGAATTATCTTCTTTGGATGTCTGGGTAAATGAGGAGGTAGTAACTTATTTGTAGTTTAAATTTACACTTTATATCTCAGTTTGTTTCCAGTTTCAGTTCACTTTAAAAAAATTGTATTATTTATCTCTATTTTTATATGCTTATAAATGAAAATGCGTTTCGGTTTCATTGGTTTTTTCTGCCATATAAAAGTATTATGCACATCATCAGGTAAATAACGCTGAAGAAATAGATTTTGGCGACGACCTTATCATTCCTGATAACGAAATTGATTTTGGTGATACCAAATTTCAAATTAAAGTTGTTGGAGACGAAAAAGGTAGTTAAATTGAAATATTTTTATTGGTATTTTTCTCATCAAAAATGCGAAGAAGCAAATGTCTGTCAACCTGTTTAGTTTTCATCTATGCAACAATCTTTTCTGTATAGGTGATGTTAACGATGGAATAGCTCGAGGCTTGGATGCACTGACAATACTGGAAAATCCACAGACTCGTAATCTTATTCACTTCGAATTGAGAGAAGTGCTTTCCATAATTCTTTAATTTCGCTGTTTGCTTTTCTGTTGACATTGAATGACAATTTTTTTTATCATTTTTTTCATCTTTTCAGTTAAATGTTAAATTATTTTTGTAGTTGGAAAAATTTTTGCTGATGCGAAAGGAAGATGAAATTGCAGAGAGTATGTCTGATATTTACATATTGGGAATGGAAGAACGACCTGCGACACTAAAAAAAGTAATTTTTTTTGTTTCGTTTTTTTCCACGAAATTCTTTAGTGTTTCAGGTTTTTAGTAAAAAGTAGTTCTGAAACCTTGTAATAAAATAATAGTTTTGAAAGCTTACAGGTTACTGTGGAAAGGATTGATAAGTGGTCGATGCATTTGAGCGAAATCATCAGCAGATTAACTGATACTCAAAAAGCTCATTTGTTTCGAATACGTTCCTCACCTCAGTAAATTTTAATGAATTTATGATGTTTCATATGAAATATCTTCAATTGTTTTTTCTGCAAACTTCTGCACATTAACTTCCATTCTTCCATTTTATTGAATCCTGTATATGTAAGTTTGTAAATTCGTTTGAAGTTTCAAATTTCAAAGCTTAAAGATTAGAAATCTAATTGCATTTATTTGAGATATGTTGAAAAGCTGGTGGAAACTATGGATCAGAAGCGTTCCTTAGAAGAACGTTACCAAAAAATGAGGAACCGGATGATAGAGAAACAGAGCGAAATGCGAATGAACATTAAGAAACTGCATGAAACATTGGCTGGAATTTGTGAGGCGAGCAAAATATTGCAGAAACAAGTAAGTTTCGATTTTTTTAGTAATTGTTTAGTTAATCACTTCCAACATTTGTACTTTTCAAGATTGTTTCAATCTATAATTATTGATTGCCGAAGGCGAAAACAATTTCATTTGAACAACATTAGTTTTCTTTTCGTTGTTTTTTTTCCTTTTTTCAGATTGAAGGAGAAATCTCAAGGATGTATAAAGGAAGGAAAGTAAACATTATGGGCGGTATAAATGTTGCACTCTGATTTCTTAATAATTTTATTTTATTAGTATGATATGTAGGTGTCATTGTTGAATAGAATTCCTTTTTGTTTTTTGAGTCTATCTGGTTATTTGAAGTATTTCTTAATTATTTTTGGGTGATAAGTCGAATTTATTTGAATTAATAAATTATGAATTTTAATTGCTTTTCTGAATATTTTTTCAAAAATTTGTTAGTAATATCATTTTCAATTTTTGTGTGTTGAGAAAATCCTCAAAAAAATGCAGATGTTTTGTTTGAATTAACAGTTGTTATGCACATTGAAAAATAAGCTATGGTTTTCTTCCTTCCTTGCTTGTGTAAGTTGACCCTGTAATCTTGAATGGATAATTTCTCACTTTTTAACTTATTAAAATTTTATAAATTTTAATTTATTAAAGTGTTTAACTTTTGGAGTGAAACTATATTTCGTAAATGTTCGCATTTTTACTAAAGTTTAGTCAGAATTCACTCTAAGTTGTAACCGAAAATAAAGAAGGTCATTTGCGAATGTTTTTTCTGAGGAAATTTTTTTTAGAAATGAGAGGTTGGACTAGTTTTATCGTACTATCTGTCTTGTGCCATTTACTAAACTAGTTTTCTTTTTTCTTATTAAGCATGGTTGTTGCATCTATTATTGAAGTTATAGTTGTTCCGGTAAATTGATCTTAGCCATTGAAAGTTAAAAGCTGTAGTTAACATTATGTTGACTTTATTTGGCATGATCGTATCTAGTATAACGCAATTTTTGTCATATAAAATTAGATTTTTTGGAGGGACAATGGAATATACGCAAAGCATGCAATTTTCATTCTGAACTGGTTAAGATCGGTGATTGGAGTTTGTAATGGGTATTGAATCTACGTATTGCATCAGAGTTATTCAATACTCTTCTGGATGTCTTGCTTTTCCAGTTTCTCACTCATCAATCTGACTGAAAGAAAAAGAGTGTTTGCAAGAACAAAATGCTAATATATATTGTAGAAAATCGTTGCTAATAGTCTTTATACAGAAGATTATGATGATGTGTTTCTTAATTACCTTCTTAAATTTTTGATAAGAATAGCAAAGCTTTTGTGTAATAAAGTAAACAGATGTATCTTTATATTCTATAATTGTTGCATACTACAATTATAAAAATGGATAAAAAGTAAAGGAAATTAATTATGCAGAAAATTCCATAGATTAAGAGAAATTTAGTAGAAGTACTGCAATCATCAATAGTCAAGAAACTAACTGTTCTAAATATATTCGTTACATTTTGCATTATATGGAAGGTTTTCAAATTATAAAATTAACAGTACTGTAAATTAATTGACATTATTGTAGTAAGTATTAAGTTTGCAGTAAGTTGTTTGAACATGAAATCGACTGATTCGGTTGGATCACAACGATTTTATATTGACATATTTTAAATTGCTGATATCATTATGAAGTTCTTATAAGAGATTAATATATTGCAAGGAATGGTGTTTCAAAAGCCTTTTAGCGGTTTGTTATATACCAAAAAATATTGTTCATTAATAATAAATGTAAATAATACATAAATTTTTGGAGATAAAGATTAGAATCATCTTCTTGAAATTGGATCAGCAGTATCTACATGTTGAAACTACATTGTTAAGTCATAAATTAACAATTCAAACGGTCAGAATGTTTAAAGTAAATGATAATTTACTGATCGCAAATAATACTGCTATAATCAGTGCCAAGCACTGATTATAGCAGTATTATTTGCGATCATTGGATTTATACACTTACGATTTTTTTGGTTTTTGTATGGATAGCATTACAAATTATTTTATCTTATATGCATGCATTTTATCATTATTTTGCATTATTTTTCATTCACATCATCTGTTATTATCGGATTTATGGACAGATATGCTATTGGTTCATTTCAATATATATCCTTAAGATAAAAACTTTAATTTTGAATTTGCACAAAAACATTTCTGATACACATAATTAATATGTAATTAATCCCTGTATGTGACATTTCAACATAATTACATTGCTCAGTTTAAATCTAAAGGACTGAAGGTGAAATTTGAGATAGCAAAGAATTTCTGACTGAGCTCATAAATTTCGAAGATTTTGATGAAAAATTTTGATTCTAAAATGTATTGAAATAGATTTCGAATTCTAAAAGAACGAAATTCCGGAAATCTCATTTGGTAGCACTTTGCTCGTTAGTGCCATTTATCATCAGTTTCAATACGAGTTGGCCATTTTGTTGGGATGAAAACTGAAGTATGTAAACCGGAAATGAAATGTATGCTTTCCTGTTGAATCGCAAATTATTGAAGACAATGAAGGAAGATTACTGAAGTAAGCTATGATCTCTTGTATTGGCAATTCAAAATAAAATTTGAAATGAATATTAATTTCAATACTGATTAGATGAATATCAGGAGAAAATTATTCCTGGTTATAATTATCCCGGGCTGGTCAATCTAAACCACTAATTTCCAACGCGATCATTAATTTCTATTACATACTGTATGTAACTTGATTATTGAAATGATTTTCATGATAAAAAATATCTTAACTCACTGTTTTTGGAAACTTTTTTCGTCTCTCTTACGTGAACATATAAGAATTTTGATTATCCTCGAGAAATAGAAGGAAGAAATTACTTAAATTTCGATTGACTTACGGTAATTTGAAATATGTTAGAATTATTAGCAGATATTATTAAACAATTTTGTTGACTTCCTTTATCACCATATCCTGTCCTCATTTCACATTTAAAATATGAATGAAAGCAATCATCGAATATAAAAACCGCAAAAATTTGTTATCAATACAACTCGAAGATATTATGTAGTATTAATTATTTTGATTTATATGTCACAAATTATCTGAAATCAATAAGATTTCCATGTATTGTTTCAAAATCATAATTCAATTACAGATAATATTGTTATTTCACACTAACAATTACATTTGGAAGATGAAAGTTCAATGAAAACTCAAAGTAATATGATTTTGAAAGCTTGGAAATTCACAAAATAACAATTTTCAATAATCTGTAAAGTAGAACTTCATTTTAACGTGTAAAATTTTTAAAAATTTTTATAGAATTTGCAAAGTTATAAAAATTTTAATTCATCCACAGTGCACGCCACCACAAAAACGCCCAGATCGGTCTACCATCGCATCCATCAAATTGTTTATGAAATCGAATCCTGTCTTCAACTGCGTATGTGCCGTTCCCGTGGTATCGGCAATTACCTTTAAAATGAAGTTTAAGCATCCATCATGGATACTTTGACACTTCGAATAATTTCAATCACTATGAGTAATGTCTTTAAATTCAGTTTAGGCTTTCATCTACTATCCCTTGTAGTCTTAAATCAAAAATTGTACAAGAATGAAAAGTTTTGAAAACAAAACCTTTCGACAACCGACATTGATGAGAGAGTCGAGGCCCAAATTTTGCCCAGCTGGTTTTTTCTTCAAGCATTTCTCTAGTGCCTTATCGATAACCTCAATCCAATCGTTTACTGGTGTCCTCCTAAATATACATTCAGAAGAAGTTCGAGATAATTTAATCGTTAATGCTTCGCAACGTAGTGATGTCTCATCTGGCGTGCGCTCCGCTGAATTCCAACGTTATGGAATTGATCATGGGGAGTTTGAACAACAAGCTAACTAAGCAACAAGTTTGAAAATACTTCATCACTAATTAAATTTAGGAACAGAAATAAATTTAAAGAGATATTGTTCACAAAATGTTAAAAGAAAATGTATGGCAATGTATGGTATATTTCTGCACTTTCTGTTGGTAGTATAGTTAAAAAGACAAGAGGGTATTACATAATAAAGTATAATAAAAATACACAAAGAATAGTAACTAAAAAGATAAAGAAGAAATTGAAGTATTGAGCTCAAGAAATTGAACTAACACTAAAACTTTGATGTTTGATACACATTGGTCCACTTTAGTACCACTGCCGATCGATGCTGCACCACGATCGTTACTGTCAATAGCCTGGAAAACTTTATTTTACCACTTATTTAATGAGGTTTCTAGCGAGCAAAGTTATTGGAAAGATCAAAGTCCACGCCTTAAACTTGAATAAAACAATAAAGCACAAGAACCAATGTTATATTCCATTAAATTAAAGGAAAGTAAGGAAATAATTGAACAGTGCATGTGATAACGTATCGAAGAGAGAAAAGAACAATCCTTTTTGGCTGTTCGAGAATAATTACAGGACATTTGATTGTTTAATAAGTTAGTTTAATCTTTCAGATTTCCTGTAAAATATTTATTTATGACAGCATTAATCTACGGATTCAATTGTAGAAAACACGGTAAATATTTCTACTTATCCTTTGTTACGTAAAACTGTCATAAATTAATTAGCAAAATCTTACATCTTTTTTTTCAACTAAAATTAACATAAAAAGGTAAGCTAATGTGGATTATCGCTTTCTCGAGTAACTGTTGTAAATATTTGAGAAATTGTGATAAGAACTGAATAAGAGACACAAGAAAGAATTGTATGTTTGAATGTTAAAGGCATAAATGAAGAAATTAGTTTTATAAAAATTTTAATAAAAACTATAAAGTTGTTACTCAAATTTAAATTAATATTTTTCTAATTAGGCCTCCAAGCTAATTTATTTTTTTTTAAATTTCGTCAAGTTCTGTATTTTGATTATATAATTTAATGAAAGGCTTTTATTGTTTGTGCTTTTGCTTCTCTTTGTGCTTTTCTTGGCCAAAAGAGTCAATCAGAGAATTTTATTGCTTGATTAATGCTTAAGAAAAATCGAGATGGAAAATTACAAATAAATTTATCTCTCAAAAAGATGGAGCTAATTCTATGTAAAAATTATACTAATCTTATGCTCATGCTATGATAATTTACCTTTTTCAATAAATTATTAATCTTGATTTTGACAAATGAATTAATTTATTATGAATAATGATGAAACAAACGTCTTTGATAGCTTGTGCAATTGAAGCGAGGCGCTTTTTGAGTTCCGCCCGAGTATTCTCAACACATTCGCAAGTTGCCTTCTTGAATTGTACAGTTTGTGCTTGACAACTTCCTGCGACTTGACTTTCACAGCTCTTCAGAACTGCAAAAACATCATTAGATTGTATTAAATTCATTCAAAATTCTGAACTTTGAATGATTACATTATTTGCGTTGTTTAGTGGAAGAAACTTTGTACTGTAATGGCTGCGAGGATATGGAAAAATATTTGATTTGAATAAGTGAGGCTGATATATTTGATAAATTCTGGTGATCAGATATAAGTCGGACCTCTCTCTCTGAACAAAACTAATTGGGAAAGAATAATTCAATAGCTTCCAATTCTATGTTTATTTATCAAAATTAGTTTTTCAACAAGAATGATTCAGAATTTTTGACTGAAGATTTTGTGAATGTTGAAATTTCAACTAGTATTGAAGTTTCAACCATTGCAGTGTTTTGTAAGATATCCATCAAATGGATTCTTCAAACATTGTCGTGTGGCTTCCGCACGTTCCGGTTTACGTTCACTGCAGAATGCTAGACGGCTATGGATTAGAATGTGATCTGAGATCGAATTGATTCTGAAATAATTTAGCAATTATTACTTCCTTATTGATAAATTGATAAAACTCAAAAAAACAGATGGATTTCATCCAAATGTAGTACATACTTACACTTCATCCTTAAATGCATATGAACCTTCTTCGAAATCCGGAAATTCAGGAATGCCACTAAAATTATTGATCTTCTTTCGTAAGCAATATTCTGCTTCCAGTTTTACAGCTTTGGAAACCTCAGAGCGTACACATTTCTGTTCTTCAATAGATGTCGATAACATTGCTTTAATTGCACCATTAGCGAACTGCAATTAATTGAAGCGAAGCAGTTGATTGTTGAAATTCAATTATTCGAAAACTTTCCAATTATAATTTCTCAATTTGATGAAATTTAGAAAATTTGTTGTTCTTTGTTGAAAAGTTGCAAGATCCAACTGAAAAACATTATTTTTCAAACGTGACTTTTGAGTTTTTACTTAATTGCACTCAAAATTTTACTAAAATTAATCATTTTAGTTAATTACTTTTCACACAGGTAAACATAAAATAGAGATAAAGTAAATTTGTAGAAAGTTTGAACAACCGTTCGACAAATTGAGCAATCTCGCAACGGACCATTACGATCCCAAGCTTTGTTGTCCAAATCAGAAAGAGCTAAAACACATCGATTCTCCTGGTTACCATCGGCGATTGTTTGAGAAAAACACGATTTGATTGCAAGACTGTTAAATTAATCATTTGATTGATGACTTTTGAAAAACTTGATAACATAAAAATTGAAAATTTTTTAAAAATTTGTTTCATCCGAATCAATCATTTTGTTATTTTGGAAAATACAAAAGAACTATAACTTTCAGTTCGAGGACCTGAAATCATTGGAGAACTTATCGATTTAAACAAAACTTTGAACAAATTAGAAAACATGAAGTTTTAAAAAAATACCGACTTGGCGCTAAGGCGTTTCATAAAAATCATTTATAAATTAAGAAGTATAAGTTTACAAACAGTTTGATTATTCGCATTTGTATTTAATTAAATTAACAAATGAATAATTAATTATTTATCCAAATTGATTGGAAATATAGGATCAAAGAAAATTTTCAAGTATTATTTTTCTAATCTGGAAAAAGTATTGGAAACTGACCGATTATGTTCCCTGATTTCTTTTTCAAAAGTACCATAATTTTTGGAAACAGTATCTTTGATGCACTGCATATGACTGGAGAAGAGAGATGGTAACGAGCAACTTTGACACCAACCAAATTCCTACCAATTCATAGATTACTTTGAAAAACAATTTCATATTTTCAAATAATTTTCCTTTTTTCTCTAATCTTTTTCAAATCTCCGAAAATAACAAATAACTGAATTAGCTTATCAGTCAAGCGATAATTTTCAGTTAATTTTAATTGAAGACAGTATTTAAAGAATTTCAAGAATTGTATCGTGAGTAACGCACAGAATACAAGGATGATTTAAAAAGATCAGCATTCAATGTTTCGTTTTAAATCCATTTAGCATGTTATCTTTGTATCACAGATATCTATCTGCGACTTTTTATCATTCACTCAGCAATTTATGTTAAAATTTCATTAAGATTTAGAAAAATAAATTCTAATAAATCAAAAGAACATAATAATCAAAAAGTTAATAGCATTATGCACTTTAGAAATCAAAGCTAAAATTGTGTTATAGCTAATTAAGAATGCGAAATTAAGATTAATAATTCATATAAAAAATGATAGCATTTTGATTTAATATAACCTTCAAAAACTTATATGTCTGTGAATTTTAAAATTATAATTTCTTTCATCCGTCGGTCCAATTACATTTCAACCCAAAAGTGAGATGAGTTTTCAACTACAGTAACTTTTATAAATGATTATTTATTAATGAATTGCAAAATACAAATAATTGAAAAATGTGTAAAATTTTTTGAAATAAAACAGAACTTTGGGATATTCAATTTTTGCATAAGAATTTTCATTTGACAGTTAAATGCTGTATAGATTCATCAAAAGTTATTAAATTTCAAATATAAAATGATGGTAATATTTCAAGTCATATAAATTGTGTTAGACGGAAGGAAATTGAAATTGGTATTACATTTTTTATTATACACAAACAGTTTTCTTCGCAAAGGCCATGTGTCATAATTGTATAACAGTTCTTTTTCGATTGGAAAATGAAATGCACTTTAAATTATTAAATTTTCTTCCAGAAATATCTCTAAAATCTTTAATTATCACCAGTAATAATCATGATAACGTTTCGTAAATATTTAATAGAGCGACAGATCGCTGATCAGTAAAGATGTTACAGATTGTGTGGCATAATTAAATCTGAAGGTCAGCTAAGGTAGAAGATTGATTTCTGCATAGATACAGAGATTTCTTACCGTTATTTTTCTCTCTCTCTCTAAATGATATTTTATACCTTAATTTAATTATAAAATTAAAAATAAGTATCTTCATCCCTAATAATAATTAATAATGATTTCGATCGACATTGAAATCTAAATGTTCAAATAAATTACTTGCAATTACTCAAAATTGAAATTAAAAAACCAAATTAATTACTCATAACAATCAAATTTTCTTTATTTTCAAGATTCAATAATGGATAAGATAAAATATTGAGAAATGGAAAATTTAAATCAAAATTAGCTTACCTTGTAAATAGCCATAACAATGTACAGTCCCAGCCAATGTTTCATTTTATTGTCTGTAAGTTCACAATTTTTTAATATAATTCGGAAGGAATGTGAAATAGGACAATAACGCCAGATAGCGACAGACTTCGACTTGATCAGTTTGAAAATGATAACGATAAGGGATAAAAACAATTAATTCATTTCAAAGCTCAAAGCAAAGCTCAAAATCCACCCTATTTTCAGAATTGTTGTTCACGTGACTGCGCATGTCCTTGTCTTCTCGCAGAAGGTGTAATAAATGTCATCAATCATTCACAAAGTCCTTGCAAAAGTATTGTGACTAATTCCGCCTTGATTCAATGATAAAGTTTTCTTTAAGAATAATCATGCATAGGTAATTTCATCTAATAATAATTCTTTTCATTTTACTTCGAAAAGATTATTTATTGTAAAATTAATTGAGTGAAATTTTAATCGACAAATATTTCCCAGCACGATTCGAAATAGGCTTAGAGGAAATGATGAAAAAAATTTACTCTAAATCAAAATTTTGTTACTTGCCTAGATGTACAACAAAAAAATTGGCCAAAGCTTAAGATGAAGATGAAATTGTTACATACCACACAACACCAAACACTGCCATCCATTACAACCACCGGTATTTTGTCTGATCGAGAAAACTAGTTTTTATAGTTTGGGATAAAGAGAGGTGTAAAAGAACTTCCACGCTCACCCCTTACTTAACGCTTCGAAAATCGTCTCTAACGGATGTTACTCTTTTTTTCCACTTCACTCTTTTCGACAAATATCACCCAAACAGGCATTAAATAAGATTAAAAGACATGAATACTCGTATTAATAGCAAAAATTGCCTTCTCGAAAAAAATCATTGCGATTGGCTTCAATAATGTCCTCTGCTACTTCCTGAAAACAATCGATTTTTGTCCAATCTTCAAATTCTCGAATTGAAAAATACTCAAAATATTGAAATGACTGTGGTATACATCTAAAGATCCTATTTTCAAGGTAATCTGTACATAGAATGCACTTCGAAACATTAGAGTCAAGTGGATAAAGTGGGAGAAGAAAAAAGTTGCGTAGTGTTCAATTGTGAATTGCTCGAAATAACTGGGTGATCACTGGTGTGCCGAGGTTAAAAGGGTTGAGATGAATTGCGGTCGACTGCATCCTCCGAAATTGAAATCAAGATCGATCATTCCTTTCATATTCTCTATTTTGCCGAATGGATCCGCAGATGGTCCGCATCGTATTTTAAATTAAGAATTTCAATATTATTTATTACTTATTTTGTAATTGAATGATAAATGTAAAAAAAAGAAATTGGTAATTTTTACTTTAATGATAGTTTTTCAGGATAAATGATAAAGGCAAACGCTAATTCATTTAATTATTTAAAGATAAATGTTGTCAGGGAGAAGATTTATTATTATTATTATTATTAATAGAAAAGAATAAATTGCCACAAACTATTATTAAGTTAAATTTTTTCATTTAAATATTTATGAAGAATATTTATCGAAGAGATTTTTAAAACAGTATACCGCAATAATCCGTTCTTTTGCGCTATCAAATTTCTCTTCTTTAATCCTTTTCGAATAGTGGATTTATCAGTTTGATAATAATTATTACTTAAAGGATGGAATAATGGAAATACTTTTTGAATGAAATGGAAATACGACAAAAGGCTTTATTGGAGATGTTTATGAATAATTTGATAATAATTATTTGGGAAATCAATGAACGAAAAATATTTATAGTAAGTTCTGAAGAAAAAAATAAATTTCCATAAATTTATTCATATTTTCGTGTAAAAAATATCCAGTTAAATGTAAAAACCATTAAGAAATTCATAATACTATAGCGTTGAAGGGTTTAATTCAGGTTTTAAACTACTCGGCTTCATATTTATTTATGCGAACCTTGATATTAATGAGCACATATTTCATGCCATCCTAATAACATCATATGAATTGGTTTTTGAATTTTAAAAAGTGAGCTAAGTCGCTGCTAAGATATTTGGAGTTGTGTTGCAAAAATTATATATAAAAACGAAAGTGTTCAAGAATGAGAAGAAATATTAACATCACTTATAGGTTGACGAAATCTGAAAAGGAATTAAAATGACCAACTGACGTATCAATAAGAAATTGTCTCAGCTCAATTATAAAAACGAAAAAAAAATTACCGGCATTTGCACTGTTCTTGTCAGGCAAATGTAAAGTATTGAAACTTCAACTTCAAATTGTTTTTTTACAACGATGATTTCTGGCTCATAATTGATTAATTCAGTTCTAAGCAAAAATTTATGCTATTAAACACAATCTTTATGATGATATAATTTAGCTTCTGTGCTTAAAACATTATTGTTAAATGCAATGTTATAAAAAATTTCATTAAATATGTCGCAGATAACATTGATATTTTTAAACCATTATGTGTTGCAGTCCGTAATTGAATCAAGCTAAAATAAACGTGCCATAATTCGACAGTATCCATTCGTACGTTATTAATTATCTAGCTTATTAGTTATATAGTGTAAAAGTCTTCAAAAATTTGCAATTTTTCATTTTTCTGTTGCTACTGAAATCAATTATACGAAACATAACTGAAAATAGAATAGAAGTAAATAGAAGGGTGAAACAAAATTATACACTAAAGAGAATGTATAACCACTGCATCGGATGACGCTAAAAATTACGTACTCGACACTCACATATGAATGTTATTATAAATTATAGTTTTATAAATAACATGAAACTTGAATTTAATTGATTTCCATACATATCAATTAGGAGGGCACAACAAGCGCTCAGAGAGTGCGTCGCAACATAAATTGGGATGGAATATCTTTTTATTATGAATATTCATCGTCTCACACTGTTCTTTTTACGGAATGAATTTTATTAGCAATTAAATTTTAAAGTTCATGAATTTTTTGCAATACAAAAGGAAAATGAGCAATAAAATATAGAGCAGCGTAACCAAATATTCAAAAAATGACAAGTCTTTTTACAGAACCTAAAGAGTCCATAATAGTTAATTGCCAAGTATTAATAAGTTCATGAACTAATCAACGATACCTAAACCTGCTTGAACTTGCAATTTCTTTTTGTTTTTGTTCGCTTATATTTTGATACCCACCCACTTCCAAATGAATACTTGCATGTCCCGAAGTTATAATACGAATATTTTTAGAGAATCCTTGTAATTCAGCAAGTGGCATAATGCATCGAACAACATATGTATCATTGATGCATTCTATCTCAGACTTTGACGCAATACCTCTTCGCTTGTAAACTTCTTTCAGTGTCGCATCTGCATGGCTTTTACTTGTTGTGATTACCTAAATTTTCACCATAAATAAGTTTCGGAAGTATTTGTTGTACTTAATTTTTTAATTAATTACATTTGTGTTTAATGCACAATATAAGTTTATCCTAATTCAATTACTCAGAGATTTTCAGTTCTAAAGAACGGATAAAAAATTCAGGAATTACCTCAGCATTCATTACAGGCTCCAACAAGTGTGTGTTTGCCTTTTGTAAGGCCTCGGTTACACACTTACTAGCAGCAGCTGATATTACTGTAGGATTCAATCGCCTTCCGCTGGCCACAAAATCTGTTAGTATTACATCAATGCCATAAACTGTGAAACCAGCCAGTGGTCCCGAGCATAGAGCATTGGCACAGCCTTCATTAATTGCATTCAACCAATTTTCATGTATGCCGACGCCCGCATATTCATTACTATCATCCAAAAGAACCTTAACCTAAAATTTTATCATAATATTAACGCTGATAATCAACAAAAATGAAAAATGAGATGCAAATGATGCATGCTTCTTAATACTTTATCAATGATTTCCGATATCTTATTTTAATTACTGACAGCTTGAAGAATATGGTCGATCTGATGGTTAAAAATTGAAATCCGAAATATCATCGACAAGTTAACGCTTGGTCACTTTTGGTTTTTTTCATACTATTTATGAAAAAAAAATTAGATTTCCGATTTTTTTAAGCCTAACTTCTTCGTATTAATTCTTATTAATTCTTTTCTGTTATTTCAGCATTTTGACAAATAAATTTCAGTAATGTTTAGGCAATATCCTTTCAACAATGAATACGAAACAAACATATCAAACATTGCTTTCCACTAAAGAATTTCAATAGACCTAATACATACAATCACAAGATATTGCGATTACGACCTACATGAATGTAACACAGCAATGAATTATGCCTAAATTTTGTTGAGTATTCTTAATCATCATGCTGACAATGCGCAGACGATTAATTGCGAAAAAGGATCTAATACAACGCAATAGTTTAGGAACATCGAAGGTTTTGACTGAGAAAAAATTATAAATGCACTGCGAAAATTACTGGAAATATCCTGAGCATACTTACCAATCAACATGTCCCACTTTAATCACCTTTTATTGTGCGAAATTATGGTACAAACCTGCTTAAATTTTGCGCTCTCTTTACTTGGCTTAAGAGTAAAAGTAATCCTACATTCGTGTTTCATTTCACTATCACCAAACATAGCATTCAGAACTGTGGTATTTGTAATTACATTTTCAATGACTTCGCGATATGCGACCTAAAACAAAATTCCAATAGAAAACCTATAAAAATTCCGGATTTTGAACTCAAATTATTCTAAAATCCATTTTTTGTTTTTTAATAATTGAACAAACGAAGGATCGATAAACCTGCAATGAACCGACAAAAACATTCAAGCCATAATCACGCTGAAATCTATCTCTGATAACTTCGATATGCAGCTCTCCCATTGCACCAATAATAGTTTGACCTAATTCGTTGTCATAACGTACTTGTAGCGATGGATCTTCCATTGCTAATTCTTGTAAAGCCTGTAAAGTATTTATTCAGCAATATTAACTGAAGTATACTTTTTATTCAATTTCATAACATTAATGAAATGTATGTTGTGGATTCAAATTGCTTGATTTAAAAAACAAAACAGCAATTTGGAAATTCTTATTAATTCCAGCAAAAACCTCTAAATGAAAAACAAAAAACTTAAAACTGAATTTCTTGAAATTTTATAAAATTCTATTTAACAAGTAGACAGAAGCGAATAACTGATCATCTTAACCCCTCACCTTTTCAAATTTGACATTAGATGTTTCAGATGGTGCTTCAATGGTGCAAAAATAAACTGGATCAGGTGTTTCAATGCCTGCTAGTAAAATAGATTTTACAGAACCAACTGAATATCCAGGATGACCTGCAGACTTTAAAATTGCTGAGTTTTTTTCTGTTCTCCGAAAACCAAGTAAAATGTGATTAAAACCTATATCATGATTAAGTTTCAAAATCTTTAAAACCTAATAACATAGAAAAATTTAATAAAAAGCTTTTAGTGATTTGTCTAAGTTTTATTAAAGAATCAAATGAATACTTTTATAGCTTAAAAAAACAAATTAGAAACTTCGGCAAGATCTTTATCGATCAGCTTCTGACGCCTTTCACTTGCCATTTCAGCTGCTTTTTTGCTTGCAACAAGTGTATCGCCCGTAGCTGTAGACTTCAGACCAGTTAGAACTGCGATATTTCCTGCCTGGAATAACAGATTTATAATTATTATCCTTTACTTAATATTTCAAAAACCCATTCCTAAAGATAGAAGACTAAAAAATTTTTAAATCAAGAACACGGAAAAATGAGCAAATTCAGGTATTAAGCTTAAATTGAACTTGAACTAAAGTAATCCTATCAAGATATTTTCACAATAGAGATGTCAGTAAATAATAATCTGAAGATCAATTGATAAGGAACCTTCACAGATGAAGTCAATTGGAGTTCATCACTATGAGGAATATGAACATTAAATTTATTTTCTGTAGTGCTCTTGTTGACATTATACAACGAATCCATATTTTTGATTTCACCAGTATATACACGTATATAAGTTAACTGTCCAAGTCTTTTGTCATGTCTAATCTGTAGTATTTCATATGATCAGAAAGAGAGCTATAAAGCGTTAATAATCTTTCGATGCTTAAAACAAATATTTTTTTAGTACTGCTTCTTACTCGCTCAAAAACTCTTATAATCTTTGATTTAATCATAAAATACATTTAGAAGTCTGACCGATTTGATATCGTTTATCCCTGAACTGATTCATAACCGTACCATAAGAAAAGCTAGAACAGCTCCCCATTTTTACTACTTGTTAAAGTCAGTTAGAAGAAATACTACGTGGATAGAAATAGGAAACGAAAACTTAGTTAAATGAATTCGACAGGTCTAAATGAAATTTAGTCCAAATTAAAATAATGAATGTAGAACATTTAAAAGAAAACGGTATAGCAAATCTTTGAACTTTCTTCGCTAGCATATAACCTTAAGAAGTTTGATGAATTTAAATGAAAACTAGCCTTAAATACTAAGGCACTTAAATCCTTTTCAAAAACTTTATTAACAAAACCATTCTTCTCTTCTGGATACGGCAAGCAATTGATGACCAAATCAAGAACTGGGCTTACACTTTGTGCACATCTGCAAAACATTGCTGGATTATTTTAATCCTATTTTATATGAGATTAAGGCATAACTTACCTTAATGCTGATCCACAAGCCACTGGAACAATCTGCTGAGTAAGTGTAAGTCGTCTCATAGCATTAAGCACTTCTGTATTCAACGCATCATTTTCATTGCTGGTCTGCAAAAATACATCAGCAAAATGATCATCCAAATCCGCCAATTTCGAACACATTTCTTCGCGACCAGACATCATTTGTTCAAATCTAAAGATGGAAATTCGGTCATTGAAGCTTTTCTTCTTTTTTTTGGAATCTCAAAATTGTGTTCTTCAGAATATCAGTCACTACTTGACGGTATATATATAGCGTAACGTATATAATGTAACACATAACAAATATAATGTAACCTAACATAAGAATTTTACCCCAGAAGCAACTCACTGGGGACAGTCTTCTTTCAAATCCATCCATTGTGCTTCGTCATCCGAGTTAAAATTCAAGAGACGCTTGTTGATTACATCCGCAACTGTCACAAAATGCTTATCTTCATGTGTAAGTGGGATACAAACCTTAAAAAAAATAAAACTACTATGAGAAGACATATGAAGCATTTCAAAAAAGAAATTAGTTAAACAATGAAAAACAAAAATACACTTGATTCCCTTTATAAGCAATATGAAATTAAGAAATGAAAACACATACATTGATTGAATTTTTTAGTCCTAATCTCTCTGTTATCGAATCAATAGATTTGCGAAAATCCGCGGTTTGTTTATCCATTTTATTCAAGAAAAAAACTGATGGAATGGAAAATTTCTTCGCTTGTCGCCATACAGTTATAGTTTGTGCTTGCACACCAGCTGATGCATCCAGAACAGTTACAGCACCATCTAACACTCGAAGACATCGTTCAACCTGTAGTAAATCAGTAACTAGACAGTGGAATGAAAAAGTGACTTAAATTTGATATTAAAATATTGTTTCACGAACTTTATATAAGTTAATATTTCTAAATTCTTCCATAAAATTAAGAGATAATTTCAATTTACGATTCCGACGCATTTTACATTGATATAAAAATAGCACGCTGCATGGTAAATTAAATTTCATCCAATGACATACTTCTAGAGTAAAGTCTACATGACCAGGAGTATCAATTAAATTGATTCTGTGTTTTTTCCAAAACAATGTTATTGCTGCAGACTGTATTGTAATACCTCGTTCACGTTCCAATTCCATAAAATCCGTTACAGTATTTCCTGAAATTGCTTTTTTGATGCTAACTTAATTTTAATTATATTTGTACACGAAATTAACTTAAATTGAGATAAGTAGCAACTGACCAGAATCAACATTTCCTAAAAACTTTGTTGCACCAGCAAGATATAATAAACGCTCTGTAACCGTCGTTTTCCCTGCATCGATATGCGCAATAATCCCAATATTACGTATCAGCTTTGGATCCACATCCAAATCTATTGCTTTATTCGAAATCGAACCTGAAATGCGTTTTACGGAAGTGTTAATTTGTTCATAGAAAGATTTCCCCTTTATCTAGAAAAAGATATGCATTCGCAGTTTTTCAAAACAATCAATGACGACTCAAAGATGCATTTGTGATATTAAAGCACTTTATTAAATGAAACTTTTTTCTGCCAAAAGTGCAAAGATTTAAGAATGAGAAAGAATACAGAACCGTGACGATTCATTGAAAAGCTAAACCTTAACTCGCACAGTTTTTTTCATTTCTTGATATCAAACTAGTAAACGAATGAAGAATAAATATTTGTATAAACATTCAAATTAATTTAATTTATCAACCGTTAAGATAAGCATAAATCAATGAATATTGAAGTGCCTTAATTAGTAATACAATCAATGATTACCTTTTGAAATGATATAAAATTAAAAAGATTAACCTTTTGGCACTCTTGGTTTATAAGTGCATAGCATTCGGATATTATATTCGCTTTTAAAAAACCATTTCAATTTAAACGTCTTCATCTTAGTATGAAGTAATCAATTTCTGTTTCAAAACTATTTGCATTTCTGAAATATTAACAATCGATCAATGTTATGAAATCTCTTTTTAATCTACCAGAAAAGCTATATTATAATGAATGGCGAGTGACAATAGCAGTAAAATATAAATGATAATGATAGCGTAGAGCAAAAGTGATGTTGCTGACAGCGGCGATGATTGTGATGTGATGTGAAGAAGATATCTTGATCGTTATCATGATATGTAACAATAGAAGCGGTGATAAGAGAAAGCGAGAGAACACAGTAAATATAATTTCCGAAGGAAATAAATCCATAACAGTTCATATCCAAAAGAATTTTTATACAAGATCTAACGGACCATCTTGGCATGCGTCGGAAGGTTGAAGGTTAAGATAGATCTTTCTTCATGTAATCACTTATAACATAGTTTCAGATCTGATTATTTTTCAAGGTAGGTATTGAACGTTGGTTATATGTCTTATGTAGGAAAAAAGGATTTGCTTGAGATTTTTCTATCTTTCACGCTTTTTAAGCTTTTTCTATAAAAATTATATGTCAATTTCTTTGTCTTGATAAAGTCATGTTTTATTCCTTCGCTTATATCGTATATATTTGATATATTAAATAAATTGTACTAACTGCTCAAATCATCTGATTATGATGTAATATTTCCGATAATATTTTAAATCTCAGGAAAGTAAATGAAAAAGAAAGATATGTCTGGTATGCCAGATCGGTCCCGTCTCTCATTGCCACTCAAAAGCATTGTTGTGAGAGATGAAAATGGTGTGCTGGAAGATACGAGTTCAAAGCCAGTTCATCAAAAGCTCATAAAGAGTTTCAGCACTCCAGCAGATTATTTCATTCCTTCACCGGCGGTATACACCTTGTCAAAAGTTTAAATCTTTGTCAAACGTATTTGATGAATACAATCCAAACGATAAATGTTTTGCGGGACGAAGTCCTATACTTATTAGTTTATTTCATGCAGTAAATTTTTGAAAAAACAGACATAAATGAATAAATATTGAATTTATCAATAATACTATCATTTCACACAATTTGAAGCATAATTTTCAGGTAAGTAAATTATTAGACGGATATTTCAGTACTTTCTTTATGTTCATATTCCGATGATTTCTACTTAGGTGGATTGCAGGACATACAATTTCCTCCACTATCTTCTAATTCGTTAAAGGAATCCGGAAATGATCTACCGTTAAGTCGCGCACAAAGGTAAGCTGTTATTTTTTCGTGTTTCGAATTTCATCATTTTTTATGACGAACATTTTCTTGGTTTATTCAGGGAAAACCTTCTAGCTTTTCTCCATATCTCACATTTACGTCGTTTTTTGGCTTTCCAGATAAGTTTTCATACATTAAAAAGAAATAATTTGCGATTTAATTTAAATCTCTGAGTTTTATAATCTACTTTTTAGATTAAAATGATTTTATTCATTATGCTGTATAAATGTTAAACTGTTTGGAATTTGCTTTTAAGCAATTAATTCAATACAAATTCTAATGTACTTTAAGCATTATATCTGTCTAAGTTTCTTATTATAGTTTAGATAACTTGATTATATTGTATGGGTAAAAATTCTGTGATTTCAGTATTCGTGACATGATATCAAACGGGACAGCAAAGTTTTTTGGGGTTCCACCATCAGAAAATTATCAATCATCATCTGCCGTGTCTATCAATCAGAAATGGAGCTTCCGCAGACTACGGTTTATTTATAAACATTATGGAAATTCTAAAGAAAAGATATTAACCAGAGAATTAAGTCCACAAAGTAATTTTATTAATTATGTTTGAATATGTTTTTTGGAGCTGTCGTATCTATAAATGGCTATGGTTTTATCCATAGAAAATCAGAATAACATATAGCAGCTCTTTTTTTTTTTTAAATAACACAACTTGAAGTTGAAAAGTTATTTGTAGTCAAATATCGAAGCAATGAAATAGTTTAACCAGTTTATTATTTTATTAACTTTCGAAAATTCAAATTTAGTTTTGGAATTCAAGTCTTTCAAAACTACTGCAAAAGAAATGGTGATGATGCACATGTAATTCAGTTTCAGATGACTTGAGCGATGTTCCATCACCGTCTATAAGTGTTACGCCACAGAGCGAAATACATGACGCTTTGTTCAAGCTACATACAGTTGGTTTTGTTAGTTTTAAAATAATTAGATAAGTAGCTATGAAAATTACAAGTATTCATCGAGACACGAAACGTAATAGGTGTAATGAATCCTTCTTCAAGTTTTTAAAGAATATTTTACTGAGAAGAATTTATTTTTTAACTATGTTAGCAGTGCCAGGAATTGTTTTCTCCAAAAGTTCATTTTCAGAAAACATTTTCTAGAAGCAAATCGGTAGAAAGCCATGGAAGCCGGCTTACTCACCAACACCTGGAACGACGTGACAGTGTTATGAAGATAGTTTGCGACAGGATTTTTTCAATGATACAAAGGTTGGGATTCTAATTTTCCGATCATATTAACAATTTGGATTTAACTTTTACTTTTATCGGGTTTACTACTGATGATCATGTTGGTATGTTATTGAATTAATATATGCAAGTTTATCTATTTGTTATGGTATGTAATAGGAATTAAGCCGTTTGCATTCCCGTTTTTTCTTAAGCGTTTAAATGTGTGATATTTGATAAAACTAAGATCTTAGCCGTATTTCTTTGCTTCTCGATTTTCATTTTTTTGTCTTAAAACAAAACAGTTTTTTTTCTTCAAGGGGGACGTTAAGATCAAAAAAAGCTTATGCTACAGTGAAACGTGGTCGATCTGTTTCTAGCAGTTTTGCACCATTTTCAGTTCAGCAACCTGGAAACATTACCAATATTCGAATTGGACCATCTACTGCGGATACCTTCGTCGGTGAGAAAATATTTCGATTGAATTTTACCAAACATTATTTATATTCTGATATAGTCTGCAAAGAGATTATATAAGTTTTGCAGTTTCTACCAGCATTAATATGAAAACTCTCCTTCAAAGTTGTTTATTTCCGATTCGAGCGAGTTCAAGAAATTTTCTTTGTTTGAAGTTTTCAAATATTGTGACATTAGAAATGAACAGTCCCCACGTTATAGTTTCAAAATTTTCAAAAAAGCAGTAAATATGGAATTCTGAAATTTCAGTTGTTTTTGAATTAACTGCATATTTCTACACTGTTGAAATTTATATTTTCGTTCATGGAAATCTTACTAAATTTAGTGCTTCCCAGAATGTATTGTATTTATTGTTATAGCGAAAGGCATGTCTGCAGTTCCTGAATTTGACCTTGAAAATCATAAGTTGGTGAATGCAATGGTTGAGCCTAAAAAACTAAAGGAAGCTGAAGTTTCTTTACCTAAAAAGGTGAGCAGCTTAAAAGAGTTTCGGTTCTGTCCAAAATGTTTATTTCAAAAATATCGATATCATGCTTTTTGTCGTGAGCCAAAATCTGTTCTAAATTGATGAAGCGATCCAAGATGATCAGTTTTCAGAATCGCGCAACAATTCATTTTATGTCAGAAGTAGAAGCTGTTACACATGTTGCAGTTTCTAGGGAAATTGTTGGTCAGACAAAACCTCTGTTGCATTCAGAGTTAAAAAAATATAATACACCTCTAATTCCCGGCATGAAGTCAGAAGTTCAAGAGCAAGCTGTTACTGGAGATGAAACCATGGAAGAAAAGGCATAATTTTGCTGTAAAGTACCACATTAATGGAGCGAAGTTTAATCAGCAATATTGAAAATACTTTAAGATTTTATATGCATGTACTGCTTGTAAGCAGTTTGATTTTTGATTTTGAAGTTGAATTTTGATTTAGAATTTGCGAATTAAGAATATGATGAAGTAGAAGGTAAAGTGGAATAGATTAAATGAAATAGATTTAATAATTCAGTAGAAATGAGCATCCTATGATAATTATAAGATATTTGAAGGATCCTGCACCATTATCAAGTATAGAGTCTATACAGGACGAAGTATTCTTTGATTATACTTCACCAACAGTATCACACAATAATTCTGATACCGAACGAGGTATTTCTTTATTGCTTATTTTGATTTCTTTTGATCTTTTTTCATTTATAGCTATTACTTTATTTGTCTTTTTAAAGAATTGTTCTGCATTGTTCAAGGACGCTGCTAATTTTCTACTTGAGAAAAAATGCGCTACTCACTTCTGTTCCTGCAGTGAAATTCAGAATTTTCACTTTCACTTCATATTTTGCAAAGTAATAGATTGACACCACTTTATGTGTTCTAATTTTTTTATAAAAACTTATGGTCATAATAGAAAACATGGAAAAAAATAATAGGAAAGATAGTATAAATTTAAAGTTTTGAATGAGTGGTCGAGTTGAAATTAAAAAAAAATAAATCGTAAGCAAATTGGAATGTATTTCGTTTAAGTAAGATGTTATCCAAAAAAATATATGCTGTAAAGCATAGTTTCCATTGCACAGTTTACAGAATGAATAACTTTACGAAAGTTCCAGTGAAAACGTATTGACACGAATATAAGTGAAGATAGAAATTCAAAATGAAATCCATAAAACTCTTTATGTTCATTATTTAGATGAACAAAGGAATTCCTTGCTAACACATCAGTGGCAAAAATTAGGTGATGGAAGATTTCCATCTGTGAAAGAACATAAAAAGGTAATTTTTCTTCGTGTTATTACTTTATATGTTGATTGAATTTCGATGCTGTTAATGAAAAGTAATCCAATTCAGGATCTAGTCTTTTTAGCATGAACAAATTACGATTTTTGGACGTTTTCGTTGAATATGTATTCTATCTCATTATGATTATCACAAACTTCATTATTTGTCTTTGAGGTTTGCTCTGAAAATGATCTGATGAAAGACGATGTGGAAAGTGAAAGAACACGTAAAGTCGATGAAATCTCAGGGCAAAAAATGCAATCGCAATGTTCGAGTGAGGTAAAAAATTATTTACGGAATTTTAAAAAGAATTTTTCATGCGTTTTGAAATAGTTTTGTAGAACTATTTACAACTTTAGGCTTGTTTCCTGGCCTAAAGTTTAATGTAACGAACAGCTTTTTAAAAACCGAGTGGTACACACAATTAGAAGTTTAATATTTTATTATTCAGAAGTATGATTTGAAATTTAACGGGAATCAATAACTTCCGAATCAGGGATTTTTCTAAGGCATATAATTTATTCAAGTCAAGAGTTAGCAGGATACAGTTATTTTTTATAGGTTTGTTTGATTCCATTAAGTTTCCGTACTTAGGTATTAGTCGTCGTTGTGTCGATATAATTTCTTTTTTTTGTCTCCCCAGTAAAGTGTCTCAGCATGGCTGTGATGAATTTCTTTTTCTAGTTGTTAATTTTTTTTCTTTTAATTATTTTGTAGTAAGCACGGCATCGTGCCAAACATTCGGTTACTTCTAGCATGTATGTTTTTGCCGCACTTGCTAAATCACTTTTTTTCTTATTTTTTCCACTAATCTCATTTCTTTGTCAAGGTGAGAATGAAAAAGACAATTTGAAGCAAAACGGTTTGGTGATGTAAAGACAGGGAAATTAGTTTGTTATACTTTTTTAATGTTTGAGTATGTAGTAGGTAAATTGCAACTCTTAACCCTCAATCGTTGATTAATAATGGTCGTTAATTAGCACCTTAAAGTTGATTATTTTGTCACATAATATGTGGAGAATCTTTGGCTGTTGCTTTTAGCAAATAAATATTTAGAGGTGTAGGACAAGTTATTCACAGTGCATTAAAAACTTATCTGTAAAATAGTTCGATATACTTCTTTTAACTACTTGATCATTTTTATTTGGTTTAGAAAATTTGTATCTCTTTTCAAAGTCTAAAAGTTACTAAGAATTGGGGAGATATTTGTCGAATCTGAATTGAATACCGTTTAGTTTCTATCTTTTTTCCTTGCACAATGAGCTAATTATTTTTCAGGAGAAGTTAGCAGTGTTGTCATCTTCAAGCAATGCATTTGCAAGTCCAAAAGTATGTTTTTTTATCGCATAGTTTTTATGACGCTTTTTAAAAGTTTTTAGAATCAGATTGTTTTTATGATGTTTTAGAAATGGTTGCAAAATATCCAAGCTGTCGATGAAAGAAAGACCAAAAGAACTGCAGAAACATTTAGAAATGTACGAAAACGATTGCTGATGGATGTGAGTCCATTTAGTAAAATGCTGTTTTGTCAACTATGTATTTCATTTATTTAAAAAGAAAATTTTGGGTGCTTACTTTTTTGATATGCTAATACATTTAAACATCTAATACATCTAATGAATTAAACAATACTAGAAAATTTTTGCTTTTTGTGTAATGATAGCATATTGATCCCTTGTGTAATGATGGCATATTGATTATTGATCCAAAATCAATAATCAGAGTTATATTAAAATCCATTTAAATAAGACAACAACTTGCGGACTTAGAAAGTGACTTAGAAATATATTGTATTTCATAAAAATTATTTTTCGATGGTATACAATGAGCTAAAATCAAAGAAGTATTGTGTTTCGCATCGTCGGCGTTTTGGAGGTGGTTTTGGGATATGGCAAAAATATTTTCAACGTAGTTATAGAAACGGTGTTTATCATTTGAATGAAGATACTTATATTGACTGCAGGTACGTTTGATTATGATTTGAAACAAGTGGGAATCGTTTTGATCGATTTAAAGCAAGCAAAGCCAGTATTGAAGAATTTGGTTTAAAGGTGAACAAGAATTGCGCAATAGTGCTGAGTTGGTACTTCAACCAAAATATGATTCGCTTTTGGAAAATCAAAAATTCTCATTCATCTTTCTTATTTTTAGGCCTTTCTTTACTTACTGGATTACTACAGTTCAAGTACTTGTTACTATAATCAGTTTGTACAGTTATGGACTTGGTCCTTGGGGATTCGGTCTTGTGGAAAGGACAGCTGATGTACTGCATACCACTGTTACCTTGAAAAGAGTCAGTATTTATGTGCAGCAGAATATTTGGCTTGGACCGAAATTCGTAAGTTTAAATTTACTATTTTTATTTCTCGAAGTAAGTTAGTTTTGATATTGGTTCTTTTTTCGGAATTTTTTAAAAATAAACGCTGCAATCAGCCAGATTTGTCGCGAGATATTGTTGGAATCCAATATGTATTATTTGAAAAAGTGTTTCATCCTTTATCTTCTAGCAGTTATGAACCAAACTGTTCTGAAAATTAGGTTATTAACAAATATTGGAACAGTGTTAAATTTTTAGGCTGATTTGGTACATCTAGGTGCTAAATTTACACCTTGTATGCGTCAGGACCCAATAATTTTTGAGCGAATTAAAGCCGATTGTAAGGAAGAAAATGGAACCGGCTGTTGTATTTATAATGATGGTACTGGTTGCTTTCAAACCGGACAAACCACTTGCCCAGTATGTTTTACAATTCATATTGTTACTGTGAAGCGATTTTCTTTTGTCGTAACGAATCATTATTTTGCATTTATTTTTTAAATTTTGCTTTTGCATCCTCAAAACGCGTCAATCGTGTCAGATTGAAGATAGTTTTTAAAAACCTAATGTTGTACATTTAAGGTATTTCGGATATCACGATCTTTAATAAATTTATTATTCTTTGATAAAGCATCGTTTTCACTACAGTTTTTTATAATTTCGATTGTCCGTGCGCTTATATTGCTCGTGGAATTTTCTTCCTTAACATTTGTTTTCAATTTTCATTTAAAATCTTTTCTAGCAGAACTAATCAGTAAAACACGATAGAGATGTTTTTCGTGATATTCAGTAAAAAAACGCATAATGAGAATTTTAAAGCAATGCAGTGAATAATTAGTGGATAATGCTTTAGAGAAAAATATTTTGAGAAGAAAAATACGGACTTTCTCATTATGTTATTTAATTTTCCCAATTTTTAGTCATTGATAGCCACACTAGCAAGATGGAACAAAGACAATCCGGGTCCAGAAGGTCGTATATCGGGCGCTGTTTGTGGTCAAGATCCGAGGTATGCTTTATAAATTGTTTCTGGTTATTTTTAATCGAATCGATAGGATTTCTATGAATATGTTTCAAAAATTAATGAAAAGTGATACAGATATTGCGAGGATCCAGTGTCGGTGAAGCCGTACGAATGGCCGGATGATATCACGCAGTGGCCTGTGAGTTTATTACTATTGTTATATTATTTTATGTTTGGGCATGACGAAATTAATGAAGTTAATAATTAGCAGGTTAGCAATTACTGATAATTGGCGATTTTATATGAAAATAATTATTGGAAAAATGAACAGTGTACTTAAAAATTCAATTTCCAATAGATATGCAAACAGATAACATTTTTTGTACCGGAAAATATGATGCACATGCACTGTGAAATTACTGGCCGACCATGTTGCATACAATTGCACGGACAATGTCGTATAACTACTAGGGATTATTGCGATTTTGTGGAAGGATATTTTCATGAAAATGCAACACTTTGTTCACAGGTAATATTGTCCTCATTACTCTTACAAATATTACTTAACACTTTTCTTTTAGTACATTTATAACATGATTTCAGGCAGTTTTTTATGCTATGCTTTGTGAAGAAAGTTATTGATTATGTTCTTTCCAAAACATAGTAAAAAAGAACTGATAGTAATTAAAATGAAAAAGCTGTTAATAGCAATACCAATAGTACTCAAATCAAATTACTCCATCTATTTGACGAAAACAGTATTGATTATCCGTATTATTTCTAAATAGAATCCATCGTCTACTCTGTGTTTTCTTTATATTTATATCAGAGAAATATAATGAAAGGTTAACAACGAGATTCAGATCATTGTCAAATATTTTCACCATTTTAATAGCTTTAATTTTTTTGACTATTCGTATTTCTATATGGAATTCCACTGTTGCAAAATTATTGATAAATCGTCGATATAACTTATTACAGGTGTCATGTTTGAGTAAAATATGCGGAATGCTTCCATTTTTGCGAAAAAATCAACCAGATCAATGGTATCGTCTGTTTATACCGCTTTTTCTACATGCGGGGTCATTTTTTGTCTTTTTTTCTCACTCAATGCGTCTATTTAAATTTTGGGTAGCAAATAAATGGAGACCTTTTGTTTTATCATGTTTGCACAAATTTTCCGTTCTTCAGGATAATCCATTGCATTTTAACAGTTTTTATTCAAATTCTGTATATGAGAGATTTGGAGAAATTGCTTGGGTGGGCGCGTATATCACTTCTTTATATGGTGTCTGGCACAGGTGGATACTTGGCTGGTGCAATTTTTGTTCCCTATAAGGTAAACATATTATATGTAAATAGTATTCTCCACATTTTTTAAACACTGACAACAGAATAGTTCGATGATGTAATGATGTTGGAATGCATATGTTACAAATTTTCGAAAGTAAAAAGTGCAACTGAATATTCCAGCCAGAAGTTGGTCCAGCAGGATCACATGTTGGGATGTTTGCCACGATGTATGTCGATGTGCTTTATAGCTGGTAAAAATTTATTTTTTCATAGCTTTTAAAACTCATAATTTTGCAGATCATTATATTTTTCTGATCTTGGTACAAAAAATGGCTGAATTTTGAAGTCAAAAAATTTAAAGGTAACTACTGCCTACGAATATATGTCTTCTTAATACTTATCAGTTAATTGTGTTCTTTTAGGAATCTTCTTGAAAAACCTTGGCAGGCAGTTATGCAATTGAGCGTATTTACTTTAGCGCTTTTCGTGCTGGGGACATTGCCATGGGTTGATAATTGGGCGCATTTGTTCGGCTTTATCTTCGGAATTTTGATATCTTTAGGTGAGTTAGTTTATTCTCAGCTTCGAAATTTTGACATATTTAATCTACTCGAATTCTAATACCGTTATATTTACTTCGATTTTATGTTAGAAAAAATTCAATCTTGCTAACCGAATTTTTTCACTGGAAATGTGAACCTTGGTAAGCAGTTCCAAATTGTCTTGACACTTAAGCAATTAGAAAATTAACACACAGTCAACTCGAATGACTGACATAATTCGAGCTGGTTCATATTGTGCTCTTATACGGTCTACACATTATTTGATGGGATTATTATGGCATCCATTTTAATATGTTAAGTCACATTTGCATGCTCTAATTTTTAAAATCGAAGCTCATCACACAACTACAATTAATTGGACCAAAATACTATTTGGAGACTAAACGCATTCTAACATGCGATTGATGATTAAATTTTAGCTGTACTTCCATATATTCAAACAAAGCGTTATAATCGCTCCCGACGACTAATAATTGTGATCACTTCACTTTCCATTGCGTTTGGTTTATTCGTCTTTCTGTTGGCTGTGTTTTACTGGCCATCCGGTTTCAGTTGCATGTATTGCGAATATTTCAACTGCATACCTTATACCGATCATTTCTGTGATAACCAAGGATTAAGAATAAAGAACTGGTTACCAATATGATTCCCTTTCGTCAATTTGTAGTATTTTGCTTTTGATGAGTTTGAGGAATTTATTCTCACTATCGTTATTTGCTGATAGCTTTCTTCATAACTAGTAGAAATTTTTTAAACTGCTATGGCGATACTTATGTTATTTGCAAGAAGCTTTCTATTTTTATGAGCCTTCAACTTCAAACTTATGAAGAGAAACCGCGGTAACATTTCTTTTTTACTCATTCTTCAAGTTTTAAAATCGCTCTACTCTTCGTTTTTTATTTCTCCAAACTTTCAAACTAACATTTTCACTTTGTAGAGTATATGTTATGGTTTTGCATATTATATTTGAACATGTTTTGGATATTATATTTCATAAGCTTATTAAACATATCAGATCTTTTTTTTTCCTACTTCCTTTGTTTTACCATTTTATCTTCGCCTCATGATATTACTTGTTTTAAAAATTGAGTTATATCTTTCGTTATTGCATATCTTTGTATTTTTGTTTCACTTTATTGAAAAATTTTCCAATTTTCATCTGCTTTTTCGATTAGTTAGATACATCATTTAGTGTGGAAGTTTTTTGATTTGTCTTACTTGCATTTTTAATTCTTAATGTGTATTCCCTAACTATTAGTCATAGAAACAATTCTTTCTTCCTAGTTGGACATATCTTTAGCGTGAACTTTGTTAACTTTTATTAAGCAAATTAACTTTTTCCAACTTGTCTTTAATACTTTATTGTAATCAAGTTAATTTTGCTGCCATAATTTAGAAATTATGCTTATTGAACACCGCTGAAGTTCGTGCTTTTTGTCCCATCAGTATTGTAATTGTTACGAAAGTGTCGTGTTAGCAAGCGATAAATTACTTACAAAGGACAAAATTTGATCCTAGACATGTAAATCGCAATTTATTCAAATGATAAAACCTACTTTACAGTATTGTTACCTTTTAAGTTGTACTGTGTATTTTTCACAGTAACTCTGTTGTTGTTCACATTTATCATTTACACTTTTAGAAAAATGTCCATCAAGCTTTTTTTGATTCATTTGCCATTAGAGCCAATAAATTCTTACTTAAAGAATTGTACTTTAACATGCTACTTGGTAACAGGCAACTAAAAATCTGAAAAATGTTTGGCATCAATTTAACTTTATATGCTGTGTAGTTGGGTCTTTACCTATGATTTTCCTGGATAATGTAGAGGTCAGTTTGAATTATCGGTCAAATACTTGTTATGTCTAGATATCGAGACTTTCAAGTATGCCCGAAGAATGAGTCTGGCGACAGGTTATTAAAGATCACAATCACTTTCAGATGATACAATGGCTTCGCTTTTTATCTCAAGTGCGGTTCAAACATGATCTCTGAACACCAAATAAAAAATTATTCAATCAGTAACTTGTAAAACCGAAATTAAAATAATTCATATGGTATAGTCGATATGTGACTGATTATGATTTCTTCATGTGCCATTTTTTCAGCGCCGTGATTTGATTCATCAGCTTTCAACGCTGACTCACTCTTAGGCTTGAAATTAAGCGCTTGTTAAAGTATGAGGTTAGTGTAACTGACTGTTATCTTTCAAGCGTCATTTGCAGTTCCAAAGGTAAGGAAAGCCTGCAGTACGATCAGATTATAGTTTTATCAGAAAATTTCGATAGTTTCTCCACAGGTCTGTTCTTGTCGAGCATAGAAGGTCGGTTTGGTATTAAGCAGTCATTGCTGAGTAGCCAACCATACCTTCCCTCAGGGATATCGCCATTCAAGCACCTCATCACATGAAATCTCCGAAGAGTGTCGCCCAGCTTCTAGGGGACTGTTTCGGTTTTTGCTTCCCTCTCTCTCTTGGCATACGTCCATCATTCATGATGCTCCGAACATCTCACTTTCTCTTTCGTTCTCCTTCACTCAATCTCTCCTTTGCCCCTCATTTCTCTGCTGTCATTCCGGAATCCACCACTATCAACAATACTCCATCTTCCGTTCCTATTTCAGACCATCACTCCCTCCCTCCCTCTCTCTCTCTCTCAAAAAGTACAGAGTGAAGGATGCTGAGATGATGGTACTTGCGTTGATTGTGGTGGTCAGTAGTAGCAGTGGGTATTGACGATCGGTTGTGGCTTCCATCTGCATTTTGACCTGAACATCGGGCAAGTCTATGCTCCTCTCACCCTCCCCGCTTTACGAGCACAGAGTTCACGGTATCCATTGACCTCCAATTAATGTTGTTGTTCTTCATTGATTGTATTGGCTTTTGGAGATTTCCACTGTTAGTTATTTGCAATGATTGTTCCATTCTCTCCTAACCAAAGATCGCACAACGATCAGATTATAATGTCTGTCATCACACTCCGCGGTTTCCCTCTCAGAACTTCTGTGGTGCGGGTTCTTTCCCTATTACGTTTCATTTCTTCTGCTTCTGTTTTTTCTCGCAAGGAAAAGAGGTGAGAACTATTGATGAAATTATGATGAGCTGTTTTTCTTCTCGTCTAATTTGTTAATTTTTATCTGAGATTTCCTCAAACAGTTTAATTTTCTTCAATATTCGAGAATTTCTTGTAGTCTGGCAAGTTTTTTAAGAAAGAATACTTACTATTAATAGGATTCATTTTTGACAGTATGGAAATACTTCTAACAATTTCAACTTTTTAAGTTTGTTAATTTGAAATCAACATTATATTTCGAATTACAACGTTATTTTCAAACCTACTTCATTTCGAAATAATGAGATACGATAGATACATGTCCTATCTTTTAATTATGATCAGAATGCAATGTCATCCATTTGTGAGTATCTGGAAATGTAGAATTAGTAATCAGTTCTACAGAGTTTCAGATTAATATAATGTAGATAAATATAATCATCCTTTTGGTAGAGCTTTGTGAAGTTAATGTGATAAACTGTTCACTATTGGAAGAAATCTAATTCAACATTATTGGAATTGTGAATTACTAGTTTTGTGCGACACTGTTGATTTTCCAACATCTAGTTTAAAGAACTCTCACGAAAATTGGAAAACTGAGAGGAATTTGGAGAAGACTGGAAGATCGGAAATGTGTGGACAGAGAGGAAGGAAATCGCAAAAAGTTGATAATTAAAGAGTGTGTTGTGGTGTGCTCTGTTTATTCGCTAAATTTAATATCCCTCAAAATTCCTTAATGTGTACGTTTCAACTCCCTGAATTTTCATATTCAATTTTATTCTTTCCTATTCATTCCGACTTGTTTTCTCTGCTCGACATGGAGTGCATTGAATATTCATTTACCATAAAGTATGAATTATGTTCAATAGGTGAATATTATTGAAAAATAACAACTTCCATTCTAACAACTTAGTTTGTTTACCTTTCACTGTTCAGATAATTTAGGTTGCATTCAATAATCGTATATCTTATATAAATGAGAGATTGCAGGTCATTCCAGGCAATTATGCACTTTACATAGTTCTGGATTAATCATTTTATTGCTGTGATCGATGTTTTTTTTCATCTCTTAGCATTTCATACGATTATGTGAAAAAAGGTAGAAAGTCAGCGGTTTAATCAATTGGAAATCAATAACTCAATTTCTAACAATGTGCTAAATAACTTAATTCAATGTTCCTTTCCCAGGTGTTAATTCTTGTTAAAATTCATTCTCCTGAAAGTGTGCTAATATTTATGCTTGTAATTTCTTTTTGCAATAGCATTATTGACTATTTAATAATTGTTGCAATGTTATTTTACCTACTTCAAAAGTACATCTTTTGTTTCTGTGGCTCTTGCCACTTTTAGCAAATTATTACTTTTTTTTGAAGTTTTATAAAAGGATTGCTTTTAGGAGTATTACTGAAAATCCTTTTCCAAGTGTATTTTTATTACAACAAATCAGTTATTCATATCTAGTATGATAAAATAATTATTGATAATTCAAATCTACTTTTCTTTCCATTTTATAAATATGATAGATCGAAGGACAACTATCGCTAAGCTTCAAATCATTGTCGGTGAATAGATTTAATATTGAAGTAATTTATTGAATGTTAGCTGTTCCATCTTTTCAATTCATTTAATTTTGTTTCTTTTTTTTAAATAGCGAATAGTCGGGTCATTGATAATGTGTTAAAAAAAGAAAACACTGTTAGGCATAAACCGGTGCAATCTCATTTACATTAATTTATATTCAGCAACGTTTCCTTTGTTCAACTATTGAATTCTGAACTTCCTTAGTGCGTTTTTGATAATATTTCATTATTATTAATGTTCTAGTCATATTTCATGATAATCAGATGAAATTGCTGAAAGTACGATTTCATTGATAATGTTCAGTTTTAGATTTTTTTTCTTTTTTTGTAGTGCGCGTTAAATTTAGTTGCTTTAGTGGTGATATTTCATTTTTAAAGCAATGATTAATCTGTATCCATTGATTTTAGCATATACATTTTAGAGCTCATCAATAAGATTTGATTTTAACGTTTGTTATGATGGCGCTTTAAATTGACCTTAATCATATATTAGCATTAATTTACATTAATGTATTGTTTCATCTAATAAGCATGATTTCCTCGACTGATAGATCCCTTTATACTAGGTAATGATTTCTCTGATTTACTGGTATCTATTAGATAGTTGTAATAGTAGTGGGTGAGCCCTTCTATAGCAGGTGATAAATTTATTATAAGACGAATTTCAACTTGAAGAAGTTGAATTAAATTGAACTAATTTGAATGTCATTAATAAATATATCTGGATTTTTCACTATAGATAATCTATGTCTACAGTCTTCTTACGAACTTTATTATAACAGTTTCCACTTTATTTATCTTTTTATTGATAGCAGTAGCATTTGTATTGGAATTATTGTTTACTTTTTTTTCTGGCATTCTTTTAAGATGGAGATATCAAATTTTACAGCTTTTAGAGCATTTATTCATATTGGTGGTAGTTTTTATAGTCGTGGATTCGTTATTTGACAGGATTTCCTGTTCAACATTTATTGAATCGATTTCAGTTTCCAACGCGCAACAGAAATTATTTAAGAAAATGAAAATGATCATTCATTATATTTTTTCTTTCTGAATTCAGAATTTCCGGAGCGACAGGGACGGAGTTCTTTGACGGTTTCCTTCTCTATCGTCGTATTTATTTCTTCACATAACGAATGAACTGCTACATGGAAGATGAAGGAGAAAACATAAGCAAATAGAGGGAAGGAAAGGAAATAATACGAGCATTTTATGATTCTGTCGAAAAGTAAAAATTAAACTTCATATGGAATTCAAAGTATATAGTTATACTATATATATATAGTAATTTGATTCATCCATGTAATTCCTTTTCCTATTTTGTTGATTTCTTTCTCTCTATATATAAAATGTTTTGTAGCAGTAGACTAGATTAAGGCTTGTTGGACGAAAGGAATGTTTTTGCAAGCTTAAGAAGTGATTAAGGCGTAGCTGTTGGGTTAAGCAGTAGCCACTACGAGTTTCGGTCATTGGCCTACTCATACAACTGGTTTCATCCATTTCATGCATTCTAAGTCTTCCACCATCCCATCCCAGTCTCGAACCAAACGTCGATAATTTTACTCTTCTGCTCTTTACGTTTCTCTTTCCCCTCTCCTCCTCTTACGGCTGATAGCTTAGCGTTCACCAGAAGTGTAGTGAAGAATAGGACCGATGAACCGTTTCTCATCTCTTTTCGGCCATCGTTACAAAAAACATTCTCTGAAACTTCAAACGTTTCAATCATGCAATTTTTCCTCTAGTTGTTAATGCCGCTATCAATATATATTTCTTTTTTTAACTGGGTCACAGAAACAGTAATACAGATAGATACTATTCTATGCATGATAACACTTTACTTTTCCTTCAAATGCATAATTTTGTAGATGCTAAATAAGCGTTGTGACAAGATTTCTGATTTCTAAAAGTATATTTTACTGAAAAATACATCGCCAATGATAGCCAGTGATATCCCCAACACCTGGGATCATCCCAGTTAAAGGAGTTGTGATATGGAAAGATAATTGATTTCTGGGATTTTTTTCTTCTTTCTTTATTTTCTGTTCACTTATTGATTCACATGAAAAATGAGTGGAAAGAAGAAAAAATATTAAAGATATCGAATTGGATGTAATCAGAATGAAATCCAAAGACAAAAGCTGATTCTCCTTTGCAAATTTATTAGTTGAAATAGTGTTAAATTTGAAAATATGAATAGGATGATATATTTTTATTGGAGGAAATTGATGCTTCATCTCTCTCGGATCAGTGATACTATCAAGCAATGTTTGCAGTTCGTGATGTTTCTTACTGCTTTCTATCGGCGTTTTTATCCATCATGAAAGTGTTTGAATCACCTTACCCTACTGATAACTAATACCATCCTTCTTCCTCTGTTTTACGGAATTTCTTTTTTTTTTTAATTTTTATATTTAGCGTATTCTTTTGCAGTCGTTTTTGATACTTTACTTCGGCTATGTAATACAATATTTTAGGCATAACAATTGTAATATATTTTTTTTCTGAGAAAAGTGGCATAGTATTTCTCTTTCAGTCCTCATTTTCTTCCTGAAAAAAAGTTTAAGGATTTTTCAAATTTTAGATAAATTCATGAAATTTACAAACTGAGTTGAATTTATTCTCTCTTAGCTCTTGACATAACTATTATGAAAGTTAAATACAATTAAATTATATGTTGAAAAGCATGTACAGTGTATTTTTGAATCTCTTTATAATTTAATAAATTGTAAACTATCTTTAATCGTTTATCATTGTATTTAATTCAGTTCATAGAATCTATAGATTATTCTTTTGTCAGTATGACATCGAAGTTATGTTACTTCGGTTTCTTAATAGTTTTGAATGTAGTCGAAGAACAGTACTGAAATTCAGAAGATAAATTTGTAAGACTATAAAATATGATATCATGTTAGCATCTTATATTGTCGTCTAATATTGTATTGTATTATCATCATTGCTCTCTCTTTCTTTCGTTCCATTATTTTTATTTTATGGGAATATTTTAAATCTGCTCCTATTTCTCTTCATACTATGACGCATTAAAAAAAACAGAGTTTTCACTGATCGTATATTAGCATGAAATGTCATCATCTCAATGGATATACGTTATATCAATTTTTATTAACATTATTTATACGAATATTAGAAGAGAAGTTGCAATTATTTATTAAAAAGGGGAACATGAAAAGTATTTATTAGTGGTATATTTTTCTTATTCTTCATATATCCACGAGCACAGTCGATCGATGTGTCAAGTAAAATGATTTGTATTATTTTTTAAGCGGAAGCTAATTTGATTGCAAAAGTTTATTAGTCTGTTTTGAAGTTTTTATTTATGATCTGAAAGGTAAGCTAAGAATGATATATTAAATTTCTAGTTGCATTGTTTTCGTGATGAATCAATTATAAATTGAGAAAGAGAAGAAGGAGGAATTTAGCCAGTGCTTTATTTCAACATTTTAGAAGTCACTAACTGTATTTCATCCAATAACAACATAATATAGCACAATGAAATGAGGTGATTGATGATTATTACAGGTGCGGTCAGTTCGCACTTCTCGCCATTTGCGCAATCGTCCCATCTATTTATCTCCTCCTTTCATTTATTACTACAAATTAGTGTATGTCTTTCTATGGAAATAAAATTTCCTTTCTTTTTTATACTATTTTATTTAACGTTTATCTAAATATCATCTTGTAATTAATACTGTTTTTATTTATTCAATCATAATATCTCCACTTATTCTGTTTCCAGTATCTTTTTAATTCTTTCGGACTAGCACTGTTTTCATCCTTAAAAGTTTTTACAGTTTTAAGTTATGATTCTTATAATGCATAAAATTTACTAGTTTATTATTTCTGAAATAAATCAATCAGCTGGTATAAAATTCCATGCCTTCTCTATTTTTCTAAAATTTTAGCTGATTTATTTCTTTTCAACAATTAAATAAGACTTTTTCACAGTTATAGATATCCGTAACTTTGTTTCATTTACTGTTCGATCTGATTAAAGTTGTTACAATCTAAAATAGTTTTGTTTTTCTTTTCTTTGTGCAAAAATAGTGTGTCAGTTAAGCAGTTATGTATTTTCAAATCTTTTATAAAGGACAGTTGTAATTCGTCAACTGTGGGATAACTATAGTTCCGTTTGCCCATCAAATTTTTCTGGAAAAAAGGGAGTTTTGAATGATTGTTTGTGGTAAGCAAATGTAACAGGTAATTTAGTGAAAAAAAGTAATGAAGGGACCCATTAAATTCATCAACAACCGGTTTCATTTTAAGTGAAATTAGTTACAATTTAATTTCTTTCAGAAATCCTATTAATCGTCACGGAAGCTAATGATGTCAAATCTTTTTCAATATTGTAAAGAGCGTTTGTGGGTTTGTTCTTCTTATTTTTTGCTGAGATGTTGCTGAAGTTGTAATAATTTTTTAGGAGTAGTGTTTTAAGAGACATTAAAAAATTTAATTAATCGAGATTTTTACTAGTCAGTCATCCTTCCAATTTAGTATTTTGCATCGTTTTGATGTACGTTCTTAGTTCTTCATGGGAAAGAATAGTCAGAATTTCATGAAGTGAGAATTTTGATAAAATTGAAGAAGAACTCGTACAATGTCTTTGAACTTTTTTTTGCAGATTGTTCTGTTCAATCATATTTATTATCGTATAATTTGTTTCTTTTTAAGAGTGATAATTTGTCGGGGCATTCATGCTGAATCAATAATTTAGTACAAGTAGTATAGTATTCGACTTCACTTTTGACAGTGTTCATAAGATAGTATGATTGGAAAATACTTATATGGTAATTATATAGCAGTTATGTGTGTTTAATGATGATGAAGTCAATTAGGAATATTATTTTCTTGCTGCGTGGCCATATCGATCCAGTAAGTTTGCCTAATTTTTGATCATCCAGTCGTTGCATATTTCGGTAGTTTTTGTATTTTTGTGGTATATGAGCTATAAATATACAAAAGAAAGATATATTCAACAGTATTTATGTTTAAATTATTTAGTGAAATGCTTAAATTCCAAATAATAGTAAATATCATTCACTTCTCTCGTTTTTCTTGTATTTGGCGAATACTGCTTATCTTGATGCTTTTCTTTGTTTCGTTTTCGGAATTTAGATCAAAAAATCGTTTTATTTAGAATGGCAATTTTCTGATTTTTGGAGAACTTTCAGATTTTAACTGGTGAAAAGCAATTAAGAAATTTCGTTTCGGTTTAGATGAATGGAAGAGTGATGGAACAAGAAGGATATAATCAGTGTTTATGTTGATGTTATTGTTTTAGTCGATGACAGTTATTCCCTTCTTTACGTATAGCATTTCAATATTGTTAGCAAGATGACGATATTAGCGAGAAGATAGTAACAAGACCATGTGTTGAGAGTTATGGATCGAATTATAATTAAATTATTGAGAACTAATAGGATTGGTTTGGTTCTGCTTGATTTATAACATATTTTAGAGTTGCTGCAAATTTCACGTTGAAACATAGATGATGTTTTCAACGGATGGTATGTTATGAATACATTAGCAGACGAAGTGCTTTCTTTGTTGTTTGTTATGCAGAGACTGAATAATCCTGGTGACGTGTGTTTGTTCATCATACATTCGAAACAGATTATTTCAACTATTCAAGTTTCTGACAATTTTATACGTGATCTGTATGTGCTACATGCGTTTATGGCCGAAATGTGTACCTTAAAATTAATTTCAGACAAGTAATTTCAGGCTGTAAGCCTCTAAAGAGTGTTGATAGTTCAATTTTTACTTGTTACTATTGGTATTTGCTTGTTGACGACAAAATACTGCCATCGTGCTATTGGTAACACGAACGTGGAGCGTCACTGCCAATGATATTGCTCTTATATTATTATTTGTGGTAAATTATGGATACACTGATTTGATAGCCAACAAACAGCAGTAAGTAAATGTCTAATAGTATTAGTAGTAATAATAGTGATATCCTCTCAGGCGATAACAATTGTTCTTGCAGATTATGGTGACGATGGTGGGAGTGATGATGTTTCATTTTAAACGATTTTGAACATTATTTATCTGAATAGGACGTCCTCTTGTTCATCCTTCTGCGTCTATTTCGGCACTTTGCTGATTTTCTCATAGAAAAGTGAAAAACTCGGAAAAGGCTCTTTTCATCCTGTATTCTATTGTTTATTTATTTATTTAATTTATTTACTCGAAATTGTCTTTACTTCTACGATTTCGCCGAGAATCATTTGCACAAATCGATAATTTTCCAGAATTAGAATTATGGAGTAAGTTTGTTTCCTGCTTTTTGCTTTCTTTAAAAGTTATTCTTGAACTTCAATTCTTACGAAGTTGCTTTAAAATTTAACTTGGAAGCTTACATACATGTAACATTGTTTACCTCTGAATGGAAGAAGTATCCCTAATGAAAGTGAGACAAGGATGAAACTTTACACTCTGTCATCATTGTTGTGAACTTAAAAATTTAAAAACGTTGAGAAAGTTCTGAAAATCCTAACTACAAAAGCCAAGTTTTTGAAATCGTCAAGGGTTGCTAGTACTTTGTTAATGACCATATTCTTTTATTATTACATCAAGTTAAAGATTTTTGTTAAATTCTTTTAAATAATTATAAGCATAGGTTTGGTGTTATAGTAATGTATTAGTTGTGTTGGATTAAAGAGAATAAAAATAAATTCTGGGTTATTATAATGAGCCAAAAATTTCGATTTATGCAAATAAGAAGGGAAAGAAGCGAAAGAGTGACAGTTCTTCTCCATCCTGCATATTCATTATTTCACCCTTTAAATATTATTAGCTTGTCTACATATTTGTATTGTTTATGTCCATCTGTCAATATTTTTCCTTCATCCTTCATGCATTATCCGGAAGATTTCCACAATTGAAGTCGAGATCGCATGCTGAAAAGCCACTGCATCTTGCAGTGGTAATGTTACATTGATTATTTCTTGGGATAAAAGAAATTTGGATAATTCTGTGTCCTTATTAACGAGAAGCAAACAGATGGACGTATACTTAAACTAATTTAGAAAATCCAATCAACATTAGACGGATAGATGGTGGTTACGAGTGCTGATGCTGGTTACAATGGAATCATATTTGAGTTGAAATAAGTGGAATGAATTTGTTTGTCGAGAGAATGATTCATGCTGTAGGAAAAAAGTCGTCGGAACAAATGAAAAAGTTCACTTGAATCTGCCCTTCTAGTAAACTATTCATTTCCTTTTTCCCTGTATTCCACGGAATGCTCTGTACAATTTGTAGTACTGTTTAAATAGTGAATATACAAACAGACGATTATAGAATTTGCGGGAAAAAATAAATTGAATTAAGAAGAGTTGCATAATCTATATGGTAGTTTTCTCGAGACCTCTTTGAGAACATTTAGATATTTGTTGGCATTTAGATTTATGCGTGTATGATTATTGAGGATACGTGAACAGTTGCGTAAAGGAGGACAAAATCTGAAGAAATAAGTAAATTATGCATAATTATGCATAGAAACGAACTCAGAATTCTACAGTTTGTCGACTCTGCAGGCTGCGGTCAACAGAATTGTAGTGAGTGGGGAATACTTAGTAATGGAAATGATAACCTATATTTGTATAATATATAAAAATGACAAGTTTTAATTGGGAATAAGACCTCATAAAGTATTGTTTACTGAATCGATTGCATCATGTGTCGTGAGTTTTACTTTCTGTAAAATTACTTTTAAAACTATCAGGAAAGGAAGTGATTGTTATATATCATTAAAGCAGAATAATGAAATTATGAAATAATGACAAGTTTTTGTAAAAATTTTCGGCGTGGGAAAATTTAATATCGAAAAATCGGGACTAAAGGTAAGAGTATCGTGGCACCATTTACTACATTCTACTATTATTTAAATTTGTCCTCAGCAAAGGGCAAATCCGATTATGCTGCTTTTTCTCTTTCTTTTTTATTTGGAGGACATTTTCTCTGTGTTGTGGGAAATGATTTTAAACGGAAATACTAAGGGACGAAGAAAGGGTGAATTTTGGAAAATCTAATTTATTTCCATAGTTTGATTCTGTTGTGCTTTCTTTTGTTCCATCTTTTATTTCAATTTATTGGGAGATGGTTGAAGCGATATCTCCGAGGACATTACACAGAAATAGATGGTAGAAGTTAAGTCATTGTTAGCGGAAAGGTTTTCTTTGAATGGAGTATATATCATTCGAGGTTAATATATTATCAAGGAACATATCTGTTTCATGAATAAGCTCTATTTCGGAACTGCTACTATAGCTGATTATCTTTTTGGTAAAGTGCATGGTATGACACAACAATTAATGATACATAAATTAAAATGCATTTGATACAAATGAGTTATAGCTTGATTAATAGAATTAGCTATTATGTACATAAACTGAATTGAAGACGTTGATTCATTATTCTGAAGCCTGAAAATTTCTTTCTTTAATTATATATTTGATGAGAAGAGATGATGAATTTGGAATTAGTTTCATTAGTGAAGGTGATTGGATGATTTAACTTCATATCTCCCATTCCAAATTATATTTTCATCCTACTCATATAAACAAACTTTCCATTTACTTGGCTTTTTAGTCATAACTAAAGGAGTTCAGTTTGTTGATTACTTTCAGGCATTAGTTTTTTATCGCATTTACTTTATTCGATTATTTCTCACATGTGATATAAGATCATATTTTTGCAATATAATTTTATATAATTCAGGATTTTTACTTCAAATTATTAATTAGTTGCAAGCTTTAATTCATCGTGTATTAAGTGATATAACTCAATATATATAATTCATTGCTCCTTTCTTTACAGTTAGATGTGCAAAGCGCAATAATTTGTCCTTTTAAAATATGATCGATGAGATTTTTAGACTCCATGCCACATTTGACTATGATTTCTTTGCTTATTCTATTTTATTTCTGTATTTGTTTATATTATTCTGATCGCTTCTTATAAGATTATCTATCCGTGATTCTTAAGTTGTTAATGTTGTAAAGATGGTATTAACTTTCACCTGTCCCTAACTTTTTCATTCCTTGTTACCTGAGGAGGAGTTATTTACAGTCAGTGAAAGTTTATCTGCTGTAATATGTTCGTTATGTTGATTTGATGAATACAAGTTGATATCGAAGAGGGAGGAAATGTAAAATATAAGGCGAAATTTTGATCATAGACCTACTCAAGATAATTTCATTTTCTTATCATTTGTAATTGTTATCTTTCAAGACGCAGTTTGAGTTAAAAGGATATTGATTGATTGAATAAACGGATCTAATTTATTTAATGGTAGATTTATCAGCAGTTAAAAATAAAATATTATAAAATCCATTCCTCATAAATATTGAATGTAACATTTTTAGAGAGTCGACAGTAGCAGTAGCAACGGCAGATGTGATGATGTACGATGACACTACGAAACAGTGGCTTTCACCTGACGGATCCAGTGAAGCAGCCCGATCACAAGTCCGAATATTACACAACATTCATACCAATGCATTCCGCATTGTCGGTACTCGTTTGCAGGTGACATTTTCTTTCATTTTTCCGTAATCAATGTAAGGCTGATATGAACTTTTCTACAGATTTTATTGATTGCTTATATGTGATTTGTATTTTCTTAGAGTAAACTGTCGGAACTTTTACATTGCAATGGTTGGTTATGGTAATATTAATATAATTGAAATTATGTACTTTAGGATGGGCATTGGATTCTTAATTGCAATATTTACGAGAGATTGAGGTACAAACCAGCAACGCCAACATTTCATCAGTGGAGAGATGAAAAAAGAAAAGTGATTTTCTTTTCAATATTTTTATTTCAAAAAATATGAATTCGTCTTATATATTGATCCACCGTCAACTTTTTGCGAATAAATAATTTAATTAATACGCAAGCTATTTTAGCAGTGTTGGGGATAAGGTAATATTTGTTCCAGGTATATGGCCTCAGTTTCATGAAAGAAGAAGATGCTCGTCTTTTCGTAAAAGTTATGACACAGGCGTTATCACTATTAACATCAAGTAATGATTACCAGAACGGTAAGGTTCTGAAAGAAATTTCAGTGATACCAATTGCAATTTTACTAAATTTCGATGCGTTTCGTTGGAATGTTTAATGCCAAAAACTGTATTCCGGAAGTGTACCTTTTATATTTGTGTCCAATTTGGAAATCAAACCGCTTATTCTTTGTAATATGTAGCAAACTTTTTGAAAGCTAATGAAAGCTTTTTTCTCTTTCTTACCGCTAATCGAAACTTTCAATACTTAATATATGTATTTCAGGCAGTGATTTGGGTTTTTCAAATACTATCTATCAGGAGCCACATCAATTACATCATAATGCATACAGTTCACCATCATTTCGGAGTGCTGATGATGAAAGCTTGTGTTCCGGTGGTGGTTCTACAGTGCAGAATATGAACAACTTTCGGTATTTCTTTTCCAAGATTTAAATGAATCTGAAGCTAAGTTAAGAATAATAAGAATTAAGTAAGATCTGATGTAAAAGAGTGTAGGGTACATTTTCTGAAAATATTAGTCTTTTATATATAAGTAATAGATTTCGATTCAGAACTGTATTGGAAAAGTGATTTTTAGCGTGATTAATTTTTGAAGAAATTTGACTAGTATCTTTAACGCTGTTGAAATCGATTAGAGTTAAAAGAATTTTATTTGTTTGGAACGATTCTTATTTCTTTATTGTATTACATTAAGCCATTTAGTTTTCTTATGATGTAAAATGCATTTCAGTCATTTAAAATACTGTAGTGTCAAAATGTTAGAAGTGACAGATTGAATAACTTTTATAATAGATGTCGGTTTGTGGTGATATAGTATGTTTGAGTTCATTAGAATATATAATTTAGAATCGTTAGCGTGGAATTTATATCACTTAGAAATTTTAGAAATTTGGATTATTCGATACATTTTATCATTATAAACTTTAATTTGTTTTCTGAAAATTAATTTTTAAATCGTAAATGGAATGAATAATGCTTTTGGCATTTATTTAAGCTTTTACTACAAAAACTATATTGTTATATGAACATAGAGTAGATGGAGAGAATGGAATCATATTTTGTATGCCGTAGGAGAATTCAATGATCTTCCGGAAGCTGTATAAGACTTGATGTAGACAAGTATTCTGAGAGATGCATTGTGCAATCGTTCTTTTGCTTCAACTTTCACTACAATATAAAAATCAAACAAGGGAGAAAAGAAGGAACACTTGTGTTGTAAAGCTTTCAAGGACATAGTTATGACAGCATTCCATATTCTTCATTTTAATAAGAAAAGAATTTCTTTTTTCTTCTTTAAGAAATAGAAAATCTTTTAAAGTGAAATGTTTCATTGCATCCCCAGACCGTCCAATTCTTGAAATTATATCTCTTTCTGAAAAAATATATCGGAGAAGGAGACTCTTTGCATATTCGTCACGTTTTCGCTGTTATCAGATAAGGAAATCTCTTTTCGTACTTTTTAATAGTTTAAATAGGAAATGTGATATTTTTATCTCTGAAGACGATTTAATGACAGTTTCTGATTTCTATAGTCATCCGAACTTTAGTACTTAGCAGAGACAAGTTGGAATTAAATTGAGATTGAAATACATTTAAAGCCATCTTTTATTCCAGGTATAAATATCTTGGAATAATTTTTATGCTGTTAATTTTTGTGCAAACTTTGGTGATATACTATTATCAGTTATTCTAAGCATTGCTAGATTCTATCTCTTTTCCGTGGTCCGAGGGAATAATTTTTTACTTGACTTTTTATTTGACAATCGATTAGCTAACAACAAATTTAAGTAGTATAGAACTGAATGAAATTCCACCAACGTAATTTATTATTTAATGAACATTGAATAAACGTAAGAAAACGCACATCAGGACTAGTGGTACGACCTTTCGAAAGTACCTTTCATAGCACCATATTCATTATTTCCACTTTCTAAAGAAAAAATGAATTGGTAGTGTAACTGAATTTTCCGAAAAAAATTTTCAATCTCTTTTTATAACTGTAGTGTAACTCTGTTCTTGTCTTTATACATAAACCAACTAATTTTTTGTTTTGTTATCAAAAGATTTTCTTTTCGAATGAGTTTAGAAACAATAGATATTATTAAAATGTTGCTTATAATTTAGCAGTAGGAGCTTTTTTTGAATAATATCGTATTATCTCAAAATTCATTCTCTTTCTCTTGTCTAGAAAAGAAGGTACTTCGAGTTCGTCTCAGACTGTTTTTCTTTCCTTTTTTAGCATATTTTTCTAAATTAACGAACAAAGAATGATTAGTGCTAATGGATGGTCCTTACTAGAACTAGTAGTCAAAGAATTGATAAACAGAATTGTTGCAAATGACGTGTCACTTGGTTTACGCGACATGAAGTTCTTAGTTTTAGGTTTTGGAAAAAAGAGCTAGTCGAATTCTCCTAACTGATCAAAAAAAGTCTCGTTTTTAATCTTAACCATATCGGACATCTTGCAACAATTTATCAAGAATTTGACTTGTTTCATAGATCGATTGTGATATCAGAAAAAGTAATTCAGTATTTAGAAACTGAACAAGTTTTGACGTCTGTTACATAATCAGTAATGAGAAAGTTCTCAAGAAGTGAATTAATCTCAAGGAATAGGAATTCATCCTGAATTACTAAGAATTTAGTCTGTTCACGTAATACTTTGGAATGATGTTTTTCTCAATGGAAGTTTACTTTTAACTTTTTCTACAAGTGTTTTTTAGTATTTGTATTGTTGCGGCGTTTTCTTATTTTGTTATTTTGGCCGATATAAAAGCTATCAGCAGAATCCATTGATTGGACATTTGATGGAACGCAAAGTAATTTTTACAAGTACGGTAATTAGGCAGCAACGTCTTCAGTTCGATTTGATCTTCGAGTCATGAAATGACTCGCAGCTAATGAAAATAAATTTTCCATTATCTTAATAACGCACTTGCTGTCATTTTAGTGCACGTCTTAAATAATTTTTCTTAATTCACTGTTAATTTATTAGACATCAGTACTTAGCATTCCAAGATTAGAATATCTAACTAATCTCATCAGTAGAAAATTGGTTTGACAATTAACACAATTAGTAACACTCATTTATCTCATTCGTTAATTCTAATGCATAAATTGAGTAAACACTAATCGCAGCAAAAACAATAATTGATTAGAAGAGTTAGCTAATTCAAACTTTTGTGATTTTTGGTACCACATCAATTTAGAACAAAAAAATTGGTTTTCTGTGTTGGAAAATTTTCACAGCTACATTTACGATTAAGAAGCAGAAGAAAACTGTTCGAACAAGAACTTCTCTTGCTTAATACAGTTGAATTAAGTTGCTTGGACAGGAATTTGTTGCTGGACACAATTTTCCAATTTCTTTTTCATCAGATTTGTTTTCTAATTCACTTATGGCCGATCTATATTGTCAGATTCTTATTTCAAAACGGTTTGCTCTTCTCATTTTCATTATTATTATCTGGAATAATGATTCATTCATGTTCGAATATTTCAAAGGATGTCCTACTAATGATAAGCTGCACAAATGCATATCATGCAACTGTTTTTTCAGCTTTATTTAGCATCAGAACATTATTTTTGGATTAGCTCTTTCTGAAGTTGAACTTGAATTCAAACTTTATTGTTATTGCGCTACCCATAATTCACTTCCCAGATTGATAAATATAGTCATATTAATTACTTGACGTAGTGTGTCTCCTGTATTGATTATAAGATCGATGGTTTTAAATCTCAATATGGAGTTGGGCAGAAAAAAAGAAACAAATATTTCCTTTTACCTTATAATTATTTTACATCAGTGAAAACATTCGTTTTATTTTGCAAAAATTTTGTTCTTTTGAGGGATAATTTTATTATGATATATAACATTTTGCATAGCCAATATTTTATTTTAATAAAAATTGGCCAGATGCTTACCTCGATAAGCCATTTTATTGACCACAAAAATTATTGCCTTTCCTGTGTGGACGATGTAAATTTTAGGCTTTCGCTAAGGTAAGAAAGAGCAGGTGTTAAGTTAATGGTAGCTCAAAGGTACTCTGGTTGAATCGGTCTCTCTTTTTAGTAGTTGCTTCTCTGTTGGTTCAGTTATAACGAATAATGAAACCTATAAAAGGGAACTAACATTAATATGCTTTTTATTTTAATCAGGAATTATCGTTTCAAACAAGATCTGTTTTAACTGGAAATTAGCAAAGAAAAAATGAAGTATTGATTGTTTTAATGACAGGAAATCGTCACAATCGGTGCAAAGTTCAGCCAGTGGTACCGGAACTGCAACAACGATAATGATGTACAACGTGCAACGGCGTGCTTCTCAAGGTTCATCGAGTTCCTCTAACGGTTCCTCACTACCTCCTTCAATTTACGCGGCAACCTCTGCTAATAACTGTCCTGCCAGTAGTTCTATTCGACCTGCCCCACCTACACCTCTTGCAAATAGCTATAATTCCACGCCATCACTTTCCATTAGTTCCACCAGTGTTGGTAAGTTTATTTTCCTGAATTCCTGAAAAATTGACTTTCGTTTCTTGAGATGACTTCATTAGTTTCTAGTGTTCCTTTACAGCAGCAGTTTCCTCAAATGCACCACCAGCGCCGCCACCGCCTCCACCTCCATCTTCTCTGTCATTGGGCAAAGGAAGTGGAAGTTCTATTGCAGATCAGCTGAAAAAAGTACAACTTCGGAAAGTCAGTGCACCACCATCATCGAATTCAGCTTCCGGTATTTATATAAATAAATTTGAAATTCGAATTCAAAATTCTTTCCAATATGCAGTTCAAATATTCCCCACATAGAGTGAGTGATCAAATCTTTCTCGGATTGTGGTTTGACTGTTTTTTTGTAGTTCAGTATCTCTCTGTACCGATATCTACATTTCGTTCTGCAATCATTTCAGTCATATCCGTCCTTTTTTAATTTTTTATGAAGTAATTTTATCCACAACATTGTGTGCATTTTTTAGGTGGCAGTAATTTGTTATCGGAGTTGGAAGCTACTCTCAGCAAGCGTAAGAATCAATGTGATAACAGTGATTCTCGTTCCATCGGTTCGTGCTTTCTCACATAAGCGTGGGAGAAATAATACATTACATAATTCTTTGGTGGGGGAAATGAAATGTATCACAATTGATTCATTTAAGGAAGTGATACAGCATCCTCAACAAATGCAGGGAATGGAATCTTACGTCGTCCGTGGGAGAAACAAGTTAATGGTAGTGCAAACATTGTTGATTCTCCAAAAATAAATCGCAAGTAAGCAGTCGTCGTCAAAGTAGCCATTTTGAACGTAGAGAAAGGTAGAAATGAAATTTAAAGGTTACGAAGAGGTATATCTTGGTCCTAGTGTCGTTCTGCTCCTTAATATTATAAACTATTCAAAAAGTAGATCGTTTGTAAAATCTGATTGTAACGACATTTTGATTGCTGTTAACGCTTTTCAACTTTTAGAAGGGTTTAATATGGTCAAACTAATAGAATGTCTTGATCACTATAGCGTGTAAAAATTTCATTCGGATATTTACAGTGATTTTATTTGAAAAAAGGTGCTCGCGGGCTGAGAGCACTCATTGTATTATATTATACTTACAATTACAACCTTCTACACGAATTTAATGTTTTTTGTACGCTTTTAACATTTTCTTTGAAATTGCTCATATTTGGTGATTGGCGTCATAGTCTAATTTATTACAAAGTTTTTGTGTCTTCCATCACAGACGTAATTGATTCGATTGATTTTCAGATTACCAAGCTCGAATTCATTAAATCAAGAGGAATCACGGATTGGAGGGAATGGTACTGCTGTAACAATGGAAGCTTTGGAGAAATGGAAGGAAGAAATTTTAAGCGAACTAAAACAAGAAATAAACAAGGCAAAAAATGAAATTGTCGAAGCTTTACGCTCTGAGTTATGTTTGCAAAGAAGGTAAAAAGTGCTGCTCTTTCATTTTTTTTTGTTCTCCATGTCTGTGTTAAAATAGAATTTTGATGACTGCATGTTTCGATATTTTGTTTACTTACATTGCACTGCGATTTATTTTCAACTTAATGTTATCTTCATTTTTCTTTGATCTATTTGTGTCGCTTGCATTCTTTATCTTTTATTTTCAATTATGTAATTTCTGAAAATAAAAATGACAAGTAGCCATTAATATATTTCCGTTACATTTTCATTGCTCTATAGCACAGATAAGTAATGAAAGGCTTTAAGTGATATTATAAGAAATAAAAAATATATAAGTTAACTGGATGTGTATTACTTGATTTTGATGAAAATTGAAGAGTGTAGAAAGTTGCTTCCATCTCATCATATTTAATTTCTAAATTTTTTCGTTTCATGAACTTGGTCGGATAAGAAAACTTTTTTCGTATCACTCGTTCACTCTCTAAATCTAGTACATTACTTTTACTGGTAGTTCATATCTCTTCGGTTTTCCCATTCTCTTCACTAGGAATTCATAATTACACACAACCCTTGTCCCTTCTTAGTGGTTTCCACTTTTATTAAATTTCTCTTTATTGTTTAGTACATTTGGTTGCAATAAAAGATTTTTTCTCTTATTAGGAAGATATTGAAAATCAAATATCTTGTGCTTTAACTCATTGTTTTTGATCAGTTTAAAATCCTGAAAATTTTTATATAACGCAAAGAGAAACTTTTCGACTAAACAATCCATTCATGATCTTAATCTCTGCCAAATCAATAGAACATTCAAATTTTACATTGGAAATTCATTTTTATGCAAAGATTAAATACCTTATCAATTGATTAAATTTAATTTAAGTCGCGGAAAGTGGATAACTCTTCAGTGGTAACTATTCTTTCTGGGAGGTTTGTTGTCAATTTTCGCAATCGTTTTGCTTTTTCCATGTCTTTTCAGTTTTCTATCTGATATTGGTATATCAGTGTATTTGAGCTTCCTCTCTAATGTTGCCTTTTTTATTTTTCATCAAACTGCGCTATTTATTTAGCTAATATTATTAATTTCCTTTAGAGCATTCACTCTCAAATATTTTCTTGATCACTTGCACAATTTCTGTCTTTGTATTTGCGATTCATAAAAATTGGCAAATGTGAAAATTTTCTGGATAGATTCAGGAATTTTAAGTGCATAAAGGAAGATGATCAATTGATTACATGGAAACTTCCGAAGTTTTGTTTAAGTGATCATGAGAGAGAATGTCAAAGATTCGGCAAAGACGGAGAATTTTACCTTCTTTTTATTTCTTGCGATTTATCTTTTTTTAGGTTTATTAGTTAAGAATTTGAACAAATAATTGAGTAAAGCAGGTGAATTATTTTGCGTCTATTTCTTTTTTTACATAGAAATTCTAATATATCTCTAAAAGTTTACCTTGCAATATTTGAATATAAAAAAATGTCAATTTATGCAGTTTTGTTCATCAAATTCTGTTTAATGTTATCAATCGGTCGAAGTTTTCTTATAAATTTTTGTCCAAAATGTTTATTTTATAGGATTTTTGAAAATTTTCAGTTGGAAAACTTTATTTAGTTTCTGTGTTATTTGTTGTAAAGTGATGAGATAACAACAGGCTTCTACACATAACAACAAAGTTGTTTATCTGATAATTTGGTGCTATGCTGTAGCATAATATCGATTATAATATTGACATGATGTCATTTTCGAAGCATTGGAAATTGTTGTCAATGAAATTAATCCTTAAATTTTCGGACTTGTTTGTTAGATGTTTTCTGTCATATATTTTGTTGACATTTAGAATCATGTAATGGAATTAGGACAAGAGAAATCGATTCTTTCATCAAATATGTTGAAATTGATAGGATTGAGTAAGGATTTATGTAAATTTTCATAGGTACCCGTCCCTTTATTTGTGTCGATTTTTTGTTTGATTTGAACTGATGATCAATACACACTTTCATTTGTTGTCATTCATCGTTCATTAGTAGTATACTGTGTTGTTATTATTGATACAAATACATCCAGTGATTTGTTCCGATTTTTTGTTTGATTTGAATTGAAATTTCTAAATTTTCATATCTATACAATTTCATTGAAAAAATATATATTTTAGAAACGTAAAATTATTTTTGTTTCAATTTTTTTGTGGTATCTGTCTAACAGAAAATGTCTTAGTGGAATTTTAAGTAATAATTTTTGTCAAGCTCATATATTACCCATGCAGTATGCTTTTCTATTTAGTAGCAGCCATTCGACTGCGTTACCATAATAAAAGAAGTCATCTGAAATTTTTTGTCCTAACTGACCTGCAATGAGTCATTCTAGGAAATTTTTTCTTTTTTAGTTGGAAGAAAAAGCACTCAGAAATAGTTCACAAATGTAATCTATCATTATATGTAAAAGTCCACAACTAGCTGGTTATTAAATTTGAAAAATTTTTGGATTTTTAAAACGTGAAATATGGTTAACATGTATGCTTAACATCTTGACATGAAGAATTAACCTTTTTTAATTTGAAACTCCATCCAACGATGGAACAAAACAGAAAGAAGAATGTATTTGGGGACTTGCAAATGCTAGTGTTCAGGAAAAAGTTTTAGGACATTGTTTCCATTATGTTGCACATTCTACTCTAGGATCCATATCGTTGCTTCCGGACCGGAATTTCAAGATTTTCCTTAGAGCGAAGTGAATTTTATTCGCAGACTGGAATGAATATATTAGCTTTGTTACCAATAATAGAGGCATTAACTCAAGCGGATAAAAAAGTTGATGATGTCGATTATTTTGAACTAACTTTAATTTATCCTACATCTGTTTGTCGTTCCTATGACCAACTGACTAAATTTATTACCAAGGAAACGATTAATAATTTTTGCAAGGTACCTGCCGATGCCGCCCCGTGGACAATTCATGGGTTGTGGTAGGTTCAAAAAAATCTTGAAGTTTGGGGTTTTTTTCTTACAAATACTGGCATCTAAAAACGTTCACAATAATTTTGGTTTTTGATTTTTTAGTTTTTCAAATACAGCGTGCCTCGAATGATTTAATTTTTATAAGTTATTGGAAATGACAATTCATTTTTCTTTGAAAGCCTCATTTTAAATCTCATTCAAATCGTTTTTATTTATTTATAAATATAAATTTCAAGTTTTTTAAGGCCGGATCGTAACAATGGATCATTCCCGCAGTTCTGTGATGATAAAAACAAATTTAACTTATCCAAACTTCTCCCAATTAGACAAAAACTTGAAAGGAACTGGCCAAATTTGTTTCCAAAGCAATCTGTATCGTCGCTTTGGTAGATCTAAATACTTTTGTTACGAAAAATAGTAAATTCAGTAGTTATATTGGAAACTTCTTATCATTGGTTTCTTCCTTTCGAAGCTTACCTTCAAGGTAAAAGGCTTGCTAATGATTTTTTTGATAATAATATTTTGTGCTCAGTTAGCGATACCATTCCAGGAAACATGAATGGGAAAAGCATGGAACATGTGCAAAAGTTGTAGAAGAAGTCAATGATGAATTGAAATATTTTAACAAATCGCTTGCTTTGTATGAACAGTTTGATATCTTCGGGTATAACTTTTCATTTTCATTCATCAGCAGAAATCATCGTTCATTAGCAACACTGGGGAAGAAAGAAACCAATTAGTCGGATTTCTAGCTAATCACACTGCTATTTTTTTTGAAAACCTCCTGAAGTATGGCTAAATTGAAAACAGGAAAATTTTTCTAAGGCAAACTTCTCAATGATCGTAAAAAAGGTTTTTCATAAAAATTTAAAGATATCCATAAAATTCTCTTGCTAATACAATTTGTTAATATTTAAAAAAGTGAAGAACCTGTTATTTTTAGGTTTTTTTCCTTTTCATTTGTGCTAATTTAAATTTAAGTTTTAGTACATTGGAAAAGCAAGAAATTATTCCAACAGAGGAAAAGTTATACGATCGGATGGTAATGCATCGAAGTTTAACATCAGCTTATGGAAAAAATGTGGAGTTTCATTGTCTACAAGATAAAGAGGTACTTCCTTATATATAGTTTAGTTAATAACTCATCATCTTACTTCTAATTGTTGCTTTCTCACATTCATTATTCGCAATTTACAGACCAAAAATTGGTTGTTAGCTGATGTTCGTCTATGTTTAACCAGAAATTTCCAACTTACGGATTGTAAGATGAAGTCATTCTTATTAACATACCAGTCTTGTCCAGCAAATGATATCGCCTACCTTCCCTTCAGTCATTCTTTTAAAAGCAATAGTATTGTCGCCGGATATATAATCTCAATCTTATTCTCAGTGTTTTATAATTTATCGGATTAATTTCATTACTATTCTCTTTGCGCATCAGGGAGCTTATTTATCTTGCTCTTCAATTTCTTCCTTGTATCGTATAGCACAACAAAGAATAAAGGATTATGAGACAATAAAGTGATAAGAAATTCTAGATTATTAGAGAAAAAATAGCCTAAAAGTTAAACTACTACTAAAAGATATTTTCAGAGGATTTTTAGATAAAATCGAATATTTTATTAATAAATTATAATATAGGAGTATATCAAGCAGAGTAAATTTTTTCTAGCATATTTTAATATCATAATTTATCTGCAGAATTTGGTAAAATATAACTATTAATAATCTTGCATTTAAAAAAGAAACAAACTTGAGAAATATTCTATTTGCATCTTAAATTTTTATTTGTGAGAATTGTCATGTCTTATCCTCGAAGTTTATTTTTCTTTTTTTGTTGTTTTTTTGATATTATGATATTTGATATTGATATTTATTAATATTGTCTAGCAAGTATTGCTGCTTATTCTTTGTTTCGTGATATTGCTCAAGGCCTTTTAAACTTTTTTCTCACTCTGATTTTTTTGCATTTTATACAACGTCGAATGTTTCTATATTTTTTCATACTGCTTCCGACAATTTTTTCAGAAAAAGTTATGAAAAAAAGAAGAATTACTAAGCGTTATATACGATCAACAATGATTGTATTAAAATATTATTTGGCTGAATTAATTGAAAGATTCAATTTTTACATTAATTGATCTGTAAGATCTTATTCGTCTGAATGGTATTCAACAGTTTTTAGAGCAAAATGATTCACTAAATTATTGTTGCATAGTTTATGGTAATACCATTTATTAACTTCGATTGTCGTTTGAATACATCAGAGATGAAATATTCCATTCTTCCGTCCTGCACTCAGTAAATCACTTGAAACATAGGAAATTTTGCCACTGAAAAACTCCCAAATGCATCACTCGGTCTTTTTCATTTTAGTAATTTCTATTCGATCTATCTTGAAAGAAACGATCAATGTCATTAGTCTCAAGCTTGCAAAAGCTTTTTACAACATTATTATCTATTGAAAAATGCAAAAGCCTTTACAAGTTGACCTTTGATGATAATCATTGCTCATATTCAGGAAGAAAAGTAATAAAGTAAGAATGGAAGTAACAGCGAACAAAATCTGAAATAAGAATATATTGAAATTAAAGTAGTGTATATGTATCTTGCAAAATCGCGAGAGTAGTTATTTGGAATTTTTCGGGAATCTCCAACTTCGGTCTTATCAGAAATAAGTGTACCAATTTTTATTTACGGGTAAATGAAAGAAATCATATACAATTCAGGAAACTTACAGCTGAAAAACGTAAGCGTAGTGAGTACCACCACGCGGCTGCGACAAAATCATTCTCTTCCTCTTCACGGATAAAAAGTACAATTTTTTGAGCTGCTTGCAATGAATTCGAACAGCTAACTATATGGAGTACAGCACAAGCAAACTGTAACGTTCGAATCTATAAGCAGCATTTCAATGGAGTGAAATCCTCAAATTCGATCAAAAAATTCAGATAAGGTTGATCGATCGATAGTACGGAATTTCCGCTTCAGTATTCTTACTGTTGTTAGTAAGAGTAAATTTACTTCGTATATTTGAAATGCTGTACAACCCTATTATTACCGTAATCTTGAGATATACATCGCGTATACGTTGATATCGATATGAAATGCATAGAATTGCCGCAAATGATAAAAAAAATGATAAGGATGTTGCGATATATTTGATGAGACTTTCTGATGAGGCAATCAATATCATCTGCAAATAAATAGAGTCAGAAAATCAATTTTATGAGTTTTTATGAAGGAAAAAGTAATAATATTAGCCGGAAATTATTGATTTACAGGTTTACTTGAACTATCTAAAATTAAATTTGTTTGAAGTTGCATTGGTTTTACCTCGTTGTCTGAATACCTGATGATAAAATCATGAGTTATTTTAAGGTTCTCTAATGATAATGCGGTATCTTTAATGTCTAATTCATTCTGAATTCGTTTCTAGATTATTTCAACAAAGAAAGAGTGAGAGTGACTATTAGCATAGACGAAACTGAAAAATGGAAAACCTGCACGACTCATTAAAATCAATAAATTAGCATATAGAATTTAAATTTTCAGTTTCCTTGAAACGGTTAAGTTTTATCCTTTCTGTTAGTAAACGGGTGTGTGATTTTATTTTATATTAACTCTCAAAAAAATCAAATTATTATGATATTTTCCGATATTTACTACCTTTTTCGGATATGCGTAAAATAGCTCATGCATAACGATGAAGTCGTAAATTGAACTCGTTAGTACTAATTCTGCCACTGATAATACCTAAATTCTGTAACATATCATCTTCGAAACAAACAAGAAAATGATAAATACTGTCACATAGTACAACACTGTAAAAATATTTTCAAATTTATTTCTTTCAAAGCTTCATAAAAAATTTTTTAGAAGTTCATAAACACTTACCAGAATTGTGCAGTTAACTGAAGTTATTATGCATGTACTCATCGCATGCATTAATATTTGATATATAGAAAGTGATATTATCACTGCTACTTCACAAACTCAATAACTACAATGAAGCGGAACACATTTAAATTGTTTGCTAGCGAAAATATTGTATGTGAGGATGAAAGCGAGAATGTCTTATAAATTGACAGTAAAGTGATAAGAAGGATTGCACCACTATCTGTAAGCACAAAGAGTTATCACTCGAACTATGCTCTCACCAATCGCTTTTTTACCATTCACTTGATAACATTAGGAAACTTTTTCGAATAAAATTAAACCTTCCGGTGCGTTAGAAATTTTTGCAAATTAAGATTTTTTTGTATATTATGTAAATGTTATGCCAGCAAGTAGCTTCATTCAAATTTTCTCATACAAAGCTTTCGAGCGATTATTACTTCAATAATTGAATAATTATTATTCCAGAAGGGAAGGTGTGAGAAAAGATGTGAAAAGATGTTAAATTTAAATTTCATAAATGATTTTTGCTTTCTTACTTTGAAATGGATAAGATACCTGCAGTAATGGAGGTTACACCTGTGAAATGAGAAGGAAATATAGATGATAAGTTCGAAAGGCTAATATATCATTAACCTTTCTCACTCCTAGAAAATTAAAATCAAATCCACATCAGTCTTATCAGCAACTGGTGAGTTAAGATTATCAAAAAATGCAAAATTGTTGAATGCGTAGAGCATATTTATCTTATTTATCACAAGTTAATAAAAATTGGAAATAAATTCGAACTAAATTACTCAATTTTTGAGTCAAATTATTGATTAGAAATAATTCCTTAACATAAATTTTAACTTTTAAAAAGCAAATAATAATTAATTGAAATGTTCAAAAGCGTATTCGTCATTTCACGTGAACTGTTTGATTGAGAAGATTTGGACTGAATTATTTGTTCATGAAAAATTTTAAATAAACAAATTGATTGAAGGATTCAAATATTTTCATATAAATGAGGAATCATTTTAAGTCTGAAATGTTCATTGCAGTTTGGAAATAAGTTGAAGTTATTGAGTAGAATAATAAATGCTTGATTCAATTACAACTGCAATGAAAGCAATGAAGGAAAGAGTTTTCGCTTACTTATTTTTAACTGTCAGCATTACGAAGATCTGATGAGTTCGGACTTTCTGCGTGAAAAATAAATGATTCAAGACTGATTTACAAAGCTGTTCTGTAATTCAGTACTAATAGTGATAAAACTTCTATTCGAATTTCATTTCAGTTATCTTTTAGTTATCAGTATAACGAATCATTGATAACCATCAATTAGCATTTTTTTAATTCTATTGGTCACTTCTGTTCATTTATCCTCAATATCCTAATTCATGTAACACCAAATTTCTATTGCATACTACTGCCAGAAAAGAAAGGAATTGAAAATATCGAGATCAGACAGTAGATTTGATTTATTTCATCTAATAAAAACTACTTTGATTTCACATATGGAACTGATTTTCCTTCCTAATCCAGTGAGAATGAATGAATGAGTTTTTCATATTTTATTAATTTTCAGAATTAATATCATGAATTTTATGTTGGAATTGTTCAACAATTGGATGAAAGTGGAGAGAAACACTGGGAAATAAACAGTATTTTAATGAAAATTCATGCTACAAACCGTCTTTATTCCACAAATTTTCCTATAAATCATCTTTAAATAATATGAAAATTCAAAAATTTTGTGATACTGAAGTAATCTTCTCTAGAATTTATGCCTTTTTCCTGGTTTTGAGCAAAATAAATTCCAATTGATATTTAAATGGGGAATGATATTGAAGTAATGATCTACTGAAACTTAAATTTCTACAACAATTTGAAAAAATGCTAGAATACCATGCAACGAAACTTTTTAGACAAAACGGGATTAAATAAGCGTAATTGGTTCAAACAAATGAGCATATAAATCTTAAAATTAAAATTAAACTGAATTTTCTATTGAATTTATAGCATTAATCTTTTCTGTAAACAATCTAACTTTAAGATCTTTTAAAATTTACAGAATTCATCTTCATTCCATCTTGTTTATTTTGTTTCTATTATTTGGGTCAAAAGAAGGAAAGAAAAAGTTTGATAAATGGCTGGAGAAGAAGGAAGGCGAGAGATTAAAATAGTATTTTCATTCAAAACGGTTACCGGTCATAAAAGTTAACATTACATTTCAGAGGAACAAAAAAACATAAATATTTCCGTGAAGAATGATCGATGAAATCTTCTTCATATAACGGGCATGAAAAATCCTTCTTTTTTCAAATGAAAGATACTTTCTATTCCATTCAATGATTATCTAAAGCTGAGAATCAGTTAGAAATCTCTCTTTCTGATCATCATCGTTAAGCTAACTGGCGATATATTAACTTTGAATTTCTTATTTTTACGTTGTAAATTTTTAATACTTAAAATGCCGAAGGTGAACAACCTAAATGAATTCCATCCTAGAATACATTAATGCTAACAAATTTTCAATTTTATGCTCAAAAATTGACAAAAAATTTTTTGGAATGCTCTATATATTTATGCATTCTCAATCAATCGGTTATCCTAGAAATAATAACCGATACTGTATGCCTTACATCCAAGAGAATTTTGTGTTCTTTTCAATGTTCTCATATTTAAAGACTCATTCCAATTATTCCTTAATTCCTCACGTTACATACTTACGAATGGATGAACAAGGATAAAACGTTTACTAATGCAAGCCTTAGATCGAAAAATCGTTTTACTTAAACTGAAATATCATTCGGCGTGTTTCATTTACATCCAAAGCAAGTCATTTCGATAGGATAAGATGAATGATGAGAAAAGTACTTGAAGTAAGAAAGAAAATGAAGGGTGCACGGTATCACTTGAAATTACAGCTTGTTAGCTATTTTGTAAGTGTAAGCAAATGCTTAAATGCTTTAGTTAATTCAAAGATATGTAAAAAATTTAAAAAAAAGAAGATATTTTATCAGAATTTTCATTTATCTGACAATTTCGTAATGCTTATAATAATGACATTTTTCTAATCAATGATTAGTATTTTTTCTTAAATATCCGTAAATATTTCGAGTTGGAATATTTCTCAAATGAATCATTCAATGTCCAATATAATAATATTTCCACAATCAATAACAAACAATTTGCTGATATTATGTTCCATACGATAGTTCGAATTATTAACATAAACACATATACATATTTTGATTAATGAAAAAAGATGAGAAGGAAGAAAGTATTGAATTTTGACTTGTGAAATTGAGATTTCGTATAATAATTTCTTGACTGTATAAGGACGAACTATTTGAAAGTTATTCGTGAATCAGTGTAACAGAAAAAAAAGCCTAACACTTCACGCTCTAACGAATAATTAGATTCTAAAAATTACTACACTGTGATTCAGTAATGCGATATGATTCAGCAAATGAATGCATTTAAAAACTATTTAAAATTAGAAAGTGCACAACTGCAAAAGATAGAAGAACGATACAATACATCTGATCTTTTGTATTAACGTCGTAATTGCGGCCATATCTGACAAATACTCCTCTTTAATGTTTGCACGTGAAATATTCTAATACATCTGGAATATAATGATGTCAATGACTGCATAGAAATCATATATTTATGAAATTCAATAGAAGTTTATCCAGCTGTAGCAAGTGACTTTTCATCAAAAAATTATATAAAAACTCTGTGTTAGTATTGCTTAGCATTATCGATGTTTAATTCTAGATTTTGAGCCACAACATGATACGGTTAACCTTCAATTTCATTATAGCGATTCATGATTTTGAATTAAAAACCATACTTGATTTCAAAGAATAATATGCAAGAAATAATTAAAATGAGTTCCAGACAATTTTTCTAGCAACGAAATTACATCAAGGAAGAAGGATAAAACTGCAGATAAAACGATCTATACTATTACAAATAAAAAATGTACATTTTAAACAGAATATAGTATTTTAAATGGTATTGTAGAATAATTGATCAGATTTTCATAACATCCAAAACTCTAGAAATTCTTTCAAATGAAATCGCTTATCCTGCCTCAAATTGTAATTTGTAAGAATTTTGAAAACCTAAGTATTGTAAGGGACTTTGCTCATTTGGTAAAAGAACATCTATTTCAAAGTCAAATGTATTAACAAGCATTTATGCAATTATTCATGTATAAATTCAAAAAAAGAAATAGTACCATCATTGAAGCTATAGTGTTTTAGTGCATGGAATGAACTTCATGGTGGCGTGGAATATTATTTTTCACAGCAAAATTACAAGAGATATGCTATGCAGTTATATTCATCTCGAATCGGGGAAAATTGTTTTTTACAATTTTTTATTATATTAGTCTTTATAGAGATTATATTTTCGGAATGAAGCGCGTCTCAAAATTGTTGTGATAAACTTTGTTAAATGTATCATTCCAATGTAGAAATCAGAAATCAAAACAAAAAGTTTATCAAAAAGTGGCAAGTAACAAATAACAGGTCATATTACTTTATATTATAATGAGATATTACTGATTTTTTCGCTTTTTGAACCTGTGAATCTTTTTAATCTTCCTTTTCGATTTCTTTTTATGTGAGTCATTTTCTTCTTCCAACATCGCCATGAACTTGAAAAATCAAAACTTGAGAAAAATAAGATTACAAATTTTTTTAAAGGAAAAATTAAAAAAACTAAGTTCCTAATAAAACTAAAAGTATGCTGGGAAAACAGCAATTTAACAGCATCAAGATCAATCAATAAAACATTGTCGAATGATCAGTCTCAGCTTTCCCTGAACAGTTGCCTTGTTGATTCCTGTGAAACTATTTTTAAATATCATTCAACAAGTCCCAAAACAAACCTTATCAGCGCTTATTGCAGCATCTTCCATATAATTGAATCGCTGAGCGAAATCATCCGAATCATCACTATCGTAAGTTTCCTTTGCCTCACCAAAAAATTCGTCCTCACTTTGTTCTTCCTCCTCCATATCGTTTGATTCTTCCTTTAAAATAAATTGCAAAACTGAATTTATTCACAATATAACAATAGATGGTGCCTAAGAATATTTAAATCAAAAATTTGCAAAAAAATTTACTGCATTACCAGATACCATTTATTCGCAGTGGTGAATAAATTTGATTTAATATTTATTTTAACCTCAACAGCTTCTTCACTCCAGTCTTCAAGTTCTTCATCTTCATCCGCATCTACCATATCCCCCGTTTCCATATCATCATCCTCTTCCATCTCATCAATATCATTTTCAAGCGGCCGCTTTCGGCTTTTCGCTTCTTTCTTCATCTTTTTTTCAATACTGAATTCCTGACTGAAGTCAACATCGAACACCTCTCTTCGTTCACCTGGTTCGAAACGACCTAAAAAAAATTAAAAATTAACTATCAATTCGTGAAATACAAAAGATCATTAAAAATATATGTCATTATACTAAGATTTAAGCATAATTAGAACAAAAATAAGAAATCATTTACTTAGCAACATATTGAATTCATCAGAGTTAACGCTTTCAATATCATCATCATCATGAACAGCAAAATTTTCGTTTTCATTATTCACCCGCATTTTCACTGATGCAAAACGATGTAAAAATCTTTCATCGATAGGTATTTCATTTCTACCTTTTGCAGCATACTCCTAAATTTTGGAAAAATCTTAACGTAACAGCATAAAACACTTTAACGGTAAAGATACTAAAAAATTAATATATTTAAGAATTACTTTTGATATAACTGATAGCTTCCTAACGCCGTGAGGATCATATACTTTACGCCGTACAAGTTTCTCATTTGTATCTTTCGTTTTGGGATTCCGAAACACGAAACGGTCAAGGAAACGCATTTGAGTAAAATCGAGCAACGGATCACCATCATATCGTATTGATATACCCTATGGTCATTAATTAATACCAAAATGAGGGTAAAAATGTGATTTCATAATCGAATTAAAATTATTTAGTATAGTTCATATCTGCTTAAATGATAAATATAAAACTTAAATCTGTTTTACAAACTGTTCTGAAAACAAATTTTATATTTTTCACTCACATTAAGCAGATTTGATGCAAACACAGCAACTGAGGGATGATAATGCATGCTTAACAGTGTCAGTTCTGCTGCAATGCTTTTATCAGCGCGAGAAAACAATGGATTTCTAACCATTGGATCGTACGATATTGCACTGCTTCGTACTACTATAATATGGAGTTTTAAAGACAGCTGGAGCAAATTCAAAAAAGTAAGCAACCAAATTTGAATTGAAACAGCATAAAATGAACTTAGTAAATCAGTGATAACTTTATGAAATGTTGAAAAGAAAATGACTAATACCAATGTTATTTTTGTGCATCCATCCAAAAATTTTTTTAGATGATTTGACATCATTGATCACCTCATTATTCTCAAATGTTGAGCTTATTGGAATTTCGTTAGTTTTTGTATCTATAATAGAATCGTAATCATGATACACTTCTTCTTCACCATCGGCGACTTCCGTTTTCGCATTCTCATTGAATTTTATAGGCTGAAATGATACCATTTAAATTGACAAAAGGAAAAGTTACAATGAATCAAAAAACGGGGAAAATATTTTTATCTAGCAATGAACAACAGTAGAACAGAGTATATCATTGTCTTATTTCAAGAACATAATATTACAAATTAAAATCTTTCAGGAAATAGATTAAAGTTTAAAGAAAAGGTAACGACAATAAAAGTCAATTACATCAGGTGCTTTTTTGATTATTAATATTGATGGTCGCTTTTCAGTCAATCGTGAAACCAAAATTAATGCTGCAGCAGCAAATGGAGCATTCCGACACAGAGATAACTGAAAAGATTGAATTTCTAAGAAACATATCTAAATCATAAAAAACTGCACTGCTATAAAGAAAAAAATTGTATGCTTGAAAATTCAAAAAACTTCATCCTATCAGTTAGATTTGTATTATTTGCTTCCAAAGTTTTAGGTCACTTCAGTAAACACATTGGAACCAGATTTTCAAAACCAACCTTATTTTCGCTGGGTGGTATTTTAGGTAAACTTTAAACAAATACTTCAAGTCTTTCAAAAATTCGTTTAGATTCAGAATTCGAAAAAAATTTCATTTCAATAATACCAAATAAAATTTAGGATATTCTTCACAAAAACGCAAACCTGTAAAAGACGCTTGATGAATGCAATAACTCTATGTTCAATAATATCCGAAGATAAAGCTCGATATAACAATGAAAACAATTGCCTATCTACATTTGTGCTATGTTGGAGATCTAATATACGTCGATAAAGAGCAGCATAGAAACGATCCGAAATTCCCTCACTATAAATAAATACAATAAATAACACTTGGTATACTTCTTCTTATATCTATTGTATTCTTATGTCCATTCTTCTAGGCAGACAACACTTTCTGACTATATATTTTCCATATATCATTCATTATATGCCGAGAGTAACCTACTAATTTCATTACTAAATGAAGCTATCCATGCAAAAGTGTGCACAAGAGAGATAAGATAAATCTGAAAAGCAAAGACCTCGTTGTAAGAAGCTGATATAATAATTTTAGTGTCTGCAAAGCAGTTGAAAAATTTGACTGATGCAAAATTTTGTATAGAGTATCGATTTCTTTCATTAATTTATCTACATCACCTGGAAACAGTATTTAAAATTGCAAAGTTTTAAGTTGTATGTTAAAATATTTCCTCTAACAGTTTACATTCCCTCAGAGTGAGATAAATCAATAACATTGCAACTGTCAGTACCAAATTATGTAAAAAGCAGGAATATACACTTATGTGAATGTTTAAAGTCCATTGATTCAGCCATAAATTACTATTCTATTTTTGAATAAAAAAAACTCAAATATGACTAATGAGGCTGAATAAAGAGAAAAAAATGGTGACTTCGCAATAAAAGAAAACCTTTTGCGTAGGAGAATGCCCGATTCGTAGCTAACAATAAGACATTCAACATTTTGTCATCCATTTTCTTATTCAAAACTGACATTCGAAACAATCCAGTATAAATATTAAGCAATGTTGATGTAAGCGTTGAGTCACAACCGTCCAGATTCATTTGAGACAAAAGTGAAATTGCATGAAGCTGTGTACAGCATGAAATATTTCTGTAAATGTAAAATTCCATTTGAAATATTGAGAGAGCTAATGTTCAAAGCTTAGAAAACTAAAAATAGTAGCGATCAGAATGTTAAGAATCAAAATCCGATTTGAAAGCAAACTTTCGATAGATAAGTCGTTCTACTTCTTTAACAATAACATAACGCATCAGCGGTTGTTTTCTGGTCAACTGTAGCAGATATCCACAAACACGTGTAGCCAATGTTTTATTTGGGTGTCCAAGTTTGTTGACAAGCAGGGACAATAATTTCTAGTAAAGAGAAAACAGAATTTAAAAGTAACTGCCAGAAATTAGAACTGGCATTAATCAAAATTTCCGACTGTCCTTAAAAAGATATTAACTTCAGTGTTGCTAAACATTAAACACTTTAGCAGAAAATAAGATGCAAATATGTACCTGTTCTTGTTCGGCACGTGCGATCAATAGTTCCAGAGCGTAACGGCAAGACATTATTCCCAATTTCTCTATATTTTCTCCAGCTAGTCGCTAGAATGACAAACAACGGTTTTATTCCTCATCAATCACCTATTACCGTAACATTCGAACTTATAAATACACATACCTCAATTGCTGCAATGAATTTCTCATAGATAATTTTTAGGTCCGATTCAAATTTCCAAAGCATGAGTTTTCTTTTCAAACTAGCATCCATGTCCAATGATGACAAATTTATTTTATTCACTGGTCTCTGAAATTTAGTAACTTATAAGAAAAAAAAAGGTTTTTAGCAATTATTACAAAAACTGGGACAAACAAAAATAAACTAACCGCTGCAAAGGGAATCAATTTTCGCTTGGGTGGTAATAATTCATTGATGAATAAGTCTTTTAGAACGCCTGAAAAACTGGAGAGGTAGTTGAAAACAAAATTATCGCTACATCATACACGAAAGTGAATTAGACATCAGCAAGCGAGCTCACCGAGTACAGAAAATGCCCCTCTTGTATTTTTCTTGGCAACAGTATTGACTAGTGTAGCAATATGTGCAAGGGAATGAACTGGATCTTGTCGTATTAATATCCGCATTGCAGTAACTTTATCACTTGCAGTACCACGCGTCAGAACTGTGTTCAGCCATGCTGTTTTAGTTATATTTTTCTTACTTTGTACTGCAATTCATTTTTACTTCGAGAAAAATTCACGGAACATTAAAAAAAGAAGGATTTGAACTGATAGAAACACTTGATTATTCACTTAAATTGCTGGATAATAGAATGAAAAATGATATGAAAAGTCATCTTGAATATAAGCTAGAAAAGTATACATTTTTTGCTTTGGATGTTTTGAATTTCTATGGAAACATTTTAAAACATTTCAACTAATGTAAATGTTCTGAAAGAAGGAATGATAGGTATGCAAAAACACTTTCATATGAACCTGAATCTTGTTACATAAAAAAGCATTCAAAATGTGTAAAATATGAACATACTCTGCCATTGCAATTCACAGTCCATTTTCAATAAAATTCCTGCTTGTTCTTCGATGCCATTAAGGCAATTCAAATCAGAGATCAGTTGTTCGGCACATTCCATATCTCCATAATCATACCATTTTGTTTCAGGTAAATGTTGAACTAAAGGTCCAACCGTTGCTGATGGTGCCATTTGTTCAATCTGTTAATGAAAAAACAAACAGTTTTCGACAGAACCACAAAATCTGACTTATTCTTGCTAGTGAAGTATAAACAGTATGAATCTGAAACTGCTCATATATAGATTAAAAACACGGAAAGATCTCAAGCCTACATTCAAAATAAAAGGCAAAGTTCAAACAGATACTCTTAATAAGAATAAATGGAATGGACGATTACCCGAGAGAACTAGATGCTAACTTAAAGAATTTTCTAACTGGACATAATTTTTTCAAATAGATAAAGTATACCTAAATTAAGAACTAGTAAAAGCAAAATACACTGCTAAAGTCACAAATTATTTATAAACTTCCATCGCTATGCGAAACCTCCACCTAGCTACTATTAGTAAGCAGCAATCGCTTCACCAGCTCCCACTGACTATGAAATATTTTCAAAATGTCCAACTACTTCATACATTATGTTCTTACGATTATAAGGTGTAAATATTAAAAATTATAATTTTAGACTGATGTATAAAATAAAATAACTTGAGAAAAACCCAAAACATAAAAAATTACAATTAAAAATGAAATTTCTCACGATTTTGAAGAATGGTAAATGAACGTTCCGTTTCAACACAAAATAAATTTGATGAACAATATTTAAAAAGCGGCAACACAAATTTATTTTCCAATATAATAATTTAAAATTCACCAAATTATAAATTTCAAAACATTCAAGAGCTTAAAAAAAAACTAAATGACATAACTTTTTCTTACTAAAAAATTACATTGTAAAGTAAGAAGATACAGTAACAATATCAAAACATATTCAGCAATAATAAAGCGTGAAGATCGATTTTATCAAGTGAGGAAATGGAAAGTGCTACGGAAAAACATGCAAGCTTCGGTTAAACTAAGGTCCACCGTCTCGCATTTAGCTGACAGAGTCAACAATGCTACGCCACACAAGTAAAATGGCATGTCACAATATAAATAAATAATACAGCGATAAAATGAACGTTAGCTGCTTGTGCACGATTTAATAAGTTTTAAATAATAAGTTCATAATGAGATCTTTCTAAAAACTAAATAAACTTCAGTTCAATTCTCAGATTACTTGGGCTTTCCAAAATATTCTCGTGCCTTTCTTTCGACATCCACGCAAATATTATATACTGGCGACAGTCTTGCCTATAAAATAAAAAAATAAAGAAAAAAAAATACCTTTCTAGAAAACTGTTTATTCGATAAATCTGAATGTATGACAAGTCAAATTTTAATATTATATGTAGCAAGTTCATGGAATGATATTATTTCGTAAGCCTAGGATACGTACTATATTTCAATTTGCGCGTTATTCCCAAATGTGATAGAAATGAAATCGATTTTGCTATAAACTGCTCCTAATAAGTAAAATTCATACCAAACGATTAATTTCTCCACCAACGATAGCATCCGTTGTATAATATTGTGCAATAGAAAGACCACTCAAAACGTAACACGTATGGTATAAATCACTCAATCTTCAACATCACGTGATTTAATTTCCGAAAAATAAACCTACTCGTTATGCTACTCATATATTTTGTAGCCATAGTGCTTAATCAGTTTAATTTAATCAAGGTAGGCTTTCAAACTGAAATTAATTATAGTATCAAAAGTCCCGCATTCAAACTATATGATTGGTCACAATCTTAAAACACCGATTTCTCAAACTTCGAAACTTCTAATTCCTCAAAATCCTAAATCCTGGACCACTAGATACTAAAGAAATGACATAAATGATATCAAAATGGTCAATTAAATGAAATTTCAGCCAAATTTTGATTTGGAAGTTTTCTATTGATCAAACTGGCTCATTCAGACTAAACTACATCTACGAATTCCAAAGAAAAATAAATACATCAATACGAACTTGTCTGGTTTATCTCGTAAGCCACCATTTTCGATATCTTGACAAGCTACTAGAATATATTCTTGTAGTGCTTTTCCGTCAAATGATGAAAAGATTTTATTCCCAACGGCCAGTTGAGCAACTTCTAACATTGGAAACACAGCAGCTACCCAAAAACTATAACAACCATCAACCAATTTATTTGTCCTACCCTGGAAAAAGAGGGAAATTAAATCAATCTCCCTAAAAATTTTAATTCAATATTTAGATACACTCACTTCTTTCTTTAAAAAAATCTACAACAAAATGAAGAACTATCAAGTAAAATTGTTTTGACTCCTTTTTTAAGTCATATTAAACTAGCAAACAACACTTTCAGGTGACTAAAAAGATCAATATTCCAAATTTGAATTTAAATCACTTGAAATCCTCCTTCAAATTTCATTTGTTTTTGCGCAAGCCATCTGAATAGTGACGATACGTGAATTAATGCGCTTTTCCCCAGTAGCATTAAAGCAGCTACTCCACAAAATGTGTAACCGCCATGTGCTTCACAGCACCGTTCACCACCGAAACCACCTTCGTATGTTTGACAGCTGAATTGGATTTGCGTTCAATTTAAAAGAAAAATTTCTTAGAAAAGTGAAGCTGACGATGAGGAGGAAAAAAAATAAATAAATTATGTTCAGCAATTAATTCTATGATTTGCTGAATTTATTACTGAATAAATTTGAATAAAAGAAAAACAACCTGATAATCCAACTATCTGCATCTTTCTTTAGCTGATCGTCTAAAATATTCGTAATAGAAGCAACTGCAACAGCACAGTACGATCCTCGAATATCAGCTTCACCACCAATATGTAATGAAAACCCACCATCAGGCCGTTTCACAGAAAGTAGAAAATTTCTCAAAGTTTTCCTAAAGTACTAATGATATTACTGCTTGCATTTTATGATATAAGCAAGAAAGATTGTATAGATAAAGTACTTCATAATCGCAAATAATTCCAATTCTCATAAGCCCTCATTAACTTATAATCAATCAAGCAGAAGTTGAAATACTTAAGATAAAAAACAATACGAGCCTGTTAATACTTGCAAGCGCCTCATCAGTACCGATGCTCACTAGTGCCATTACCGCACCATATGTTGTTGCCAAATGTGGATATTGTCCTGGACCACCTTAACATTTAGTCTTTAGCTCTAAGGTGACAACAAATAACAAAGTAAGTCCAACACGCTAGATGCTCTCATGACCAACAGTTGAAATGTGTTTGTAAAAAAGATTTCTCGCATATGTCTGTCAAATGAACCAAAGAAACTGCTCGCCTCCATATCCACCACTAGGCCATTCACAGGTCTTCAGAAATCGAACAACGCTGCAAAAAGTATCATTTTAATAAAATCAGATCCTCATTCCTGTCTTTTGATTTTCGGCTTCATTATTGTATCCAATGAAAATTTGCTTTAAATAGGTTTATATATAGATGTCATCCATTTAGTAATTCCAACAAAATATACCTAGAAGTTAAGTTTTCATCAAGCGACGCCTCCAAAAGCTTTAAACTGTGCATCCCCCAATAACAAAACCAAGGCCGCGATGCATCGAGATGCTGAAACGTAAAAAAAACTTGCATAAAATTTTCAAATAAAATTATCTTTAAGCAATTAACTTCTACCTCATTGAAGATTCTGCACATAAAATGATTCATAAGACGTTACGCTTACTGAATAGGAGATTACTCAACAATTATAATTATCTTTCAAATTTATTCTTTTAAGAAAGTTATTTTAAAAATTAAAAATGATAATTATTTCTACGAAGTTTAATTCAGTTCTGGCTATAAATCTCTTTACCGAACATGACTTTTCCAGCTGTTTTAAGGATCGGTAAACAAGTCTAGTGTGAAGTGTTCTACATAATGTCGGCGCATATTCTGAATCGTCATCTACACTATCCAAATAAGCGTCAGCGAATTTTCCAACCTGTTCCTTTACAAGTTCTTCAACTCGTTTCTGAAAAAAAATCTGACCATTAGAATTAAAATTTTTTACATGAGACATGTTATGATGATAGGTCATCATATGTAAATTATAGCCATAATTATAAGCAGTGAAGATTACGTGACATCAAAATAATCATAATAAATTTGAGGAAGGTTTAAATTAAAATCAGTGTAAATCCATTACCGCTTATTCTTAGAGTTGAAACATGATATTTATCTTCGTATCTAAAGTGCATCCAAGTAACAAAGATCATATTTGATAGAACAGTCGTTTAACGTACTTGCTCCGTACTACTATAGGTGAAGAAACCATCATCATCGAAAGCGTACTTCTCATCGAAGGCGCTAAAGCTGTACACTATTGATAACCCATCCATTAAGCCTTGCGATGCTGCGCCTCTCCAGATATTTTCAAATAAATTTTAGTCGCAAACACTATCAGAAAACATGAAAAATTTTTATAATATAAAAATATTGCAGTCATGAAAGAAATTACAGAATTTTTTATTCAAGAAATTTTATCTAAAATATTTTCAATTAAATGATTTACGGTTGTATTTACCGAGAAATTTAGCAGATCACACAAAATTGCAATTTATGTAGAGCCTAACTGATTATACAAATTACAACTTGCGTGAATCATTGTCAATTTGATACTAAAATTTTATTGGAAATTTCCAAATAGCTGACTCTTTTTTTTATCTAATAACTCCTTAACTGCAATGAATATCGTTATTATTCACTTTGATTTTTGATATCCTAACTAGCTATAAAAACGTTCCTCTTCTGCACAAAATGATTGTTTAATTGTTGTGAAATAATTAATAATCGTTGTTAAATTAACGCTCAATTTTCTCCCAAACAATCTACAAATGGATAAAATAATCGAAGAGGCAGTTTCATCATCCACCTCAACCAAATCCTCACCAATTCCTTATCCTCACTTCATACTAATAAACGATTACTTCTATCATCTATAATCAGGAAGAAATTTTCATTATCTGGAATGGCAATTACAATATTAATAACTTCGCTAATTTTCTAAAAAGAATAAACCCTTTTACGGAACAAATTATCAGCCAAATTACTTTCACATCAAATGCCAGAATTAAGTATCAATCAACCTTAGGATTCCTGCAATACTAATGACTCTTCCCTTCCCTCCTTAACCTCGCCATTCTATACTTGAAATTTGGTAATATTAAACAACTTGCTTATAAACTAAGAATTTGTTAATATATTCCATCAATTCGACTCTTATATATCATGTAAATTTAACGTGAACACAAAATCCTAGACCAAGCTCCAATATGCATATTTACAGATCGAAATTTACAAAGCGATATTCCAGGATAATAAAAAACCGTAAAAATAAATATGAAAACGCAAATAAATAAACACGTTTATACTACCTCGAATGTAAACAATTAACAGGAATAAGAACAAACACCAACTCAAATAAAGTGACAAATAAACGGAACAAAGATGCACGGCAGGTCAGCCTAAGCGAGGCGCAGAAATCACAAACAAAAACATCTGTTTTTTCTCAACAATACAAAAAATTGTAGAAATATCTACGTTTTACAAATCTATTGCAGTCACATTATCATAATAACTCGTTTAATCACTCAATGAGAAATCGTTGACCGAATTAATTTAAGCTTTTAGATAATTCTTGAATCTATTTTCGTTATTAGATTATACACATTTTTCTCACAAAAAATAATAATGCCATAACAATGATTAATGTACAAAAAAATTAGTCAAAATGGAACGAAATCACCGTTATGGAATTTTTATAGGAGCACTTTTGGAATCATGTTGCACAGTAGAAATTGTGGAAAGTACTACTGGTAACCACAAACAACTGTTACAAAGTTGACCTCTGCTCGCCGTTATTATTTATCTTAGATGAAGAAAGCAGATTCGTTGATGATGGGTTTCTTTTATTGTCCGTAAATGTAGTAGTTGCGATAACACGTACCGGTAAAACATTGGGAGGGGGCATAAGCTCTCGATCACTAAGCATTATCCCGTTTGACAACGCATTTATATCTGCTACACAACCTAAAGCATTGTCATCCAAAAGTAAACCGTCGTCATCAACGCACCTGAAAAAAGTGATCATTTAACTAATTAAAATATTATCTTTTGGGGTAATTAAGATTATAATCAATATAACATGAAATTGTGACTTCATATTTTTTAGGAAAATTAAGAACCGATAAAATCAGACCTCGCGCTTATCCTATTCCTCAGTACTTTTAACATAAAGAAAACTGTACTTCTCTTCTTTTTTCACTTTTCGTGGCCGTCCTCTTTTCGGCTTTGTTTCAGTGCAGTCTACCTCACCATTATTTTGTTTTCTTTTAATACTCAACAGATTTCCACTAGATGGTAATTTTGGCAAATCCATTTGGGCCGTCAGCACTGACACACTCATATGACTGGGAGAATCTGTGGCAAGACCTGAATAACTAAAGTATAGGAAAAGAACGTTTGTAATGATATTTGAAAATGAAAAAAGTCAAAATTTTAAAAAGACTAGAAAAATTGTAGCATTTTTGCAACAGAAAGAAAAACAATGGCGTAACTCCAAATGTCAGATAAATTTAGTAAAATAAATAAGTATGATGAAACCGATAACCTGGCGGATAAAAACTCGAAAACGAAGACTGGTCGGCTAAATCACTTTTCCAATGAAGTTCAGGTGCAACTGATGGTGGTAAAGGTATTTCCCGAACCAGTGATTCTAAGAACTTAAAATGTGGAATTTGTAATACAGCTTGTTTTCTGAAATCACATATAAACGATTATGGATTAATAAACAGTCTGTAAAATTTTCCTACTTGTTCATCTATCCCACAACCCCAACAGTACTATCTGCATGTTGATATGAGAATTGGCAGCAAATATTATGTAATTGGATACATGATTAAAATTAGAACGTTTAATCAAAATGACAAAATTGTTGTGATCTAGCGATACAAGAATTCAAAAAGTTACATATGTGATGGAGAGAGAGTGCGTGATGTAGAATATAAGACACATTGTGCAGCAGTTTCAAGTAACTTCTCAGCAAAATGCTCCATAGCACGACCAATTGCTACCGGTACTGATGCAACCATACGCCCAATCTCATCATCACTTTGCATTACCCGTTTTACTCGAGTCTGAAGTTGCAAATCTGAAGTAATTCTGAATTGATACCTGGTCACTTTATGACGAAATCTGACCCCTGAAGGCCGCCAATATTTTGCATCTCGGGACCAGATGTCACGCGAAAAGTATGACCTTAAATGCATAACTATTGAGCCTATCCGCCTCCAAAATTAATTTCATTTTTCAGATTGAGAAACAAGTTCCCACAGCTGAAAATCTTCGATAAAATTTGATGTGTACGGTGTTGCCAGGATGTAAGCAGGAAGTAAGCAGAATGATTAGCACAGAATGATCAAAATCTTAAGGGAAGAAACTGACCGGTTGAATTTTTGCACTGCTAAAACGCCGTTTACGAATAGGTGAAGGTACCACACCCAAGCTTGTTATGCCACTGGAGCATGGTCCGACACATTCAGAATTTCCACTGCTTTTAATGTCCATCACGAAAGATCCAGATGTCTACAGAAAAGGGGAATTTCGACTGTAAAAATTGTAGATGGCTGTATAGTCCTCCAGAAAATCCTGCACGTGTCACCTGAAATTACATCTTTTATAGAATAGAAGTGAGATAGTGTTTGTTTAGCTGTATCCAATTGATTTGGATTATCATAGCATCCATCAAAGGAAACGATTGCACATACAGGCCCCAAAACTTCAAATAATGAATTACGATTCAGCATTTTATTCATGCGTCATTATGTCTACACCCTTCTTTGTCCTACTTCAATTTCTTTCCAGCTATCTATTTCGAATTGTACAATCCATCAAAACAGTTCACTTGGTATTTTCTGAATTACTTTGAAGAATTTCCTTTTAGGGAAGGTTTAACAAATGGATGAGGCGCTAATGAAGAAGTGAAAAGAGGTGTGCGTTAAAACTGTGATGATGAAGAAATGATAGTGGTAATGAAGCATTATAAAAACTGATTCAAGTTATTTAATCGTCAAAAATTGGAAAAACTTTAACTAACAGCGAATCAGGAAATCCATTTATACGTGGAAATAAGCCTGAAACCTTCCACGCATGAAATACCCGCAATGCTATCAAACTGCGAGTTGACATTGAATACAAAATTAACGCATTTTGTGAGTTGCGTTATGAAAAGTTCGGGTATCAATGCAATTCATCATACGTCTACTGGTAATTGTTAGCCAAAAGGTAGAGTATAATTATGCCACCAATCCACAGAGAATTAAGGGGAATAAAACTGTAGGGAATATAATAATCATATTTATATCATTCTGAACAGATTTATATGAACTATTTACTATGACCTTTAATAGAAAAGAGGTTACTTGAAGGAGCCAAAAATAATTTATCTTCAAAATGAGAGGATGGGAACCTGTGATCAGTTTGATATTTTGATCCTCTGCTGTTAGGAAAACTTTTTGTTTTCTTTATCAAGTAGTTCAGTCACATATTCCCTCTTCCGCAGCTTAATACTCATTGAGTAATTATTATTTTTGAAAATTGCGAAATGAGAGTACGGGAAGTGATTTTGAAGATCGATGATAACAATACAACTGATAGCATATTAAGAGTCAAACTGAATAGCAGAGACTGTGGGAAATCTAAAATAATTTTGTAATATAAAGTTACGAACCCTTTGTATTCTTGAGACTTATGTTAATGAAATTGTTTGTCATAAATTCTTAGTCAGTGTTGCCCTCAATTTTGTCAGATAATATAAAGTGTTTTGTTTAGCTTTTAATATACTATTCTAAGGAATACCATCAACGATTTATATTCAGTGATCTCATTTTACCATCGGCCTTATCTGTTGTATGGCTAGTGATTTTGTTTACAATAGTTTCTTGTATCAGATCACGTCATGACTTTTCTTTATACTGTTATTTCCGTACGCAAAAAAACTAATTAATTTTTTCCATAAACACTGCTCACCGTTCAACTCGAAAGTACTGAAACGAAGTGGTCAGCCATCCGAACGATTACCTCAACAAGCACTCCAAAGCTCTTCTTCTAGATCAATGGTAAAGCAATCGAGTAACTGACCCATTCAACTATGTTTTCTGATCAGTGTAATATTGACATCAAGAAGAATAACTCTACATCAAATAAGAAAATGCTCACAACATTTCGACTAAGGCACGTAAAGCTCTCACAAGCGAAACAAAAGTCCAGAGTACAAATGTCTTCTATCATCAGAGGAAGTATTACTCTCTTAATATCCAGAAAAAAAGTATTTGCGATGATATGGGATAAAGCGTTAGGAGTGCTATAAATTGAGAATACACCTGTACTAGAGTATCATAATGAAGCGAATAAAATAATCGCTTTACCATACTTTCGAAGATTAATAATTGCATTTTGAACACCATCTCACCGGATGATAAAATGATCATTTGATTGCAAGTGAAAGATGAGTGAAGCCGAAATCTGGAATTCGTGGCCAAATATTCTTAGATAGATCAGTTTGACATGATTGTACCGCATGACCTGAAATGACAATAAAACACCATTAATTGTATATTTTTTCATAACAAAATCATTGAAACAAGATAATTTCGCATCGCAGAAATTTGTAGTATGAAGATTATTTCCAATGGTATGATTATAGCAAAATTTTTACTTCTTTGCTTCCTTAAAGGATATAAATAATGCTAAATGATATAATATATTAAGCGGCAAATTCTGCGATCATTTAATTCTCTGTTCCCAAATGAACTGTAATTAATTCGCTTGTCGGATGATCATATTTGATTGGCTCCTGCATTAAAGGGACTGTAAGTTCGAAACTTCGAGTTTTATGTTTATTACTTCATCATTATCTCTATTATTGAAATTTATTTTATTCGTTATTTTGTCCATATTTATTTCACTATTTTCAATCTTTTTTCCAGCACGTCACTTCTATCACCATTAATAGGTATACTACCATTTATATGAACTTCCTACCAATTCTACTTGTTATATTCACCAATTATATATTCGTAGCACAGTAAAATACAATAAAATCTTTTACCATAACTTTTCATCTATGCGATAACAACAGAAAACTTCCATGACAGAAATATTAAAAAATAAATAGTGGAAATATTGCAGTTAGCTCTAAAATTCATTATCTGAAATATTCTTGGAAGAAAATAGAAAAGAATTTGGAAGTAGTTTTGGGCTTTATTTCATAAAATAGGATGTATCATACTTTAAGCTTCACATAAGAGACCTACATGACGTAAGGCTTTCACTTTTCACGTAAAGGCCTATGTAACTATTGAATGTAATTTAAGGAAATAATATGTTTAAAATCGAAAACCAATACAACCTACTCATTTCCGGATGAAAATGTATGTGAATAAAGCAACCGGTTGAACAACAATGCTGCTCTCATCTCATATGCAAATTTTTTATTGCTTACAGAAATAATTTAGATGATTATTAATGTCCGAGAGCTTTTCAGTGTTATTTTCTTATCTCCAGAGGTGGTGTTGTTATAACATTTTTTTGTTGGTTTTTTTTCCTTCCTTCACGCACGTATGTAGTCTCATTTTTGTTCCTCCACACCTATATGCAGTCCAAACTTTCCGATATATAGGATAGAATGCATGCAGAAAACATCAGGTGAATGAAAAGCAGCGGTTGCTTCTTTGTATATGTGGGTGTCTTATAGAACTAAATGATTGGAAGGTACTGTCCAGGATTATTCCTAAAACTTGCTATAAGTGTTTTTTTTTCTGCTTGATAAACAAAGATTTGACATGTATTTGGTATAAGCACAGCATACCAAATAGTATTCATTGTTACCACGAGTTGTTTCCATTATTCTTCCATTCTTCGATTACGCAAATTTTCTAACAAATTTTTTGGAAGGTTTTTAATTAAGGACGCATCAAGATTAATGAATTAGAATTTTATCTGACCTTATCTATATAATCATCATCGATCATACCTTATCTAGTCTTACACTTTAATGTAGATCAGCCGGGAACAGATTTTCTCCGCCTTTTGATCACTTCCATAGCAGTTATCCGGGTTTCTCATGATGCGATAAGAATGGCAGCTGTTAACAATATTGCGGTGAGACTGATTAGTTGTCTTAACTGGAGCACAAATTTCTGAAACAATAAGCTGTATGTAGGCAATCATAATAAAGCGGGGTCTGTGTGTGTGCTTAAATTTATTCAGTCTTTATTTTTTGAGAGATTTGCTTGGCATGATTCCATCAATCTTTAATTCTATTCTGAATATTTTTATCATTTCCCTCAATTGTAAAAATAACTCTCGAAGTTTTGAAGTCAAATTCCAGTATTGTGACTCTCTGTTGGATTCCATCATCAGTATCAGGACGGTCATAGTTTCACGTTTTTCGTATATAATAATGTCTTTCTTCTAGTTTGTCTCTATTGCATTATTTGAAACTAAAGCTCACATCAATGGAGGAATTCGTCATTAATTACAGGATTTATATTTTTTTAGAGTTTAAATTAAGCTGAAGGGTTCGCTGCATCGTTCATAGCGTTTTTTCATTTAGTTAGATCTTTAAATATGCGCAATGAAGTTTCTGCTTGTGAATGTATTTAATTAAATTGTGCAGATCTAACAAGACTGTCTAATTGTAGAATAGTTCAATGTTAATGTCTCCGATAACGCCAACTGAAGCGGGAAGTATTTGCGCATTTCGACCACGTGGTCGAGGTAGAAGACAGTCAAATGAGCATTTCAAGATGTTAAAGATAGAAAACATTGGAGGTTTTCTCTTTTTCTCATTAAATATATCGCTACTTCGTTTGAACAAAACAAATATTGATAGAAGTGCTTGGAAGGTGGGATTTCTCACTTTCTTCATCAATTGTTCGGTACTTTTGTTGTCTAGTTAAAATTATACAGATCAGATATTGAGTTATCAGTCTTCATTTGTCGTTTACTACTCTTTGAGCCACATTATTTAAATATATGAATTTGAAACAGGTGAAGAAATGGAGATGGTAGGGAAAAAGATTTGGATCGGTAGTAGTTCGGAAACACTTTCGCAGCAGTCTTTAATTTGTGAACAGATGGACACATCAATTTTGGCCGATACACGTTTGTTGGAATCAACATCATCTCGAAAAGATGCATCTACGTTGCAGTTGTGCATTCGTGATTCTACACCTCTTTTAGCTTCCGATGATTCTTTTTCGGTACACATATTAGTAACGGAAATTCAGGAGAGATAAGGCATAGTTGGAATAGAAAGTTAGGTGCGTGTAAATGATTGTAAAAAAATATGCCATCGGAGAATTTGTATTTAGATTCCTGAAGATGCAGTGAGATGTGATTCAATGCACAGTTCAGTAATATCTGATGATTGCTGTTCGCAGATATCGTTCAATGATTTTATCGACTCCAATTTGCTCGAGATTGAAAACTCGAGCATTCAGCTGCTGAAGCTGAAACATAGCAGGAGCCATATTCGGTCGTCAGGGTAATTTTAACTGAGATTTTTTTTATGATTCTCATATTTCATATAATCCTCCAGTGCTTCACAGATAATAAGGTAATAAGTGATTATAATTTTGTTTTAATTACCTTAGCAAATATTAGTGGAAGCAAGTGCTTTTTTTAAATATATTAAACTTACACCAGCTTCTACTTGGGAATCCTTATAGCGGCCATAATATATTTCGCAGTCGTAAACCTGCATCATGTATTATGGCGCCGAAATTACCACCAGCTCTTCAACGGGAAACGGTTATTGTAAAAACGAACATCTATCCACTGGAAGTTGGAAATCGGATTGTATATCGTTACGACGTGAAGATGTATGGAAGCCGTGTGGACACGTCAAAGGAGCAGATCACAGATTTATGTAAAGGAGACAGAGATGAGTATGCTTGAATGCCTTACCCTGAGAGAGCTAGGCTTAAAAATATGTTTTAGATGATGAGGAGAATCTGTTTTACTTCCAATGTATCAGTTACAAGCTTGGTCCTTTAACAATTAATTTTACTAGTATTGAAGTTATTATTACAGTTTTGGAGTAATTTTACGTCATCAAAAGTGTATGCTGTTAATGAGACGTGCTTTGGAACTACATCGCGTTTTGAGTAAGAGTGGTGCTTACTTGTATGATTTGTCAAACACTTTGTTCACCAATGAACCGCTCAATAAAGAACTAGTAAAATTTGTTCATTAAAATATTTGATCACTATTTAAATTTGAAGCTTTTGCCTCAAGCTCATTTAAGTGTTTGGCAGTCCGATAATTCAAGATTGGTAAAGTATTAGGATGATCCTGCTGAAAATTTTTTCAGCTACCTTGCTTAAAGATATCGGTAGAGCAGTTAACGCCGGAATTGCGTGATCTAATTGGTGCATGCGATGTGTTTGTCGAGATAACACCGTGTGCAGAAGGTGCTCATACATTCAACGTTAACGATTATCGTGATTCAGTCACAAATGATTTGGCTCGTCAAGATCGCTCATTCAGACAGTTTTTCGAAATTCTCACAAATAATAGTGCTTTGCAAAAGTATGTTTTTGATATTAAGTCAAGCTATTATAATTAAAGGTCGTTTTTCTTTGCAATATGGTAATCACGTTCTCTCCGCTTTTTTTGAGGTTTTACTACCAAAAATCAGCTAGACAAGCAACTCGAAACGATTATGTCACATTTTGCTAGGAAGAGAATTTGATCACAATTTAGTTACTTAGTGGCTAACTTGTGAACTTTTCAATCATCAGGAATCTGGATTTCTTAATTCGTTTGAAGTGGCGTATGAGTAGCGGTCACTTCGTCATCTTATTTATTTCTGTTATCAAAATTATATGTTATGGAAGAATTTTAGGATCTATATGTTTCAGTTTAGTTGAAACTGTTTTACAAAAATTGAAGGGGAACGCACTATGCATTTGGTTGCGGCAAACTATTTTTGGTGGATGGTAAGGAGTATAAACTTGATAAGCAATCGTTGAGTGAAAGTAGAACTTTGGTCACTGGCATTGATAAAGGAATCCGTATTATCGAACGATCGAATGGCAGTATCATCCCAGCGCTTGTCATTGACTGTATGAATTTTTTAAAGTTGTCAATAAAGTTTTGAAGTATTAGATTAGCATTAAAATTTTTAGAATTATAAAGTAGAGTTTTTTTCAGTAAAAAAGGCAGCATTCTTTGACGCAGTTCCTCTAGTGGATATGGTGCATAAAATATTTATAAAAAACGATTCGTGTTCGCCTATTGCTCCTTTGGATGCAAATCTTTTCAATTATTTTGTTCACAAACTAAACGATATTATTCGAGGTATAATTCTGGAACAATATATAAAGCATTCATTTGGCAAGAATCATCAAGTTCTTACCAATTCCTTGCTATGTTATTTGGTTCATGAACACAAAAATTGTAGGAATTTTTGAAGACAGATTGTTCAGCTAAATTTTTTTCAGATCTTCGATTGGAGCATTCAAATTGTACCAATAAATCATTCCTAGCATCTGGTTTGTCAGACAAACCTATCGGACAAATTAGGCATGCTCATTTTTTCCTTTTACCTTTTCGTTTATATTTATAAGCTTAATATTTGTTTATCTGTTTTTGCATAATTTTTGTGGTTTAAAGCTATGAAACATAAAAGCCTTTTATTGTTATTTCATCATAGACTTTCTGTCGGTAAAAATGCTCCATCAATTCCAATGTTGCAGTATTACAAACAACAGGGTTATCATATCCGGTGAGTTCGTTCTCATAATTTTTGCAGATTTTATATTTCATATTATATTGTAATATACCTTCTCGTTGAATTTAAACTATGTTTAAGTCATTAATATTAGAAAGTTTACTATTAGAAAAAAGTTAAAAGCGACAACTACGAAATTGATTTTTCTTGAGATCTTCGATCTATTTTTGTCCAAATTGTTGATCGAATTTGAAAAATAAATTGTTTAAGACCAGACTGGCCAGCCGTCCGTTTGATTACAAATTTTGGTACTTCATATTTTCCGATTGAAGTATTGCGAGTTGCACCCTATCAAAGAGTGCCAGTAAACAAGCAGACACCGTCACAAATGAAAGATATGATCAAAGTACGATTTATTTATGTAATGGGAGATGTATAGGGCATATATAATTTGGAAGTGAGGAATAGTGTAGTTTTTTTTTTAATGTTGCTTCACAGTGATTGCATATCATCGGTAAAGTTGTTATATATCCTTTCTGTTATGCTTGAATCCAATCGAATTTTCTATTTTTAGCGTGAAATAGGTACCTTGCAGGAATGTGCTATGCTCCCGAACATACGTTTTCGCGATATCGCCCGAAATTTACAGGCACTTGACTTAGATGAAACAACACATTACAATCCATTTTTGGCTGCTTTTGGAGTACGAATTAGTTCAGTTCCAATTACTGTAAGTTTTTTCATTTTCTTCTTTTATTTAAAATCGTTTACTTAATTTTTTTGAACGAACTTTCAATTATATTGATTTCAGGTTGAAGGTCATCGTCGTGTTGCACCAAAGGTGCAATATTCTGACGGACGAGGTAGTTCAGGGGTCATTGAAATCGATGCCAAAAATGTAAGAGTGTTGTAAGCTCAAGATTTTCAATCCGAAAGTGATCATATTTTATTGCAGGCGAGCTGGAAAATGATTGGAAAAGAGTTCTTAATTGGGGCGCATCTTCGATGTTGGTTCATATTTTATGATGATGCGAGAGATGGAGATGTGGTTCTGTAAGTTCTTACACGAAATTTACACCATTATTTTAGATTAAAATTTATAATGTATCAACTACATGGGAACCTAATGGAATGGTGATAAAGTCAATCATAGAATTTTAGAGCGTTTGCAAAGGCTTTGATACGTGAATGTTGCAAGAAAGGTATGCAGGTAATGGATCCTGCCATTAAAAATGTGCAATTTGAACAGCTGGAAATTTGTTTTAAGCAAATTCGTGCAACTTATCAAAATGAACGAATATTTGTGATCTACATCGATTCCCGTGATGATACTCATGGTTTTTTTTTCATTCAGATATTTAATAAATTTTATAAAATATCTTTCAAAAGAATCAGAAACTTTACAATTTCTTGAAATATGACTTTTTTACACGAGGCATCGCATTTCTAAATGATGGCTTTATATTCAGAAATTACTTATTAATCCTTTCAGATGATTTGAAATTATATGAAATTCTTTATCGTATAGTCACACAGCATATACATGTATCAAGGATTCGTGAAGTACCGAAAAAAACTGCGACCTTAGAAAACATCGTTAACAAGTTAAACTGCAAGAATTTTGGGCAGTGTTATGGCATTATACCAGAATCATTTGCGTATGTGTGCTTTCAATCAAGAGTCTTCGAGTAAATATCTAGATTTAAATAGTTTAGTAATTGATTTTGGTTATTAGTTAGAGCGTTTTCCAGAACTAACAAATGGATTTCGACTGGAAAGACTCTTATAATTGGTTACGATGTGTGTCATCCAGAAGCCCAATCAAAACATGAAAGAAGAATGCGGATGCCGCCTACTCAGCCGAGCGTTCTTGGAGTTCGTATTGCGATAACTGTTAATAGTATGGCAATTAAAAGGAGGGGATACGAGCAAGTAAAGTAACTGAATTTAAATTCCATGAAATTATTATGTATTTTAGATTAGTTTTAATGGGGCACCTTGTCCAGAAACGTTCATTGGTGATTATTCGTTCCAAGAACCTCGTAAAGAACAAGTAACAAGTTCCATTTTGGAAGAACGAATTTATTGGATTTTGAATCTCTTTCGTTGTAATCGTAATGGCATACTTCCGGAAACTGTGATCATTACACGTGATGGTGTTTCCGAGGGGCAGTTTAAAATGGTAATTTATTGACAGCTCTGTTCATTTTATTGCTCTAAGTGATATGGTTTGCTTGTAAAAAGATTTTGCGAAATCTTAAGTTTGATTAATTCATGAATTTGAAATATTAAGGTAATGGAAGACGAAATTGAAGCTATTCGTCAAGGAATGCGTAAGTTTGGAAAGGCGGAAGCTAGGACCGATAATTATTCACCGAATATAGTATGCATCATTGCTTGCAAGAGACACAACAAGCGTTTTGCAATTGAGAATGGTTAATTTTATCAAGTTTTGGAATCTTAAACAATTTTAGGTAGAAAATTATAGAACATTGTATTTGTATTTGTTATTTCAATCGTTCGAATATATCCGAGTTTCAGGTCGCCGTTTGGAAAATTGTTTGCCGCTGACAGTAATTGATAGGGATATTACACGTCCAGATACCACAGAATTCTTCATGCAATCGCATAAAATCATAAAGGTTTTCTTCTAATAAGAAATTTTGCGAATAAATTAATTTCTGGATACTCTAGACTGTTATTCATTTTCTTTTATAAAATTAATGTCATGATTGCCGTAGTACTGGATTGGATTTCTTGTCTAACAAGAATTTCATAAATTTTCTAGAATTTAAGGGTACTGGAAAATTGCCTGCATATTCAATGCCCATCAATGAAGCAAATTTAACCATGGATGAAGCACAATCACTGATGATGGCTTTGTGTTTTACTCATCAAATAGTTAATCAAGCAATTTCAATTCCGGAACCAATTTATCAAGCGGATGAATGGGCTAAAAGGGGACGTAACAATTTCAGGGCTATGTTGTAAGTTACTTTGTGCTGTTAGGAATTTATGTTGTAATATCTTTTTTATTAGGAAAGAGAGTTTATGGTCGTCGCTGAGTATGGATTCGAAAATGATCGATAATCGTTGTTTATGTATGTTCAATGTGAAGAATGCTATATCGTTCACTTAATTTCTAATCCAGATGGTTAAAATGGAGAGTAATCATATAAATTAATATTTATGCTGTAGGCGACATGTTGGTGGTAAAGAATGCTTACCAGTACTGAATGGTGGAAGCATTGACTGGAATCGCGTTACACGACGTCTTTGTTATATGGATACTGAACTTGAATTGGCACGAGCAAATGCATAGAAAAGAAATAGATACCTTTCTCTCATCATTTTTGGGTGCTAAATTTAATTGTGAGAAAGATTTTTAGTGCCGACATCGTTGTTATGATTCTACTTTTTATTTCAGTATTACAATACATCTTCTCTTTGTTTTTTTTTTCTTTTCAACTTCCTCTTTTTATTATTTTATTCGTTTTTATTGAACTTAAAGGGTCTCTTTGTAATTTTTTAAGAGCACTGTCATCTTGTCATTCATTTTTTTGAGCTTTCAGATCGAAATCCATTTTTTCTAAAAAATGAAGTGTTTTAGTGATGTTCCATTAAATATTGTCTTTTACTGTTATTCTTTTGGTAATAAGAGCTCGTGCGGATTTAAATTAGAATTCTACATATTTCTTCTCTGTCCCTCTATATAACTTATGTTGCTAACACAATCAAATCCTCATTTTATTGGAAAGAAATTCTATTCTAATTATCTTCATAATCGTTGTGTTTGGTCAACGCTGAATAAATAAGGGAATTTTATAGCTTTGGACTGTGTTTTGACTGGTTGATGAGCAGATATGTTTCCGAAGTTGGTCATTCAGCCGCGAAACAGATGGTTCAACGAGTTTAGCTATTATCATCAAACTTTTCACTGCAGTGTTCTTTATATTATCAAGAAAGTTTAGAGAATTGGTAAACAAATTGGCGTCCACAGAATATTTCCGAATTCATGCACCTTGGAATAGTGAGCGTACACTTCATTATACATATATTGCTATAAAATAACCGGTTTTCATAACGACCCGGAGAGTGTGATGCAGAGCGTGATGTAGATAGTGCTGTACTTTAGATGCTGTTATTCTGAGGTGTTTCGGGGAGATGTGAGGTGAGGATGAGGTTATGGCAACTTCGAATTGAATGTGGGGACACCAATCAGATCATTTTTTGTGAACTTGTGTTTTTTCTCGATAAAAACGATATGCTAAGATGTCCGTCTCTCTTTCAGGCTGAATGATGGATGATTTCGAAGAGGTGCCGGGTAATAAGCCGTTGCGATTACCAAAGAAAGCAGCTAAAGTGAAAAACAAAGTACGTCATTTCGAAAAGCAAATTTTTAAGAAATGATCTTTATTAATGGTTTTAAGAAATGTTTTTTATTAATGATTTTAGGCTCCAGCTGCGCTTCAAATTACAGCGGAGCAGTTACTACGTGAAGCAAAAGAGCGTGATTTAGAAATTGTTGCACCACCACCAAAAACTAAGATATCTGATCCGGAGGAGCTAGCTGAATATCAGAGGAAACGTAGGTATGCGTCAAGAAAATTACCGTTAAAATGTATATTTCATTTATTTTTAAAATTAATCATCAGGAAATAAAGGCATCAAATTCAGTTGAATGTAGACCCTCGATTTTAAAATTATTCTGAATTTTATCGCTATTAAATTACAGAATATGAAACATGTTGGAAAGACAGATTTTTAATTCATTTTCAGGAAGGAGTTCGAAGATAACATCCGTAAAAATCGTTCACAAATAGCAAACTGGGTAAAATATGCGAAATGGGAAGAAAATATAGGTGAAATGCAAAGAGCTCGTTCAGTATTTGAACGCGCACTTGATACTGATCATCGTTCTATCACACTATGGCTCCAGTATGCGGAAATGGAAATGAGGCAAATTCTTAATTTTTTTTGGATAGCTGCATAGTTGAACATAATATAAGAATTCTGTTACCTGTCATTGGTCATTGCGTTGAATGGATGTGAACTATACTCCATTTTTAAAAGATTTTAGGAACAAACAAATTAATCATGCGCGAAACATATGGGATAGAGCAATCAGTATTTTGCCTCGAGCTACGCAATTCTGGTTAAAATATTCTTACATGGAAGAATTGGTCGGCAATATACCCGGAGCAAGACAGGTAAGACTATTTTTCTGTTTTAACTAAAGTCCCTCACTTCATTTATACAGAATTGTTACTTGAAAATACTTATTAATAGGCTCAGGAAACGAACAAAAATAAACTTTCTTGTATCTAAAAACCAGCGACATAATTTACATGTTTCATGCAATTTAGCTTAGGTCTTTGAGCGCTGGATGGAATGGGAACCACCAGAGCAAGCTTGGCAAACATATGTCAATTTCGAGCTGCGCTACAAAGAAATTGATCGTGCACGTACTATATGGCAGCGTTTTCTTCACGTTCATGGACATGACGTGAAGCAGTGGTTGCGCTATGCAAAGTTCGAAGAAAGATTCGGCTACATTGGAAATGCACGTGCTGTAAGTGTTTTTTATAGATCGCAAGTTCTCATTCTGCAATTCGGAAAATGTGTTTCCTTAATGACAGAGAGAAAATAATGAGTGAGACGTGATATATTTGATTTTTGACCAGTGATTTTTTAACATGTATGTATTTCAAATAATTAAGGAATTTATATGCAAAACTCTACTGAGTTTGATTTCGTCCAAATTTAATATAAAATAGAAATATCATACCTAAAATAATTCAGTAATCGTTACTTTCTTTTCGCATTGGCGATGCAGGTTTATGAGCGAGCACTGGAATACTTTGGAGAGGAAAATTTAAGCGAAACATTGTTGATATCATTCGCTCAATTTGAAGAGCGACAGAAGGAACACGAAAGAGCGAGGGTCATTTATAGGTATCTATCTTGGACTTATTCCATTAAAAGATTTTCATTTCAATTTAGTATGCAGATGGTAAGGTTGTTTTTGATATCTGGTTATTGTAGCAGCTGAATACTATGCGATTGATTAATTTTTAGATCAGTCAAAGTTAAAAGTTGTTCTTTGGTTGCATCATTCCTGTGCTTTTGTAGGTATGGATTGGACCATCTTCCAGCTGATCGAACTGGTGAAATATTCAAATTCTATACCATACACGAGAAAAAATATGGTGAGAGGACAGGGATCGAAAATGTAATTGTTAGTAAACGCCGCCATCAGTATGAAGAGGTAAATGATTTTGAATGTCTGGAGAACTGCAGAAGTGGTGGTATTTGAGATGTTTTTATAAAACAGGATGTCGAGCCGTAATAGATAAATTTGAAAGTTTTTTTTGAAATTATTGATTTTTGTACAGTTGGGTTCATTTCAGCAAATTGCTGAAAATTCTTATAATTATGATGCATGGTTTGATTACATTCGTTTATTGCAAAATGAAAAAGTTCATCGTGAAGAGATGGAAGATACATTTGAGAGAGCAATAGCTAATGTACCCTTGCAGCCTGAAAAGAGGTATTTCTCAATTTAATTGATTATTTGAATAAATCATAGATACGGTCTAATAGATATGGTGTGTAGTTGGACCTGTTAAATTTCATTTACATTTTACTTTTGCTAGAGGGCTAATGAAATAGATTTTCTGTTAAACCATTTTTGTTGGCAGGTACTGGCGGCGATATATTTATTTATGGATTAATTATGCGCTTTATGAAGAATTGGACGTTAGTGACGTGGAGAAAACAAGAGATGTTTACAAAGTTTGTCTGCAAGTGATTCCTCATAAAAATTTTACTTTTTCAAAGATATGGGCAATGTTTGCTTATTTTGAAGTTCGACAACTTCGCTTATCTGATGCGCGTAAAATAATGGTACGTTTTAGAATGATTTTTAAGTATCATTCATTCAAGTCGAATATTCTCGCTTTGCAGAGATAGAGACTAAGTGCTATGAGCAAGACATAAGATCGACTTATCATGAAATTTTAAATGAATAAAATCCAGTAAAATATTGTTAAATAATGTGTAAAAATATTACTTTTAAGACTGAGCAATTATAGGGAAATGCAATTGGAATGTGCCCTCGGAATAAGCTTTTCCGAAGTTATATAGATCTTGAACTGCAACTACGTGAATTCGACCGATGTCGGATTTTATATGGAAAGTTTCTGGAATACGCCCCAGAAAACAGTAACACTTGGATTAAATTTGCTGAAATGGAAACTCTTCTCGGCGACGTCGATCGTGCGCGTGCAATTTTCGCTTTGGCTATCCAACAGCCTGCTTTGGACATGCCTGAGGTTTGTTAATCAGTTATTGTTTTCAAGTTTGGAGAAGTCATTTTGATAAAATCAAAAAATTTTACTGTGTGTTTGAGAATATTACAAATGTTCATAAAGTTTTTGTAGGTTTTATGGAAAGCCTATATTGATTTCGAAGTAAGTCAAGAAGAATATGGTAGAGCTCGACAGTTGTATAGTAGTCTTTTGGAGCGAACGAACCACATAAAAGTTTTTTTTGCTACTTGTATTTTTCGGAGTTTTTACTATAATTAGGCAAATTTCGTCAGAAAAGTTTAACTTCAAGTTTTTCTTTCAACTTATCTCATTCCGCGTTATTTGATTTTTGATTTAAAAATTGGAAGAATAATCAACAAAAGTATTAATAAATTAGATTCAGCTCCGATTCTTCAAGAAAGGAAGAAAATTTTGGAGTAACAATGAATAGAGTTCTCTGTTCCACATCTCTTTCAGGTTTGGATAAGCTTAGCGGAATTTGAATTATTGATAGGTGATGTAGAGGGCGCACGTAAAACATACGAACGTGCTAATAGAAATCTAGCAAGTAGTGAAAAGGAAGAAAGGTTATTGCTTCTCGAGTCATGGATGTTGTTTGAAACCAAACACGGTGACGAGAATTCTGTGGCGGCAGTAAGCAGTTTTATTGATTCTGAGGATATTTATAAATAATATATTTGTGGATCATGAATATATTAATAATTGATCAAGTTACGATCTCTCTTTAACTTCAGTATTTCATCAAGTTTTTCATCAAATGTGCATAATTTACATCTTATAGGTTTTTGAATCAAAAAAGTGGAATTTATTTTTTGTCTACTTTAGCCTGCTTATTAGTTGGAGACCGTCTAGGGGATCAGGCGATCACTGTGTTTCATTTATTAGTTCCTCATTGTCCATTCATATTTAAATATTGCTAATGTGCACATCTAGCTATGTCACCATATTTTATCTATATTGAAAACAGTAGAATTTGACCAACTATTAATATAACATTATTATTTAGTGTAATGGAAAGGAAATCAAAACGAGAATGTTTATTATCTATTAAACTCATCATTTCTTATGTAATCAATTCAGAAGCAAAGTTCATTCCCATTCCCCCGAAATCTGTTCTATATATGGTCGTAAAATTTTTTTTCTCTATATTTCTTTTATCGTTCTCTCTCCCCGTTCAAATTTTATGAATCATGGGAATAATATTTCAGGTTTCTCGTTTAATGCCAAAAAAAGTAAAAAGACGCCGACAGATTCAGACCGAGGATGGTGTAGATGCTGGTTGGGAGGAATATTTCGATTATGTATTTCCAGACGAACAAAGTATGACATAAGCTTGATTGCAAACACTCTTTAATTTCCAAATTTTTTGTTTTCTTAGTCATTATATTTTTGGTTATGGTATATTTGTTCCTTGTTAATCATAAAAATAAAGATTTGGAATCGTTTCATTATTTTTATTGCAGCTTCAAAAGGCAGCATGAAGTTATTCGAAGCTGCGCGAAGATGGAAAGAGAAACTTGCACAAGCGGCTTTATCAGTTGAAAAAGATGTGGAAAGAGATGTGGACAAAGATAGTGATATCAAAGACAAGACAACAGAAAGAGAAATGAAAGTGCGTGAGAACGATTCAGATACTGACATATCAACTTCCTCTTCGTCATCGTCAGAAAGTGATTCTGAATCAAGTTACGAGTCAGAGGCTGGTGATTCGGATACGCGCATTCCGGAAAATCTCGAATAGGTGCACAGAAGAGAATAGAAAGGTAGGGATTGATGGTTGTTTTCTTTATCTCTATCTTATCGCTAAGATCTTTTGAATTTTACTTGTTTTTGCACACATCGACCAAATTTCGCAGGTATTCGAAAAAATGAAAGAAATCATTTTTTTGATTTTTTCGTGGATTCGTTCAATTTGTAATTGATATTTATCTCACTGTATTGAATTGTATTGAATGAAATAAATTCTTATTCAAATCAAATTTTTGTAATATATCAACAGGCTTCAATGCTTTTTATCATGCTCTAATACAAAATCATTTTTCTTATTTTAATCGTTTCACCACTGCCTAATGGCAATAAAGGTTATTGTCATTTATTCCGAGATATTTCATGCAATGATAGAAGCTTATAATTTTTCCAACTCTGGAAATTTTTTTCTTATTGAGGTTTGGTGATCAGTTTTTTGATAAGTTTTGAATATTAGTCAAAGAAGTCATAAATATAGACAAACAACCTGAGATCATTCAATTTTTTTTGCAGCCAAAAAGGATTTTTTTTTCAGTCATTCAATTCCTTTCGTTTTTTATATATTTGCACCTGCTTTACTGCGTAATTGTTAGAATATGTATGACGAGTGTTTGCCCTCTTCCCATAAGCTTCATTTATGCATCTAATATTCCCAGTGCTAGGTTATTTATTTCAATTGAAATAATTGGGATTTAGAAATCTGTTTGCCATTAAAATTTGAGTGCTTTTCATTCATGACAGAGTTGTCAGCTTTCATCCTCCAACATCGGCAGCGAAATGTAAATGTCACATAGTAGAGCAGTGAACTGAGCAGCTGGTTGCTTCTCTCATTTTGTTCAATTTTCTGATGGTTTTGTGAGGTGAGGAAAATGTGCAGAGGCTGTGAAGATCATCTGTCATATCGGTAGGTTTTTGCATAATCTTACAGAGTTCATCAGGTTTCTATGCGTGCGTTGTAGAAAAGAAGTGAAACATCAATTAATTCCAACATAAAATTATATCTTGCTGACGCTTATCTAAGAGTGGTAGCAGGTGTTGTTAGTGAACTGAGTGAATAAGAGAATTTACCGATTCCATGGTTTCTTGTAGGTTGAACTTGAAATTGATTATTCTTCTTTTTTTTTGGTGACAAAAACAATACTAAGTCTCAAATTAACTGCCTTGGAGCAGAAAGTGCTGATGCAACATTTGCCCAAGCAAATGTCCACTGACGTTGAATTTGTTATCACAGAACCAATTTCTGATTCCAGCAATGTTATTAAGTAGAGCCTATTATAAGAATTGTTTGGTTCTTCAAAAAAGATTAGCATCGTAGGCTAGAATTTGATTTACTTTTAATGATTCGATAAATACAGTAAACTCGGAGGAAGTTGTTATTACTTTTATTGCTGTTATCAAAATAAATTCAAGTTGTTGAATGACTTTTAAGGAAGAAATTACTGTCGGAATTGATTGTCAAATGAAGCATCTTTATGGAGTAATGGGATGTTTCGCTTTGTCCACTCAATTTGCAACTGAACTTCAAATTTCATTATCCATTAAAAGTGGAGTGTAATTATTGTTTCTTCCCTGTTCCTTTCAGGCTTGAAATAAATTGCATCGGAAAATGTAGGATGGTATGGTGCTTGCTTATCCTTTCCTTTCTCATCTACCGGTGTGTCTATTAAAAGGCATAGCTGCCGCAGTGCTTTATTTAGATTTAATGTTTCACATAATAATTTAAAGAAATCATTTGTACATTGTAAATAATTAATTACTATATATTTCAACTTTCTGCTAGAAAGTGTCAGCAAGAAAATTCTGAATAAGCTCGTGATATTTTAAATTAATTCTTTATAATGGAATGAATCAATTGACAGTTGATTGCAAGACCGGCTGGGTTTTTTAGCGTCACTAAATTCTCCATGAATTTTGTCATGGTATTTAATACCATTCATCACGAGTCAAAGTACTGAAGTATTCATTATTTCTTTCTGCTAAAGTAAACTTGAAGGTTGGTAAATGTTTTATTGTGATATAAAAGATTACCAGCAAGAAAGCAATACATATATATAATAAATATGATGTTTATATATATATATATATGCAATATATATATGATTTTATGTTCATGTCAGGCGTTCTACCTCATTTCTTCTATAAGATAAGCATTACATAAATACAGAAATTTTTGAATTCAATGCAAAAAATATTCGTTGACAATATCGGCTATTTTTAGTTAAAAATATGTTTTTTAACTCTAGGTCGCGATTGACTTCTGCCTAGCATGAGCAAGAAAGTGAGTGCTAAAATAGCCGTAAAAATCAAATTTAAAGATGGTAATAAAGTAAGATTAACATTGTCGTTTTAGTCACACAATAATTCATCCAACTATTTTAATGATTTTCCCCTGATTTATATAAAATACTTTTTTAGCTATGATTTCATTGTATTTGAAAGACTTTTGGCTTATCCGTTTTTTTTCCATTCTCGTGAGTTATGCAACTGTTTCGATTCCTATAGTTCTCTTGGTTTTTTATGTTCGCCGAAGAGCTACTGGTAAGATGTTTTTTTTATTTCATAAGTTATGCTATGGATATCCGTTTATAATGATGTAATATAAAAATTTTAGTGTTCAATAGAGTGTTACGAAACTTATACGCATCAGCTCATTTTCAGAAAGCAGTTTCAAACGTCCAACATTGTTTCATTCATTTCTACATAGGTTTGCTGTTGGAAAACCTGAATATGAATTGATGATTTATGACTCTATAAAATTAACTTCAACTGTTCCGCAAAAAAGAAATCTTCACAGCGATTTTTTCTACCTTATTTTATGTTTTTCAAGTCTTCAAGCCACTCTCGTTTCAATGGGTTATATTCAAGAACGGATTATGACACAGGTATTAGAATTTGTATTACATTATTAGAATTTATTCTCCATGGCTTGATGCTAATTTAATCAATTATTCGGACTGAAATGTTTTCGCAAAAACCAATTATTCAATCTATCAATTTTTTATTTTTCTAGATTATAAAGATTTGTGTGAAGTATGAAAGCAGAGAAAAAATAGGTAACTAAAGAAATTCTCTCCAAATGACTTCTTTCTGAACTTTTACATAGGTATTTTTTAGCTATTAAAACTGCGAGAATTGATCTCGTGTATTCCAGGCTTACTTGTCAATTGTGGACAATCAGCTGAACAAATTTGACAACACACAGTTTCTTGTTTTTATGAATCGTATACTTGCCACTATCCTATGTGCAGCTTATTTGATTTCGAACTGGAAAAGGTTTTTCCGCAATTTATTTGTCGAAAAATTTGCAACATTCGTGGAGTACTAATTTGCGATTTAGAAAGAAATTGCACGACAATGAGTGGGACGAAAGCATAAATCATAATAGTGCAGTAGTTGACAAATTATAAATGTAACAGCCATTACTGGTACTTTAAGATTTAAAATCGCCAATTTATTACAGAGAACCTCCTCATGTTCCACCGTTTTATAAGCATTCGTTTACGTCATTTTCCAATACTCTTTCATCGTGGTGTCAATACGAAGCTCTGAAATTCGTTTCATTTCCAACTCAGGTAATTTTTAGAAATCAATGACACTCAAATAAAAAAATGAGGAGTAATTACAAGTTTTTGATATACTAATAATCCAACGAAATATGCCATAAATGGGAAACCTTTGTTAGGAGTAGTGAGAGAGTTATAATCAGTTTTTTATAACTAAAATTCTTAAAATTAAGTAATTTGAGACAGTATGTAAAGCATCGAAAGTGCTGCCAACGATATTGATGGGCTTTATTGTCAGAGGTGAGCGTTGCGGATATGGCGAATGTGCTTGTGCTGTTATGCTTGCGTTTGGAGCATCGTTATTTCTTCTTTCAAACAACTCCAAAGGGTTTGGATCTTACGGTAATATTTTAAAACAAATTTAGTAGAAAGAAAGATAAAAAAGTGATTGAAAAAAAACCCAATAATTCCAAGAAATTTTATGAGAATAAATGTTTGCTGAAATATTGTTTATACTTAGTACTTTAATTTCTTTAATTCTTTTTTAAAGCTTATGTGGAAAACACAGTAATTTGATCAAATTGTAGCAGCTTTATCTTCTGATCATGTGACTACTTTTTCTGGAATTTGTTTAATGTCTGGTTATCTTTTATTTGATGCTTTCACTTTAAATTGGCAAAAGAAACTCTTTGATGTTCGTCCACGAGTTTCTAGATATCAGGTTTCTATAAGTTCCATTTTTTTAAATCTATTACATTTTAAGTTATGCTATTTTAGTGTATGCTTTCCAGTACTGTTTTATTAAATGAAATTTAATGAGCTTCATCAAGATAATTTATTGAAAATAAACAAATGAATAATCGAAGTTGTACAATAGCATTTTCTTTTAAAGAAGAAATTAGTATAACAAAATAATCATTCCATTTATGAATATTGAATTAAAATCGTATTTGTTCATCTCATTCTTCAGATGATGTTTGGCGTAAATATATTCAGCGTGATGTTATGCTTCGTAACACTTATCGAGGAAGGAACATTTCTGTCACCATTCCGTTTTTTAGCTACTCACGAAGGATTTGGCCGTGATATATTCTTATTATCTTTGTCAGGCGCTTTAGGGCAGGTCCGTTTAAATCTTGTTTCTTCAAGGAAAGCGAAAGAAAATGGGAGAATTATATCTAGTTATTTCTTGTACTTAAATATTTTTTTGCGCATCGAAAATAAAAGAATCAGTTTTCAACTCAAATTTGTTCTTCTTTAAGCTATTTATTGCATTACGAGTGTCATTTATGTTAAAGCATTTTAAAAATTACCCTTCCAAATTTGTTCTTAACTCATTATAATTTTTTCGTTATATTTTTAATTTAATTAAATTGATTCATTAGTTCTGTTTATAATTTGTTCAATAAATTATTGGTTTTACTAAATTTCCTAATAACTTTATAGTCGAATTACTTCAAATTACTAAGAAGATTTAAATTTGTTTGTTTTTTAATATTGTGAAATTTTTTCAGGTTGTAATTTATATAACAATTGAACGATTCGGGCCTATGATATTTACAGTGATGATGACACTGCGGCAAATACTTTCCATATTGCTTTCAGCTGTGGCTTACGGTCACCCGATGTCTGTTTTGTCTATGTTTGGCTTGTTAATAACATTCACTTCTATTTTTGGTATTATTTATATTCGACATCGTAAAACTCTACAGATTCGATATTAAATTTTACTCAGTCTGAAATTTGATATTCAAAACAACCATCTTTCCATATTCCAAACAGAGATTTTCGATGTTACTCTTTCTCATTTATTTTATATTTCCATTAGTTTGAAATTTACTAAATTTATCTATAAATGTATATTAAATCTTCCTTCAGGTTTGGAGATTGAGAAATTTTATCGTTTGTTTTGGCTTAGTTTTGCCAGTGATTTATTATAATTTATTCGAGTTTATCGTAAATCTCTAATTTGTATACTTCTCTGCTGGATTTGCTTCTTCATATCACATTCGTGTCTTATGTTTCATTAAATAACCTGAAACTACGCAATGAAAGAACAGGAGTATCTTGTACTTCCATCGTTCATGATGTCATTAACAGTTGGCCTGACAGCTGAAAAGAAATTGTCAACTTCATATGGAAAAAGCCAGACAAGTAACATTCTAGAGAAAACGAGTTCCGAATATGAATGCACGAAAAGCATCGAAAAACAACCTTTTTTTTATATCTTACCTTTGTAAAAAATCTGAAATTACGATATATTAGTTTGATAGTGGGTTGTACCAAATGTTATTTCAAATAATTTATTTCAAAAAATACAGGATAACAAATAGAAGGACGATCGCTTATAAAATGAGAACTTTCAATAATAAAAAAATAGAATAAAACGGAAAAACTGCGCTATTGATCCTATGTACTTTAACGTCATGGATTAACATTAGTTATGAAATTTCAGTTATAAATTAATTTCAGTAATGAAGCCGATAAGTTCATCGTCTCAGTAAATTCAGTCATGATTTTACTACTTTGTGGCGCTCCATGATAACTTTATTCAAATCCCAGGACTGATTTAAATATCTATTAGAATGGCACTAAGCAAGCAGCATTATCACAAAACTTGCATTTCAGTATTCGCTATCATAAAGATAAACTATAATAGATATAAAAGGAAATAATAATTTCGAAAACAAGTATACCATTAGTGAAGGTGCGTAGCGAAACACTGGACCATATAATTTCATTTATAATTTTCAAAATCCAAAAAATAACGCAAGAACTGTTTAAGCATTGGAAATGCCAAGTTGTATGTTTTCACTGTACGCAAATCAGTTACACATACACTACTTATCTCTAACTATGTTTTAGGAACTAAAGCTTTAAACAGTTTTCGTATTATAATTTTTTGACCGAGGAGGAAAATCAACTCACTGGATTTATTTCGCAAGAACTGATCAATTGTTGAAGCAAAAAGTTGCTGATGAAAATAAACACAAATATTAGAGCTGCTGTTTCCTCGCTGGAACAACTAAGGTAATTCGCAATAAGAGACCATTATCAACCAGCCAGAGTGCTCTCATGCCCAGTAAGTATACATAAATCACACAAATCTCCAGTTGCAGATGTCTCTCTCCGTCTTAAAACTACCAGTCTAGAAATATAAATATTTTACTTACATAGTTAGAGAATTGATTTAATTGTAAGACTAGAATAAAACAGCAATCATTCTCTCAGATCAGTACGCTTTTTATCACTGCTTAAATAGATACACTGGATTCTTTTTTTAATTACATTAATCTCAGAAAAATTTACTTGTCACTTCCTACAATTTGATATACATTATTTGGATCACTGATATCTTGCGTTATTGAGCCATCAACAAATGCACGACCCTGAAACCAAACGATTTCCACTACTTGCATTACTGTTTTAAATCATTCTTTGGTCATTTATTGTTATTATAATTTCAATTCTTACGTTTGCTAACAGTGACAAACATCCAAATTTTATTTCAATACCTGTACGCCATGTGAATAAAAAGCAAGAATCGAGTCCGAAAGCGAAACAAGATTTTCAATTTGAAAATTAAATTTGAATTGCGCCGGTGAAAGGCGAGACGACTTAACAATTCCGTTCTGATTGATCACAACACATCGATTCTCATAACACAATAGTAGTGCATCCTGAACATATCTTTTAGGGAAAAAGTGAACTCCAAATAAAAAATAAAATAACCTTTTCAATAGAGTAATATTACTTTTAGAGCAGCAAACGTTTCTACCATGAGAGAAATCATAAATAATCCAGTGAACCTTCTGTTCAAGGTTCCAATCATATTTTATAGCACAATAGAAATGTACAAAACAATACTTACTCTATCAATCTGCTTTAGTGCTACAACGCTAAGACAAACTGATTCTGTTCGATTCTGTTCATCCAAATCACATTGCACACTTTCGTCGTTAAAATTAACATAATGGAGATGAAATTTACGTCCTACTCCTTTGTATACTGCCAAACAAACCTAAAGAATCGCATACAGCCGCTTGTTGTCAAATAAAATGATTTCTTAATTTACAACCCTACTTTAATTTTTTTAAAACGAAAATATTGGAAAATGCTTCATGAAGTACTTTAAAACAATACTTTCGGAAAATCAGCATCTGTTCCTGCAGAGTATATCAACTGAAATGGTCGAAGTGGGAAGTGAGGGATGCGCATTTCCACTGTTTTCAGTGTTAAAAATTTGGCCAGTGGTTCGTACCACTGGAATAATATTACAGCAGACGGTGTTGCACAACAAAGATATACATTACCATTCACACCACTACGAGCCACATTGCAGTGGATAACATCTCTATAAGTTATTCATTGCATGTTTGGAAAAAATCTTCTGAAATTTGAATTTTCAATATTTTTGAAACTATCAAATAGTGCTGAAAATTACAGCGAACAAAAGCGGTTTCTACTGTTGATGATAACATCAAAATAATAATAATGTTTTAAACGATACTTGGTTTCGGACAAGCGTGTAGTTATAGCAAGTTTCTTTGGCAGATATTTCTCAGGAATTTTATTCATCGGTTTTGATATCCTTTGTGTAAGACTTCGCTGTGATAACGCAACCAAGTCGTGACGATAAAGGTGAGGAGTTTTACCTAAAAATTTTGCCAAAATTTCAAGGACCGAGCAAATGGATGCTTTGCTAAGTATATCTCAATTTGCATACTATAACAATACGTAATATAACTTTGCCTTATTGGCTCAAACATTCCCGAGTAAAAACTGCTGCATCAAAACATAATATACAATTATTAATTTCATTTTGAATCAATATGTAGTCAAAAATAAACTGAACGAAAAGCCAAACCTTGTACAGCCATCAGAATATTTTTCTGCACATATAACCATGAACAACGTCGTTTGTGTATCAAAACCATTGCTGCTTCATGCAGTTCATCCATGTCTAATGTGAAAATTCCTTCTTCTGCACCAATCAATAAAAACTGTCGTGAAGTATTTGGATGAATCCATGTTGCAGTACTATTTATATGTAACGGACAATCACGAAACACAAGCGAAAAACATGCACCCATTGCGACCTAAAATTATGAGCTTTAAAAATATATGAATACAAATTTTAAACAGATTTTACAGGGAAGATTTTTTACCTCATAAGTAAATAATTGTATTTGAATTTATATTTTGTCAGAATACCTTCGGTGTTGGTGGCAATCCAAAACAGGTCTGCGGTCGTTGAAGAACATAACTTGCGCAACCATTAATTCGATGCCTAACTTGCTCGCTTGAATATGGTTCGAAATGTGATGATTCGAGTGATGAGCATCGCTTTATTGGTTGCTTACTACGTGGCGGACGTTGGGGCATGAAAAAATCCGAACCCGAAGAACCTGAAGTGATACTGCAGTTGACAATGGGTGAATCTCATAGCATTCTTTATTATTAGTGAAAAAAGTGATAAAATTTTAGACAGAAGCTTCACGTCTACGTCATAAGTGTTCTTATGAGTAATGAGATAGAAATAAAAAAAAAGAAAAAGCATTTGAGAAAGTACTAACAGCAGTTTAATGAACAATTAAAAGATTACCATTAATCTGTTCTGAGGAACAGAACGTTCCATCATCTATGTCATGTATAACACCATCATTATCATTAAGCAAAGATAAAGCTTGTACAACATCTGGTAATGGTGGATGTTCTTTGGCAGGAAGTGTACGATCCTTGAACACAAGCGAAAGTTTTAAATGTATTAATTAAATCTTATACAGAATATATTACAACTGCAGCTGTTTTAACTTCCAACTGCAATGAAAAACAAACCTCGTGATAACGGCGGCCTAAATGAGCTACTGAGACATCCGAAGTTGATGGCTCTCCCCAAATTTGTGCCATAAGTGCATTTGCATTGTCACATATACGGATTGCGTCTTGTGCGACACGAGGATAAGCACGATCGCGCGACTTAATTTGTGATATTGTCAGGATCTCCCCCTAAATAGGTAAGAAAAATATTTTATTAGTTTACTAATTACCATAAATCGAATATGAACAACATTAAATTGCTATTTAAGATAAACCTCTTCATCATCATCCGTATACGCTGCAGAAAATTGTCGAGCAAATACGGAAGCGGAAGATATACCACCAGGATTGTTAACTTTATCCAGTAAATCGCGCGTCATTCGAGAGGAAAGCGCTCCAAGGACAAAATGGTGGCTCTAAAACAGGGAATGAATTCAAATTCGGATCTAAAAATAATTCTGAAATCTTGAAGGAACTAAAAGTTCCGCAGCATATCAAAATAAAAAAAATAGTTTCGCTCATTAATTTTTGAAACCATACAGCTAATAGCTTCTCTGGAGTTGGCCTTTTTTTCGGATTTTTCGTCAAACATTGCTTAATGAAATCGTGGAAAAATGGTGACCTGAAAGATGTTAATAACAATGAGGTAGTAATACAGACCCTCAGGACATTAACTCAAATCATTCATAGGTAAATTATAAAGATTGCAGCCAGTTTCTGCCGATAGAATAATATGACAAGAGAAGCTGAGGTCTTTTTCAAGAAACTAATTCAAAATTGCGAATTATGATTTGGGGAAGGTGAACTGTATTATCATTTACAAGACAAAGAGATTAGATAATCGATTCACTTTCATAATTTAAAGGAATTCAAATGATTTCAAATGCAATATGAATTTAAATGGATTTAAATGCGAGAGCAAGACTAATAATCATAAATAAAATCCTTACCACTTATATTTATCCTTCAGTGTTGGCGATTTGTACGATGATTTTGTCATAAGATACAGAACTTGCATAGGATGCAAATCAAATAGCGGAGGTTGTAATTCAGCCAGTTCAATTGCTGTAATTCCTATAGCCCAAACATCACATTCTACACCATAGCCGCCTCGACGTTCTACACATGCCACTTCCGGTGCCATCCTAATACGACAGATATATAACAGAATTCCACAGAAATGTGGTAAAAAGCAAGTAAGCTAATTCTGAACAACGTGAACTGGTGGAAATCTATTACTGACCAATACGGAGTACCAATGAACGATTTTCGCTTCCCAATAGTAGCAGTAATCTGTGCAGCGATACCAAAATCAGCTGAAAAAATATAAGAAATGAAATTTTAAAAATCCTAACCTCGCAGATTAAAATACTTTCATAAAGTCATAAAAGTGTTACTTACCAAGTTTCACATCACCAGAATGAGTGAGCAATATGTTTGCTCCTTTTATGTCCCGATGCACCATACCTTTAGAATGAAGATAGTGAAGACCTTTTAATGTTTCACGACAAACAAACGCTATTTGCAGTTCTGATAGAGGGCCAGTCACTAAAAGAAATTTTTACAAAAATTTCTGTGTAAAGTCAAGTCTTCAACATCAATTTAAAATGTAAAAGGAATATCCCTATCAATTAAATTCAATTTTTTTTGAATATGGATGTAGTCGCAGAAACGTTCTGCGAAATGCGCAGCACAAAGTACGACAGCAAGACAAGTTTACATTATCTCTGCTTATACTATAGCAGAAATACGCCTTCCCTTGTCACTAGTCGTGAAAAGATAAAAATAAATCCTGGTTTATCAATAGTAATCACAAAGATGTAGGCTCATCTCGTTCATATCGCATAAAGTATCGAATGGTGAAGACATATTGCTCATTTTAAACTAAGTATACTATTTTAATTGAAAGGTGACGACCCGTACCATGCGAGAAATATAATAAACATCCAATCATTAACATCAACTGTTTCGAAAATCTTATAGCAAAACAAAGTGAAAACATACTGTGATAAATATCTTGAAGCGAGCCACCACTACAATATTCCATAACGATCCATAATCGGTCACGACGCAGATAGCTGCCATGATAAGCAATTATATTTGGATGCACACAACCACGTATCATCAATATTTCTTGCTGAATAACAGCAAAATTATCGCCAGCTTCTAATTTCACCACTTTCACTGCAGATAATTCGCCTGTCCTGCAAAAATAATGTTATAAATATCATATTTCGATCTGATATCCAAAATATTCCTATCACTAATTTTCAAATTTGTAAAAGTCTAAAGAACTGGTTCATTATATAGAAATGGTATAAGTAACCTGATATGTTTAGCCTTGTAAACCTCGCCATACGTACCCGAGCCCACTCGTTGCAACAACTCGTAGTCATCAGTTGGATCAGCTCGCTTGATAACATCCAAACTCATTGTCTGCAATTTAATTACATATTTTCATCTCATCTAATGGAGTACAAATATTAATAATTTCAATAATGGAACTGATTTATTGTATAAGCACCAATAAAATTGAACCTATACCCATTCATTGTCAAAAGACTGGATATGCAGAGCGGAAAGAAATGCTAGCAGATGTTGCGAAATGGAAATTTACAGATGTTCTTCAAAATATTGAACGGTACCACAAGTCATATTTTCCTCTCCGTGTTATAAAACTAATGTTACGCGTCTGTAAAATTTAAGAAATAAATTATTCATCCAATCAAAAAATAACTATTATTTTTGCTCGTCGATAACTAACAATTTTCACAAAATAAATTCAGACATCTCATTTCAAAAGACGAAAGGAATAAATTATTTGGAATTCTTTATATGCAAAAACGATATGTTCATAAACTACGTTAGCCATGATTCCTTTTCATCACCAAATCCTGAAACGGTTTTTACGTCGAATGATTGTTCATCTGCCCAAACCTGACTTTTCTTAAAATCTTTCCAGAATACATCCCTTCTCATTTCAAATTAGCATAAACTAGTAGGAAAGTAGTAGGATTAACAAGTAGGATTCTCTAATACCATCCATTCTCTGATACTGTCTATTTTAATTCCTAAATAATACATTCTGATTAGTTTAATCTCTCATGTCTCGCAGCAGGAAAACTCGGAAGTCGAACAATCCCGTAGATATCCGTAAATTCAAAACACATAGCTCTCTTTTTCTATTGACACATAGTTCTGTTTTTAATAAGAGAAATTTGCATAGCGATGCAGCACGCAATAACTTTATCCCAATGGAAAAACTGATCGGGAAGAGAGGAATGAAAGAGAAATCATCCTGAAGTACGATGAACTTTTGGAATATCCGGGAAATGCGATAACACGGGTCTTTCTTTTATAGTGTTGTAGCTTTAAAAATATTGAGTTTTTAACTGGATTTCATTGCGAGCATCAAAATTATGTGGAAAAAGAAGTGAAATGGGTAACCGATGTTTTTCAACGAATTAGAAGAAATGTTTTACGAAATAGACACAAGCGGGAGAAACGTATGAAAAACTGGAAATAAGAAATTTCGATATTGTGAAGCAGAAGGCATACTGCTGAGGGGATGAGAAGGAGGTTTAACCTTTCTATTTTTCCATTTTTATGCTGAGAAGACTTCAAATAAACAAAAGAAGAGACTTTTTAGTTTTGAACTTAATGTTGATTGCTATTATTACTGAATTAGAAGACATTCCATCTCATAATACGTCCCCTCTCTTTTTTTCTCCCATAGTTCCTCCATGTAACTCATTCACTACATTCAGCCCTAAATTATCTTTTCAGCATTACTGAAAAAGCAATGTTTTTCCTCCAGTACCAAAGGAAAAAAATATTCAATGATGAAAGAGGACATTTACATTCAATACATAAAAACTATTCCAACAAGTTATATACAGCTAAATTCTCAGTGAATGTAAGAAAGCAGTGATGAATGATTTGTGGGAAAATTCATGAAAACCCTGACACTAACGATTAATACGTGATCAAATGCGTAAATGCTTCTTAGGTGGTGAATAATTAGAAGAGAGTGTGAGCTATGAGCGTAAAGTAAAAAAGATAGTGGACTGTTTATGGGATTGTGATTGTTTATGGCGTTGTGATAGCTGCAGAAGAGGTGAAGAGAGCCCCATGATTAGCTGCTCATGTGATTGAGTGATAGGATCTGAGGCTCACTTCCTATCAGAGCTTTTGCGATGCTGAAAAGGACAATCGTTGCATTCTTTCGTGAAAAAGGAGAAAAACGAGAAGGAGGCAGATGTTCGGGGCACTCTGATTCACATCTTTTCACTCCTTCTCTCCCTCTTCCCCTTTCTTTTCCTCTCCCTCTTCATAATGTTTATTCCTGCATTTTTATCTGATTCCTAGAGACATGAATGTTTACCAATCTCCAAGAAACTAATTGAAATCGATTCCGGAGAAATCAAAATCATAATAACAAGGATCACAAGCTGACTTGTGATCAAATGTAATCTTGATGTAACGATGAAGAGACCAGTAGGAGGACAAGGAAGATGAAAGCAAGAAATTTTTAAAAATTTCAATAGAATACAAAAATGAGTAGACAGATATTCGAGAAGGAAGCAAGCTCGAAACACAGAAGGACTATAATTCGTTGTTTTTAGTTTCAGAAAATCTCGTTAAGCTAATCTCTCCAATTTGTAAACCAAAAGAAAAGGAGAGAAAGAGGAATGAGATGAGATAAGGTTCAGAAGTTGGTGCACAAATAGAACTCCCTGTTTCCCGATGTTCCTGCAACAAAGACATACTAGAATTGCTCGAAATGATACTTACACTCGAGAAATTTCCTTTTCCCGATCATTATGCTGCAATGAAATGGTTGTATTGCACGTTAATTTCTTTCCTTCTATTTATATCGACTTTCTGCAAGAAGAAAATGAATGGAAGAGGAATTAAAATAAGAGAAAAGATATTCAAAATGACGGGACAGACATTGAAGTGCATGCGGAAATCTTAAAAATGTTGTACGAAATCGGATTCATGGTATCATTTTTCCGCTCTCCGAATGTATTAGTTTTATCATCCATTAAATCAAAATGAATTTAATCCTTCCGTTCCCTCTAATTTGCATCAAATATTCATTTCTTTTTTTGGAACTTTCCTCAAAGCTATAATTATAAAATATATTCTAAAATTTTGATCAACTTTCTTCTCTTTGCCGTCACTTATTACACTCACTGTAATTTCACATGTAGATAGCATAAAAATCTCATATGTCCGATCTGGAAACCACCTAGTCTATGCTTCCCGAACGTTTAACTTTCGGAAGTGCGGGAGAAGCAATTGTTGTTAAAAGAAAGAGAGGAAGTGGAAGATACAGGGTTTTTGTGGAATAGATCTCGGGTGAATCAGTGAAAGGCAGAGGGACAGAAAGAGAGAAAAAGGGAAAGGAAGAAGGGTAACTGTTACTGATACACTGCCGAAGTTGAGGAAGCAATTCCTCCCTCCTTTCCTTCACTGTATTCAACGAGTGCAGAAATTTCTCTTTTCCACTGCCTCGTAAATTTCAGGTATATTTCGGTAACTTCTGATGAATTTTAATTTCTAGCTTTACTCGATGGTCCATCTGTGAGATGAAGGGTCAAGTTGATAGTGGAGACGTTGGCAATATTCTTCTAGTTCTAATCTGAGTGAGAGAACAAAAGAGGAGAGATAGGATAGATGAGACGGATTTTGGACTCATTAGTCATTCCCAGTTGAAATGTGAAATGAGATGGTTTAGCTTTCGTATTGTTTTTTGTCGAGCACAAATTAAACTTTCCTAGTATTTCCTAGTTACTCCTTCTTAATGTAATGATATATAATCTCATTGATATCCTTCAAAAAAATAATATCATTCAGTAAAATTAATTTTTCATATAATTCTCAAAAATGAATAACTACATTGACTGATTCATGACAAATTATTATGCCCAGTGCTTCCAGTTTTGTCCTCTTTTCTTTATCTCATCACATTTCTTTACTATGCCATTATCATCAGTTATTTCATGAATCCACTAAAGCGACTGCAAATTAATAGTCCAATGTCGCTAAAACATTGATAAAAATTATGTTCAAAGTAATGCTCGTAAAATGCTTGCATTACTGTGCTATTTTTAAATTAAACTATAAAGTGCTAACGTTGCTAGTGTGATGCGTCAACTATAAAATCATCTGCGAAACATCCTCCTGCTTTTCTTCTAGTGAACGCTTGGAGATATTTCACTTTGAAGCATTCCCACTACAATCACATAACATTTATTCCTTCTCGAAAACGCTCCTTATTTATTCTTCATATATAGTTCACGTCCTTTAAAATTACGCTTTTTTTACTTGTTTTGTCCGCAGAATATACTTTTTCCACTTATTTATTATTGCTTTACGTAGATTCTTCTAATGCTATCTGATTATTTTTGCATTCTAAAATTTTACTCAATTCATAATTAACTTCTAAATTTCATTTGTGATCATAATAAGTAAAATTAATTGTTACCGAGATTTCAGAAAGTGGTTCGCTTCCAGATATGAAAATTAAATTATTAGTAGGCTATCCAATTATAAGCGCAATAATTATAATGATAGGAATGCTTATTTTCAGAAATTAAGATCAGAATTTGATCTTAATTTCTGAAAATACGCATTCCAAAATATCAAATATTAGCTAATAGTGGAATGAACTAGTTTTATTTTAAGTCGTATAAAAAATATTTTCAAGATAATTTAAAATATTTCGTATGCAATGCCGATCGTAAGCCGGACAACAGTTACAACAACTCGTACAACTGGTTTTCGAAGTTCAACAATCCCTGTTTGGGTTATTAAACTACTCACTGTAGTTAGTTTTCGATTTCAGATAGAAATAATTTTCAAATTTACATTTTGTACCAATTTAAGGCATCATGTAATCAATTATATATGAATCGGTACGCAAAAGAGTATGATCTTTTTGAAGGATGAAGCAGTAATGCAAATAAGTGCTTTAATCATCAAAGGGCTATTGAAATCAACTACTGATAAATTGTGGATTATATTAAGCAATACTTAATTCTACCATTTTAATTTGCCCTCAAAACTTTGAAACTCTTTAAAACTATAGTTTCTCTATTTTTGATTGTTCTCTATTTCTTGCACAGCTCGCCATGCTGAAGAAAAAAGATTAACATAAATTGACCAAAACATTTTTATGAAATGTTATAAAGTGAGATAATATTTTGTTTAGATCATTGCACTGGTTGTAATATTGTTAATTTATTTACAAGACAAAGGTGTTCGTGCAAGTTATTCCACGACTTATATTATTATCGCACTTGCCTGCGGATTGTTACTTGGATGGAGTATTGGTTCTGTTCTACAACAAATATTCTTCATCAGGACTGTCGTAAGTTTTTTTGCTATATTTTGTAAGCAACGGATCATAAAATGAAGAGAAAATTAAAAATAAGAGGAAAATAAAAAGCCAAATAAAAGAAATACCATATATATGTGAGAACTGAAATGAAATAGTGTATTTTCGTCATCATTTAATTATTTATTTATTGTCACTATAAACAAGTGGTTTGATCATCATGATCTTTAATGATGATACGTCAAATCGTTGTCGTGGATCGATAAACAATAACAATGCCCCTGTTATGATATAACTTGGATTTTTATATCTGCAATAATGAATAATACATCTTACTAGAATAACTGATAAACGTGATGGATGATATATAATATATGGCAAAATTATTAATTCATCTCTGTTGTTTTATGTTAGATCAGGAAATTCGCACTGAAAAAAATATCGACATAATTTTTATGGACTGAAGTTTGGCTATTGCAACCAACAAATGTGCAGTAGGGAAAGCATTTCTCACTTTTATTGAAGCTGGACATGAATTATCATATGGTAGCGTTACAAGTGCAAACAAATAGCTTCTCAAAAGAGTGATAAATAAAGCATAGAACAACAATAATCTTTTATCAAGAGGGGATCTACAGAAGAGGAAACTGGAAAATTTATCTCTCAGTCAGTATTCGAGAATACTGTAGTGGTTATTTCATCTCCGATAGCTAGCAGTGAGAGTTCGAAAAGAGTTGTTTTTTAAAAAAGTCATAAATTTCATGTAAAGATGTTGCGAAGAAATTTTTGTTTCTTAAAAAAGTGTAGTTTCTAAATTCAGAAATGGGAAATATTTATGAAAATTTTTCGAAAATACATTTTTATTCAGTGCTCTCATTTTATGGAATTTCCTCAACGTCTTCATAGTTTACATCTATGTAATTCCATTGTTTTGAGAACTCTTCTCTTTTATTATTAGTTACAATCCTTTATTTTTTCACTTATATTTTAAACTTAAACTCTTTTTATTGAATTCTACCACTTTACCAATATTTAAGAATAGATAATTTTGACATTTCGTTCAACTTATTTAAAAAAGTAGTTACACATAATCTCTCTTTTGCAGAGAGTTCCGTGTTCTATGTGTCATTTTGATTAAAAAAGCAAATACAAATACTTGAGCACTAAAAATTTTTTGAACTATTTAAATAAAGCTTTTTCCGGAATTTTAAGTGGAAAGAAAGGAAAATTGATGGCAGCAGCATCATTTCGAGTCTTTCTTGATATTCATCCATTTTTCTCGGTAAAATGAGGAAAATTCCTTTCCGAGTAATAAGATTTATATCCTATAACCGTTCCATATGAATTTGATATATTATTGTGCGAATTATTCAAGTTATATGCTAAGCAAAACATGTGACTTAGATAACTATGTTCCAAGGGCTAGAGCAATCCGATATATCTTCCATATTTTTCAGGAGATAATTGTGAATACAATCTTAACGGTGCTTGCAATTTGCTCGCTAATTGTTGCGGTTTCATTCTTACTGGAGCGAAATGACTGGAGCCGTTACGAAAGTTATCGATTGATGGTTGGGACAGCTGTAAGTTTGTTCAGTAGATTACTTATTAAACTCATTGCTAATTGCTTGTAAACTTTATAGAAAGCGAAATTTAGATTTTTTTTGGGATTTCAGATCTGCTTTCTAATTCAGTCAGTTGTTTGCATAATGATGTTATCGTGGGCATTTTATGGAAATCTGGTCATTGTTGAAAGTCGTTGAAGTAGTGAAAGATGGATGGTAGATGTGAGATGGATATTTATATGCACACATATTATCCAGTGTAAAATTTATGCGATTGTTTCGTTTATTTTATATGATACAGCGCTCAGCATCATTTCAAAACAGAAATAATATGAAAAATTGAACAGCAAGAAATTAGAAGGCACTGATATGTCATCACATCTTGAATGACAAATTGGCATGGGGAAAGATATATCTGAAAAATTAATTTTTTAGACAAGCGCAACTTTTATACCTATATTGGTTAAATTTGATTAGACGATGGTATTCTGACTTTTGTATTTTAATTTTGCTCCATTTGCAACCAATTTTAATTTTTAAGGAAATATGAAAAGGTTGACGTTGAAAACCAAAATTTACATGTTTTCGAAGTCATTTAGAAAAAATAGAAAATTTCAAACACTAACGTTGCTGCTAACGCCAGCAGTGGATTGGGATAGCTCACTTTAGGATGAAAACCCATACAAGCACCCATATCAATGTGCGTATATCTAAAAATGTACAATTATAAATTGCCGTATCTTATATTACAATATTTCATCAATGACTTCCCTGTTACTTTATTCCGTCTCTTTTTAAAATTGAAATAGGTAAGCTATGTGTGAATGACTAATTGAATATCAAAGTTCTTGAAAGAAAAAGTGTTACGCAATGGGAGTTTTTGAGTCGCATCCATGCTCATCCAATCTTGAACCTTTTAAAAGAAATGCTGCTGGTCCTTGATGACCCCGCAACGTTTTCACAGATGGTAGTGTATTTGCCTGTCGTATGTCTGCAGCCTCACTTTCAGCTTCATGAAAATCAAAATCCTGAAAACAGAAACCTTTATGCTTCTCTTTTTACATGTTAATTTGTCAGTATTCACCGCTCTTAGTAAACGTTTTGAATTGGAAGAGGCGAAATTTTCGTACTTCAAGAGTTTTGGAAAAATCGAAAAATAAATATGAAAAATTTTTTTCAGCTCCAAAACCACAACTAAAAACTATTTATTCTATTTTTGCTTGAATAATATTTTAAATTATAAAAGAAACCGTTATTTTGTCATTCTTATTTTTTAAATTCTAAAGCAAAATTTCACCTCCCACTGTAATCGTGATACTTCAACAGGCTGTCCAAATATATCACCCCAGTCACGAATTGTTTCAGCAGTATGGTCTGCACGTGCTGGACCATTATCCATTGCTGCTGCCATGTAGCCATAGGTTAGCACGCAGTGACCCGTCAACGTAGCCAACGTAAACAATCGTGGTTTCTTCTCTAGTTCCGCCTAAAATGAAAAGTTCAAAATGGAACTAACGAACTCTAATTTCTAAGCAGTGGAATCACTATCAGATGTGTGGAAAAGAAACTGGACAGAAAAGATATACATTAAATGATAGTTTTTTGCACTTCTGTACTTTAATTTTGCTCCATTTACAACCACTTTTATGTCCAATTTCTTTTTCACACATTTGATTAATCCAATGATGATTTAACATCTCACTAGCTCAACCATCTTCGTCAAAGGATCGAGCATCGTAATACGACCTTCTGCGTCGGTATTGCATATCGCAATACGTTTCCCACTACGTGAGCGAATGATTTCATCACATGTATAAGAGTTCGAACCAATACTGTTCCGAACCATGCACATATAGCCACAGAACTGTAAATAAAGTTTTGCTGAGATGTTGACGTTGATTTACCAAAGCAGCACGATAGATAAACATTTTTCTACCATTTACTTCGACTCAAAATTAAACAAGAACGAACCTTTATATGTTTTGGCTTCAAAATTTCCAAAGCTTTGAAAATACCAGCAACAACTGCAGCACCATATTTGTCGCGACACATTCCAAACATATTCCCACCTGTTTTTAAATCAGCGCCACCAGTATCTATTGTAACACCTTGAAAGAAGAATTGTACCAATATCAAAAAAGAACTATTGTTTTATAAATTATTTGTTTATCCGAGTTTCAAAATTGACCTTTGCCGACAAGCATGATTGTTTGATCATAAGAGCCTTCTGGATTGTACTCAAGCCATATTAAACGTGCTTGGTGATTTTTAACATTGTTCGCTGCACGATTCACAGCTGCCATGAGAGGAAATTCACGTTCGATATCCTAAAAGTGTGGACTGTTGAATCTCAAAAATTAAGAGCAAAGTTCCGATACGTGATAAATTTAATCAAGCTATCTCAAAATTCTTTTTGCGACATCTTCGTCCCTAAATTTAACTCTTCATATTAAAACTATTTCTACAATATCACAATTACTTCAAACATACTGTGACTTCAGAAATTATGTGAGTGCTAATATTTGTTCCATTAAATGCATTGGTGATGTATTCTGCAACGTAAGGTGGTGACATCCGCTGAGGATCTGAATCGCCGATATCTCGACAAACAGTAAATGCTGCATCAAGTGCTTTCACTAATTTCACCAATACCTGGAAAATTGTTTTTACTTTTTGATCCTTTATCAAAATACATAACAGTTGTCCCACACTTTTCTCTACAGGTAATTGAGACGATTCAAACTCAACTCTTGATCATAGTCGAGCGCATGGAAACCGACAAAATTGACTTTCGTTTTTTTCTCTTCTTCTCGCACATTAAGCGGTATATAAAGTTCATGCATAGCGCCAAGAGCTGATACTAACTCTGCTTGTGGATATTTCTTATGCGGTAAAGTTAAAATCAATGGTGCTTTCATACCAGTTTTCAAAGCTCTGCAACAGCAATCATACTACGATATTTTCTTTTATAACATAAAAAGAATGAAATTGTGCAAAAAAGTTCCTTACAAATAAATCTGAATTTTTGGATTTCTCGCATTAAATTTAATGATTGCTTTTTTTCCAATTAAAACGAGAATCGTCAAATTTGTTGGTGAAAATTTTTTAATTTTTTCAATTAAGGAAATATGCTCACATACAATTTCATGCCGTTTCGAGCGGCTATACCGAAACGGCGCACGTCATCGAAATCTCGATTAACTGGCCCCGTCCCTGCAAAAATCAGCTTCCTGGATGGAATAACATCTCCATCGACTAGAATCACCGTGGTAGTATTTTCAATATCTTTATGAATCTGAAAGAATTTAGAATATTGATATATCAAATTACTTAAAATCCCAGTATGGCTCTGTTTCATTACTGGAAGCTTTTTTCGCATGTTAGAGGTAAAAATAATGGTATTGAAGTGGGTAAATACGGAAACACTTTAAAATCGATCCAAACTTATGGAATGATAACGGAAAGATGTCTTATGATAACCTCAGAATATGCAATGATGCTCGGTAATAATGGTTTCAGAACTTCATATTTCCCAGTTTCTGTAAGTGAGTGAGCTACGTAGATAATTCCGTCATAAGTAGCATCGGTTATTGATTTGGGAGCAGATACTTGTGCTGATAAGTAACTGCAACTTAGAAAAACTAGAAAAGAAATAGAAATGAGTAGTCATTAACCTCCATTTATTCCTTAAGATTATTTATTATAGCAGCTAATAAATTTACTATCTCATCCAAATTTTCTCATTTTCAGATCTTTCAGCACATCCTAACATTTCACTAGCACTCACAAAATCATCAATTCATCTCTGACTTTAGAAAAGCTGGAAGAAATAATCTCATCCAGCAATTCAAATCTCGTAAATCCTGTACACACTCTTCCAAATCCGATGAATTTTCAAGGAGAGTTCAGCAACAAAAATAATCCTTCATACCTCTCAACGGACGACGACATTTGAAACCAGACGAACGGAAACACCACAGAGAGCAACAGCAGCGATGATGATGTAATTGCTAATACTGAGAACTAAAATGAGTGAGCTATTTACAATAGAATCGTTTGCATTTGTTAAGAAATCAAATTAAATATGTGTGGAGTAAAAGAGGAAGTGTGTGATTGATTGGGTTGAATTGTTGAGTAATCAAGATTGCTCTCTAATGAAAACATACGGCAATAAATGATCGATCACTGATTGAAAAAATTGCAATCGCATAACATTAGGATTTTCAATCATCAATTAACAAATTCCACAATTTTTGTAACTAATAACGAACCGATTGTTCAGTTTTTTATCATTTGTTGACATTAGCAAAGAAAGAGTCTTCACAGAAAGAGAACCTCCAGTAGACAGACCATTTACATATCCTTTATTCATTAGCAAATTTGAATTTTAAAGTTTGTTGAACAGCTTACCGAAATAGGAAATTTCGAATCATTAACAGTCATCAGCACGCAACATTCAATATCAAATTAAATTTTTACTGCTTATATAAAGCAAAAATCGGCAGAACTAACGAACTTGCAATTGAAATGGCATACATTAAGTTTGAGATAATGCAATTTCGCATTGATTGTTGCAATTTTTCGCAAGATACATCAAAAGCACTTAAACAAAGAACAAACGGTTCATTTTGCAAGAAAATAGAATGTGATTTATCATATATAAAAAGTAAACATAATACGTGGATCAAATTCCAATCAAATGACAAATATTTGCTTGAAGTTGCTGAAATAAACAGAACAATCAAAACAGTTGCAAAAGAGAAAAAGCAGCAAGTCGAATGGATAAAAAGAGATAAAATAAGAATATATCTTATATGCTCATAAAAGAAGCGTTAAAAAATATTCTTTTGAATCAGAATAATTAAAAGAAAAAAGATTGCTAGATAAAGAAGTCCAACTTCTATGAATTACCGCTTTAGAAGAATATGATAAAACTAATCAGAACATCAATGATATTACATAAAATTGCGCCGTAGTTAAAAATGTTGTAGATGAGAAAGCTATGAATGACAACCGGACAGCTGAGAAACATGAATAACCTCGTCATGTGATAACAATCAATTTTCAATTCGCAAAAAGACAAAACCGGCAACATTTTCATTAAAATTTTTAAAGCATCTTAAAACAACTGACAGCCTAAGCGAATTTTAATGTAAAGAATTCCAATTTTTCGTCCATTTAGAAAATTTTCAAATTAACTGATTCGAAACAAGGTATTAAAAACTAAAAGCAAGAAACTGAAAGCCATTCATATTATCAAGCTGAGTGAAGAAGGCATGTTTTGATTCAATCCTGTATTTAAATCAATGAAAAATAAACTTGATATATGACCACTCCTTAGAATTCGGTGAAAACGGTCCTAAGAATAACATATTTTTATCTAAGGTTGAATTTGATATATGGAATCTCTACATCCTCATCATCCTTATTGTTGGCTATTACTTCGAGAACAATTGATTTTACATAGTCTGGGATCTTTTTCCTCGTCACTTCTTCCACAATCTCTTTCATGCTGAAAATAAGAAATATTTATCCTTCATCCCATTACTCCAGCCACAACACAATGAAAACATAACAAATGTAAATACGCCTATTAACAAGTCTGCAATGAAGCTAGAGATTTTGTTTCCAATCCTAAAGTAAACCATTTCTCTCATAAATATGCAGAAGCTCACTCTTGCTCCAAACGCTCCTTTTTCTTATCGTTGCTTAAAAAAAAGCTATAGATAAGTGATACGCCACACGACATCATCGTTACATCTAATCCTGTTTCCTCCTGTAAATTTTGACACACCAATTAACAATGCTATTGTACAGATACGTTTGAAATTTATTGATCGTAATACACCAAGAAATTCCAAGAGATTATATTCTTAAAAAAATATTTAACAGATGTGATCCGTGAAAATATATAAAATAAAAATTTTTATAAAATAAAATAAAATTTCAAACATTTTGTATTTAAAATTAAATTTAACTTAATGTAAGTGAATATTGCTCGTCAGAAATGTTCAACTTTAAGATATTTGTGATTTTTAGATCAAATATTTTTAAAAAACTGAAATTCATAAAACGCAACTTACCTTTATCCACTGAATTAATTCTTTCATTTTCTTAGGTCCCTGTATTTCGAATCGGTCCCATAATGTGAAATATTCATCCGCACACTACAATACAGGAAAATTGTAAGCCAATTTAAAGAGCAAATATCATATCCGAAGCACAAATGTGAAAGAAAAACAAATCCAAAACGTTGAATCTAACCTTCTTCTTTGGCGCTGCAATTGGCTCCGAAAATCCGAAAAATGGCAAGGCTAAATTCAAGAAACCATTCTTGAAAATTTCCAGTGGGACATTCGATAATCTACGCCCATCACCGGTCATTTTATACAATTCAATGCAAACTAATCCAGCTACAGCGGCTGTTGTCGTCGCTAGAGCAGGAATGATGCGACCAGCAATCTGCTTCGTCTGAATTAATTTCAATTTTGACTTCAACTTTGAAACCTTTCCTTTTCAAAAATCAACACAGTAATTGATCGTAAAAAAACGCGGATGGCATTAGATAAGCTTTCGCGAGCAATTTTACCTTGCCCAAGACAAAAAATAAAAAACAAAGACAGATAAACATAAAACAATCCATGTTCAAAATTTTATAATAATTTTATGAATCCTTACCTTCATAACATCTGCTGGTGTGATTTCATAATTATCGGCACGTAAATTTGAAGCAGCAGTGATAAATTTCATATGTTGATTAGTGTCATCATCTTTTTCAAAATCGATTGGAACCAATGACTTCGTAGTTTTTTTGCTCAATTTAGCCAAATTCATCATAACCGACTGTAGTTTTTCATCGACGTCATCTAAAAACATGATATTTCAAAAACGAAGAACTGAGAGGAACAAGAAAAGCGAAGACCCTTTTCTTTAAACTTCTCATTTGCTCAGTGAAGAGAAAGCCGTGTTTACCATCATTTACTGTCTTTTCTTCTTGTTTTGCTTCAGCTTCGGTAACAGCTATCTTTATATCCGACTTTGGCATGAAAGGCGGTGGGCGAATCTGAAACATGATATTCAGGTTAAAAGATAACTTCTGAAAAAACTTGTAAAAAAATCCCCAAACTTTCACGATCACTTTAACTTACTTCATTCAGGACAGCTAAGAACTTTTTTTTGTCAGTTATTGGTGTGATACCATATTGCTGTGCTCGAAGGATCGATGCAGCCCAAACAAAATTGAAATGCTCTGGCTATAATATGGAATTGTAAGTCGATTTAAACTTTTGAGAAAAATTATAATTGTTCAACATCCTTCAGGGTATCGGATAATAAAGAGAACGGACATGTTTAAGCCAAAATTCATGCAATAATGAAGTTTCAATTTATCCATTTCTTTAATCTGCGATATCATGAATTTTTACCTCATTTGGATTGAAATCCAGAACATGTGGACAACGCTTACTACCTGACCAAAATTTAATTCCTTGCTCGGTGACCTGATCTGGTGGGAACATATGCAATAACTGCGCAATCACATTGTGGAAGTATTCCTGTAGATGAAAAAAATTAAAAAAAATTTATCTAGCATCAATCAGTTGAAAGTTACGGAATATGCAACCTGGAAATTCATCCGGGCCCACTTTATGCACTCTTCTGCACTATGTGGTCTTTCGCTGATCAAAGCTTCCTCTACTTTGGACAATATATGCAGCTAAAATTAATAATATTATGCAATATGAAAGAAATTCACAAATCAAACTTGCAAAGAATTTTTAACAATCTGCTGTTCAGTTCTTGTGAATTATGACATAGGAATTTGCAAAAATATTGAAGTTCATTTCATCATCGAACAAAATGAAAATAGCGAACTCGATGAGCTGTATTCATTTGATCAATCCGCTGCAAGAAACCACGTTCATCAAATATAAATTGGTTTGCTGTTTCTGCTGGAGTTGTGAAAAGACCTTCAAACAGATCCCGTGCCCACTGTATGGTATGTTGAATTTCATTCGGGAAATTCTTCAATGTACAAATTGGAATGTCTTTTTCCGGTGGATCGACCGACGAACTGAAATAAATTCCAACACTTTACTAGTTAAATAAATTACAACAGATTAGAAGAAAATAAAAAAAGTATTGAAACAAAGAAAACATTAAATGTAAAAATGTCGTGACATTACCCTAAGCACATAATATTAAAATTCGGATCATTCTGCATTATACGATTTTTTGACACAAAAAAAAACAGGTGAAGTTAACTTAAAAAGAAATGATTCGGAAAAGATGATACCCGTAAGATTCAGTAAGATGAGGATAAACCACTTGCGTATTACCTTTCGTACCCATTGTTCCGGAATCAATCAATGGCAAACGGTAGTAGATACAGCGACGATCCATATATCGTCCTAGAAATTTCCAAAGACGAAATTCAAAATAGGTCTCGTGATTGACAGGAAGATCTATATTTACAAATAAAAAAGTTTTGTTCGAAAAAGAAACTGGATATAACAAACAAAACCAGATAAATATGGCAATTTCAGAATGTTGCTGCTACATTGCAGCCGTAATTTATATGAAACAAACGTGTAAAGAAGTAAAGTATAACAAACGTGCATCAACATTGTCGAGTGCATTCAGTACACCATTGAGATCATTGAAAAAATCATCAGTGAAAATGCTTTCCGTCTCGGTACCAACACGTTCCGAGAGGGCATCAATTTTAATATTAGGATTGAAAACTCTTACTGCTTTAGTAGCCACCTCAGATTTTTTACTCTAAAAAACTTCGATCTTAACATAAAAGATTTTTTTCATTCTCAAATCCTAATACTGTGAAGTTGGACACAGTTTAATAAACAAGCATTACACATCCCAGAAAACTTACGCCAACATCACGTCGTCTAAACAAAAATTGTCGATTAAGATTACTGATTTCAATCTGATCCATATCGGTTATTTTCAGTTTCCCATCAGGTCCACATGCTACACCCATCATGGCCAAATTCTTCAATAATTCACAACCAATTGCACCTGCAATAGCCGAGAACAAATTCTGTTAAATCCACAGAAGGACAATTTATTAAAAACAAGAGTAATCAAAATAACTAATTCTAAAAAAACCAACAGTTTATACCTGCACCAACAATGAAATATTTCTGTTTGAGAAGTGCTTCCTGATAAGATCGTCCAAAGACAGCAATCTGACCATCATACTGACAATTTTTCTGCAAAAAAGACGTCAAGAACCTAAGAATCTGTATAGCCTGTAATTTTAAAAACAAGAATCATAAGAAACCCAAACTTTTCTAAGAATATCATCTTTTAGTCAAGCATCCTGCTGTCTTCCTTTATTTCAACTACTAGTTTTTACGAACTAGCTAAACTCTCCAAGTCCACTTAACTTCGACTTAGGAATCTAACTTCTCATAAAAATGAAACTATATACTAAAAACGTCGATCGAAATCCAAGTTTATGTGAAATTAAAAGACTACTATTTCGCAATCATTAGCCGTTAGCTTGTTATTATCGAAAGGTGACCAATCGCCTGGTAATGCTTCTATACAATCGATATAAAGAAACTGCTTCAATGGAGTCATATGATGCATAACAGCTTTCATTGCTTCCTGAGCAGCGATACCACCAACAATCGATGCGATAGGTGCAAGATTACCACAAGCCTTAAGAATCTTTTAATTTTATTCCATTTCGTCTTGCTACCGTATAAGTCTGTCAACTCATGAATGCATCATGTAAGAAACAAACAGAGAATCTAAAAAAATAGTGGTAAATAGTTACAGTAAATATATTATTTCTATAGCAATAATATGAAAGCGACCTGATAGCTGAAATTCCTCAGCAATTTCTCATCTGACACGGCATCAGGTGGAAGTTCAGTTTTGAGAAGTTCAACGTCCTCATTGTTTCGTGGCATAGGACTTCGTTTATGCTAAACTTTAGTTATAAAATCCAAATATCTTCAAATAAATATACAACAAAATTCTTATCTCTTTCTGAAACATTTTTTTTTTCTAAAATAAAGTTAAGAATGAACACTCGCACTCAAAACTGATCAGAACATTTATCGTTAATAGGCCTTTCTGTAATAACTAATTCCACTAGTCACTAGCTGCATGTGACAAAACATAAGCTTTATTTCACAATTTAAGCAAAAAATATAAAAAATAGCCATACCTTAATTTCAAACGAGTGTAGTGCTTGCCATAATGCATGAAGTTGAGAGGGATTTTCGAATTTCGCAAAATCCCACATTACTATATCGGGTTCGGTAAGTGATTCCTTCAGTGATTTATGAAAAACTGTAGAAGGCACTTTAACTTGCATAAAACGTCCACCCTCTACATAAGGTGAGAACTCGGCAGCAACTTTTCCAATATTGAACACATCTGGTTCTAAAATTTTATTTAACCAACAGAAATATTTATAAAAATCAATACAATCTGAAAATAAAAACGGTTTGGTTTAAAACAAAGGGAGATAATTTTATACCAATTATTTATTGGCATAATTTCCTTCATCAGCATAAAAGTTTCAAAATTAGGCTAATCTGGGATCAAATAAATAAAACCTAGTCCATTATGTTTTATAATTTGAATGCGATTTAAAAAAAAAACGTAAAACCAACTTTTAACTGTAATTTTGAGTGGTTCGATACCATTTAACTCAGTCATCCCTTTGACTTCTGAAAACGTCACGTAATCGCCGTCCTCAAGACCATGCATTACATTATCCAACGTTGTTATGTCACCTGTCTCCGCATCTATATGCTCAATCAGCGACTAGAATAGATAATTAAGCTTATCGTAATGTAGTAAATGAAAGACATCTCGAAAATTCTCCAGAAATCATAAAATGGAGTGCCAAACTTACTTCTTTGCATCGTTCTCCATTCAAATCATTAACTCTAAATTCCGCACCTACGTCGACAAATATAAAACCGAATAGTCCTCGAGCATCAGCAGTTATGAAGCGACGATTGTGCTTACGAGTCCAATCATTCACCAATAGCTGCGTGGATAAAGGTGCATCAGTTAGCACTGTTAGCTGAAATTAAATTTGTAATGAACAGTGAAAAACAAAAAACAGAAAAATCAAGTTAAGGGGTTTTAAAGTAAGAGATTCAATCTTAATGATGAGATTTTCATAAATTTGAATCTCAAATTAAGAAAGATAACGTTCAAATGCAACACTGATGCGTCTCATTGCTCAAGGAATAAAATAAAATGAGAGACAACATACGTCAAATTGTTTTATCAGATTTTCACTAAGTGGCTCCATAGAAAGATGACAAGTAACACTGTCATTCAGTTCGGCCAAACGCTCAAAACTTGCTTCCGCTCGATTTCGTCCAATATCCGATTCCTTTAGGTAATACTGAAATAATTCGTTTAGTTATCATTGGTATAATCAGAAAATATTTTTAACGCCATGACAATAATTCCAAAAATCACTTACGAAACTCATTATCACTCTAATCATTCTTTTTTGAATTCCCCAATTTTAAAATAAATCAACAACTTCTGAAAAAACTGTTTTCAATTGCCTTGATTCCTATACTTGGACAATACAGAATATAATTATTATATAATTATATACATCGCATCTTATAATATTGCTAGAATCTAACCTGTGCGCTCAAATCCAGCCATTTCGCATTATGAGTATCATGGATTGTTACCTGGCGGATACCACCAAGAATTAAATTTTTAGCGATTTCTACACCGACCGAACCAATGCCTGATACCAATACTGATGCCTTTCTCAAGTGCATCATTGCTGATTCGCCCAGAGCATAACTGAAAATGGGATTTCTAAAATTCAGCAGTTAGGATTATTAACTGTTTTATCTCTGATTATTTTACTGCAAACACAGGATTCCCCGATTGATATAAATCTTTTGATTGTTAAATAGATCAAATTTTTAGGTTTAGTACCTTCTTGTTTTTCAACTACTATTTCGTCAAAGATTTTTGCAAAAGCAACGTAACATACATTTGTCGCGAATAAAGATTTTTATCCAAGACAGCATCACTATTATCTGCCATACCATTTTCACTGTTTACGCCCATTTTTGCTGATTCGGTTACTGAATCAATTTCGTGCTGAAGAATTGTGCTCTTACAAGTACTTTATTTGGAAGGGAGAATGAAAATTTGAAAAGAAAATTGAATGTTGATAGAAAAAGAATTCAAAATTAGAAAAATTTCAACAAAGTTTCATCGTCCACCTAATCCTTCTCCTCATCAAAAATTACGTATAGATCTCTCATCAGCTCACGAAAATCAGAAATTTTCACAATACAGGCAACCAGAATGTTGAGATCTGCAGTGCATGGAAATGTTAAAAGCGATAATAATTTTTATCTATTAAGTCATGTTTTCGAAAAATTAAGACTTTTTTGAATTGAAATGTGAATGGTGTGATTCATACTTCCTTATGCAGATCCTGCACATCGACATTAAAAAATATTTTGAAACTGATGTATATATAGTCATATATCTGTTGTATAAAACATTCCGCAAACAGCATTTTCGAGACGAATGAGTCTCACCATATGTGCACTGTTCGATATTATGAAATCTGTCCCTACATTTGTTTTTCGTTGTGCTCCAAAAGTTAATTGAGCAGAGTAGCATACAAAGATCGCCCGAATTTTACACGGAAAACAGTTACGAAAAGGATTAAAAAACTTTAATCAAACATATAAAGGTTATTATAAGGGTTAACAGTATTTAGCTTTTGCATTTAAAATTTTTATATGTGAAATTCCTTCTTCAATAATGATGATACTAAGCAAAATTTTAAAATTTTAAATGCATATTTGCCTCATTTTACCACTAAAAAGTTTTGATACGATTCATCTTATTTTGAGCACTTTTTTTGAGAGGGTGCCGACAATCAATTTTGATAATGCATACACAGGACACAAATACACCTTATCAGTACAATGAATGGAACATACATGGATGTTCACTGGCAATAATGATGATAATGAGGAGAACGCCAATTTACGAAATTTTTCTTTTTTCTAATTCTAATTTACGAAAACTATTTCGGGTTCATAAATTCTACTTTCCCTCAGATTTACTGAAAAAATATTAATTTGAATGTCCCAAAACAAATCATCAATCTTAATTGCCATAGTTATAAGAGAAATAGTTAAAAAGTAATTATGATACAATTTCAGACCATGGAAATGAAAGCATGTTAATTCCAGCAAGTTCAAAGTTTTAACAACACTAACCCAGAGTGAGATTCCTTTTAAATCATTACTTAATTTTTGAATTAAATCTTGACTTGATATGATTTATTTTAAAAAAATATAAGAAATGGTTCGCACATTGATACGCAACCAACACTGAATGATCTGTCGATTAACTTCGAAAATTTAATGGAGTGGTAAACTCAGACGTTGAAAAAAATTCACACAATGGGGAAGAGGATCAAGCGATTAGGAACATCGAATGCTCCAAGAAAAAAACCAAAAAAATCAAACCTTGTTCGTTTGTCATTCTTTTCCGCATTATCTTTCCCCCTCTATCAAACATTAACTTTCTAGCAACCATCTAACTACGAACTGGAAAAGTACTTTTCCATCCTTACCTTAATTGCTTTTAAGTACACGAAATATCAATAAAAATTCCTATCAAAAAACTAAAAATTTTCATATTTCGATTTATTCTTATCGTGCTTTTCGAACGCTACCTAGTGATATTAAATTTACCAACTTTCAGACTGCAACCTCTTCAGTATTACTACTGCTTTTCAATGTTTTGTTTTACGTTGCACTTTCTACACACTATTATCATTCAGATCGAATTATTTTGAAAATGTGCGCTTTTTTTAAATTTTCCTAATGCTAATAATGATAGCGGAATCATAAAGCATACATCTTCGTACATTTCCATGGAATATAACAATCAAGTTTTCCACATAAGCAATGATTTAATTCTAAAGCCGATAGAGATTTATTCTGGGGTTATGAAGAAATGCACTTAATAATAGAAGTCATCATTTCAAGGAATTGACAAAATCCACAAAAGCAAAAAAGTTTCAAGTTGGAACTTAGGAAGTTTGAAGTATTATGATTATATATTAAATGAGTTATCGCATAATGCTAAAGTCATTTAGTCCACCCGTTGAACGATTAAGTATTGATTATTTTTTTTCCTGATTATTTTTTTAGAATATCATCTTTTAAAAATATGAGAAATGCGAAGCTGTTATATTTTTAATCGAGGAAAAGATGGTTGAAATCAAGGCAATGTCATATTATTTGTGAGCAAGCACAAACTTGCAGAATCCATTTTCAGTTAAGCTCTATCAGAGAAATTCAAATAGAAATTTCAATCCACAGAAAGCATGGTTTATACATATCATTTGATATAAAACCTTCGCATTCAAATTTCTTTGGTTTCAGTTATTAGTTCAAGCGTCAAGAAGCGAAACAATGTTTTCCATATTGATGCTGATCAGCTTATAGTCGTGTACAACCAATAATGCACAGTAACACGGAAGATCGATTTTGAATTTGGAAAGGAAAACTTACAGTTTTGTAAAAATGTAGATAAACGAGAGACCGTGAAAAAATCTTAGGAAAAATTCAATATCCAGATATAATAGCTACATTTATGCTACTCAATAAAAAGTCGAACACTATATTGAAAGATTATCTAAATAGAAAATAAAGTTGACACTTGGTAACCAAAAATGCCTTCTTGCATTCTTAAAGAGGTATAATCTGATTAGCTTACTTCCTGAATTCTCGGCCGTTTTTTGGCTGGTTCAGGCAAAATGGGTTCCTTCCTGTTTTCACCTGCGGGATCACCCGAAAACATCAAGTCGTGACAGCTACACTGAAATAAAACTATTGTACATTAAGTATTGCTATTCCAAGATTTGCACTATGATAGATAAATTACCGTGCCATGAAAATCTATAAAAGCATCGTTTTTTGCCACAGATGGCTTACATGTGATTTATGATAAAAATAAAGCAGGAAGAAAATTTGAGGACACGATCGTCATACACTTCTTAAAAATAGTAAATCAGAAGTGACTTGGAAGGCGTGATACATTAACTTCGACTGAAACTATAAATCTGTAAGATACAGGAAAGTAGCGCTTTATTCGTAGATAAATTTACTGTAGTAAGACACGTAACGCCTAAAATAACTTCCAAGTATTTGGAAGTAATAAATTTCGTTATGTTTTAATTGTACTATTAAATTAATCAGTGAAATGCAGTGCACGCCAGTTAAAGTATAATAGCTTCTCCAAAGAGTAGAAAATCTTAAGTAAATCATAACCAACATCTGCTTTTTGCTAAAAACCTTTGTGAAACTTCTCTCCTTTTTTCAATTTGTATGATTAAACTATCATCTTTTAGAATGAACAATATTCTATTTTGATTCCATGGAGCAAACAGTTTCTATCCTTTGCGGAAATCAAGTCAAGTAAAACATTGATCAACCCCGTATTAACAACAAATAGATCAAGCTACTGTCGACGGGACAAGGCAGAAGTCTCTCTAATGAAAAGCATAGGAGATCATAATTATCACAGAAAATGAAACCGACCTATACTAATTCTTTTCGTCCGCACTCTTCCTGCTTGTAAAGCGTTTCCCGAGTACTGCGGACAAATCTGGAAATGATGGGTAAACGACTACGAACTATTTATAGTAAACTTCGCTTCATCATCTATAATCTAGTTATATATTTTAAAAGGATCTGAACATAATTTCGGAAAACTTCATGCCACGGACGATTCGCCATCTTCCTCAGCGAACCCTAATGAGAAGGAGGAGGTTAATGACTGGAGAATTCACTGAAACATTACTTCGCTCTATCTTACCCCGTACAAACCGCACCGCACTGCATACCGACCGCATCGCGATTATCTCCTACCGCAAACGGCGTAGTCGTTGTAGGCTTTTGTCACATTGCTGCAGCTCAAAAGTACAGTTACTTTCTGACAAAACGTTGAATTTAATCTTGAAGTTGCTAGGGTTCCTTCCGCAGTTTCCGCTACAGTTAACGTTAGCCTGTTTTCGATACGTTAAATACATATATAAACTATACACATTCTCTTCTTTCATTCCTCACATTTACTTTTGCCTTTTGATCTTTTGTTTTGCTTACTTGTTTACTTAAGAAACTTTCCTTTGATACAACAATTCAAGAGAAAGTATGCATTTCAATGACAAAACATATCGATTCAATCAAATTTTATGCTATTCTTGTAATTAAAAAGTATTGAAACGTTGAGTGAATGAATGGACAGAAATAAAAATCAATGATCGATTTATTCTTTATTGAATTAAGTAATCTTAACAAGTAATCAAATAATTTCTTAATAAATGAAAATTTTTTAAAGAGTGTAGGCTTCATTGTTGAAAAGCCATCTTTAAATTCTTCTGTAAATGTATGACTTTGACTTCAAATCAGAGGGCAATCATTGGTTTTAATGGTTTTAAACATGTTTTGGTTTAGTGCACCATTTACACTCGTTGAAATTCCTTCTAAGCTACTTTCTTAACAAAAAAATATATTCTCTCTGAGCAACGAGTGAAAAGGGAGTAACCAAATTAATATCAAAAAGAATAAAACTCTATGAAATAATAAATTTTCCGCAAAATATTCGACTGTTGTGGAACAAATCGCTCATTCAAATTAATACAAAATTCCCATTTTATTTCAAGTTGTTCCATCATTAACTTTTAATTCCGTTTTTTTCTTCAAATTCGAATATTCGAATACGTTCGTCTACTTTATTTGACGATCAAAATTTACATATTTGCTATCAATTAACACAGCAATAATAAAGCTGTATCTTTGATACTTGTTTTCTTGTTCAGCAAATAATAAATCTCGATAGTTGTATGTCTAGTCTATACATCTTGGTAGTTAGCGGAGGAAACAGTGAATACCTGAAATGATATAATGATAAAAAATAGTCTATTATAATGAACAGGAAGTAATTCTATTGAAAATTTTTTTCAATAAATCGAAAAAATCAACGTTAGTTAGGCTTTTTTTAGCAAAAAAGTACATCTACATACTCTAAATTCTGTATTTTAATTGCAAATGCTATTATACAAAAATTCTGAGGATGAAAATTTTCAGCTCACTCATATCGAATTCTTCATATGTTTCTATTTAGTCATGAAATCTCAGAAAAATTCAATATAAGTTGAATGAATATTTTGTTTTTTTTAAACCACACTTTCAAAAAAAATCTGATTTAATCCTTATTACTTTTCATTTTACTAAATATTAGAACAGCTGACATCCTTGATTTCTCTTTGCGAAAATTTAAAAAAGTAAAGAAGCTATGAAATATTCTGATTCTGTTTTTTTTTTATTATAATATTCGACCCAACCAATTATTATATTAATATTCTCTTTCAAAATTGTCGTAATATTTGAAATAATCTAAGCATCATTCATGTATGGAAAACATGCCTTTTTTGTTTTATTTCATAAGTAATCGTCAAAAAAGGGAGTGTAAGGACCACAGCAAGCATAAAACAAAAAGCAAAAGTCGGAGAGCGAATTTAGTTTTGTCGTGAATTGCTGATTAGCCTGATAATTATGTAATAATAAAGAATTATAATTAATAAATGGATGAAAAACTTGAGGCTTTTTCCTTTTTGGAAAAAATCGGAAATTGAAATCAAATTTCAAATTCTCATGCTGCAAATTGCACGTGAAAGTAATTCTAAAAAAGGGAGTTAGAAATATTCCTAAATTTGATTGCTTTAAAGAGAAATACAATAATTTAATTGAAAAATTAAAATGCAACGCGAATACGTGTCTATTGTGTATGGTGTGCACGTACGTATACGAGTATTGGACTAGAGGTCATTCAAGGCAGACTGATTCAATTATATACGTGATAATTAATTACCTTATAAAAGTAACAAATTTGTTTATAATTTATTATTTATTATTTGAGGAAGAAAAAATTCGTAATGATTTGGTTCAGATGAATTGAGAAATGATTGTTTCTTTTTTGACCACCAGAAACATTCATTCGGTAATTATCATTCACTATCTGATTGAAACGGGAATTATGTGAGAGAGATAACATTTATAATTTGTATAATCATTTTCTATTATAATACAAATTAATGAGTATATTTACTTAAATCTAATACGAATATTTCGAAGTCGTTATGTTAAGTCATTTAGACTTATTACTTTTTTATCAGGAAGTGATGTTGTATTGCAATGAGTCAATGAATAATTTCATTGAAATATAAATGTAAATAAAAAATTTTGTAGTCAAATGACAGATTATGAATTATATATGTTAAAGCGAAAATCTATAAAATGCTAGTTTATTTAATCTAATTCGTTGCTAATAATGTTAATTTCAAGGCATTTGAAATGGTAGCATCGATTTACATACTTTTTGTTTCTCTTTTTGCCAGTATAAAAATGATTAAGTTCAAAACCGAATTTGCTTCTTTTTACGGTAAGCTGAAAAATGAGCAAGCTTACAATTGCTGTTTTTTCTTTAATTATATTCAAACGAATAAACTGGATTTACTAAAGTAGATATCCGGTGGAAAGCTAAAGAAAATGAAAACATTATTCATATGAATATATATTTATTCATATAAATGTTTTCATGTGATTCATTTTTGTTTTATTCAATCATTTATTTTTCTGAATATTCAATTCTTTTAGTTTTACATTTTCAATCGATCAGCTACAAGTAGTTTTTCAAAACAATTGCTTGCATTTAAGCGAGAAAGTGAGATTCAATAAAAAACTACATCAAAGTCACACTTAGTGTTAAAATTAATTGCTTATAATTAAAATTAATAATTACTAGATACATGGATATTGCCAGTGATCACTTAAATATCACGAATAACCGATTTTTCATTGCTATTCATTTTTAATATTGATCATTATTGATGAAAAGTAGTTGAATTTACTGTATTTATATCATTTTTCAACATATTCTCTACTCTGTGCCCAGAATTGATTGGGAAAAAATTTGTTGAATAAATAACAGAGAGAGAATGATTCCAACTCTCAATGTCATATTTCAGTGTTTCCAGTAACTTTAATAGAAGCATGCTAGAGCACTGTAAATTACTGTCCAATGGGATTGATTTGCAAAATCATTTCATTCCTCATAATAATAATAGAAACTTTCTATGCTCATAATGAGAACGAAAACGCCAATTTAGCTGACAATGTCGAGAATCTTGCAATTCTGGATTTCTCATTTTTCAGCTAATAAATGTACTTAAAGTCTTTTCCAACCCTGTCAATTTTTCAATTGTTATTCTTCAATAGCATGCAATCAGCAAGCTGTTCGCATTAAATTTCTTAATAAACGTATCTGATTTTTCTGGTATAACTTTTGTGAAACGTTGGACTGTACTGCAACAGAATAGCGTATATCGGGAGTTTCAGTTTTTTCACGATAAGTTGGCGTGATTAAGCCTAGTCAATCAAAACTCATTTATCTTGCCTCATTTAATAACTAGATCAGATGTCACTTGAAGAATGAAAGTATATCTGAAAAAACAAATCTTTGAAAAGGAACTTAATTGAACTAACGAACTTCATTGTTAGAGCAGTTTTCATGAAGTAATTCAACAAATACCTCGCAAATTTTGGATGAAATTTGGTTTTAATCATCGAAAGAACCTTTCCGCGGAAAAGAGACGTTTCTGCCCTCTCCTCTTCTTGCCTACGATTTCCGAAATCGATCTCTCTGGAAAAAAGATAAGCCAATACTTTTGCATTCACAGTCTAAGTATGTCCTCCTTACGTATGCATACCATAATCTTTTCCTAAATTGATTTGAAATTTGAAATTGTGATTTCAAAACAGATTAGACTTGTTAGCTTAATTTGTTTTCATTTTGATACTTCTATTAATTGAAACTTAATTGATTATTTCAATTTAAACTCCAGAAAAATCATAGTAATAAATGAAAATGCTCGAAAAAGGTTTGAAAGGTGTTTGTAACTGAAAAAGAATGTTCTATCAACGAACCCACCAGTCTATTCACGTGTATCGTGGTACTCTCGGATCTTTTCATGACAAAAATTTTTTCTCACGATTATAATTATTACTCTAAGTGACTGGTTATCATCTAACTTAAAAATGTCCAAGTTATCTTCAATTGAATGAAATCAGTGTATTAGTGATTAAATTCGTGACCACATAACTTACTTCATCATGACATCACATTTATTTGCGTCAATATGTGGCTGACGCAAATATAAAATTGCTTTTATCGTAAAAGTCATTAATTGACAAATGAATTATTAATGGTTGTTGTTTGTAAAAGAGATTATGAAAATATAAATGAAATAGAAGTAATAACTTTTGAATGATAATCGAATGACATTGATTAATAGGATGATACGGTAAAAAAGTAAAAAATTTCTTTACAATTTGATTGGAGATCTAAAGATAGTTTGTGCTTGGGAGAAAATATGCGATTGGTATAACCATGGATGAAATGAGAACATGAATAATTGTTGCTGTTAGCGAATATTTTCCAGGAATTTAATTGTCCAAACTGATCATAAAGCAGCAAAGAAAGAAACGATTGAAAAAATCCAACATTCTACAAATAGTTAATGAAATGCCGCGCAATTCAAATAGAAATGTTTAGCTGACGAATCCTTCCTTTTGACTTAAAGTTGCCCTCACGTGATTTGTTCTCTCAAAGCTTTCTCCTGTTTGCATAATTCTGTGCTACATAGAATGTGCATTGTTACTTTTAGTTACCTTAAAAATCAATTAAATCACATTTTTAACTTATTTTATAAAATAAAAGTAACGAAGACAATTGCAAACTTTAGCAAAGAAATTATCTTTTGCCTTGGAATGGGTTAACACAAAAAGTTTTGACCTATTAGAATTCTTTTACAGTCATTTCGATCTTCTCGATTTCATATTCTCTCATTTAGCAAAATTTTCCACTAATTTGAAATTTCGGCAGCTATGTCACATACAGTTCATCCGTCTGACGTTATACCATCAACATCAGAAGGAAATGAACCAACCGATGAAACTTTCAAATTATCCGATTTGCAATCTTGTCGAAAATATCTCATCTTCTTCACTATCTTCTATTTCCTGATGGTACTAACGCAAGTTTGCAGTCTTCTGTTCATGACATTTGCTGGTCAGTTTTTCCTTCTTATACTCATTGAAGACGGTCATTTTAGTGAAATTAAATGTTAAACTTAACATGAACTTTAGTGATAATGACTTCCATTGATTATCACGAGTTTTGTAGTCACAGTGTCGTGATTATAATAACTATTTGTTAATATTTGCATGTAATGAAGCATAATTTAGAACGCGAGATCTTCTAATTATGATTTCTTCTGAATTAGTCGTTTAAAATGTCAATTATCAGGCAGTTTCAGTTTTCTAACACTAATTTGGGAAGTCGTAGTAGCATAACTTATTTATAATAATGAAAATAATAAGGAAATTTAAATGTCAAATTACTAACCAACTTACAAGTAAGTAAAACGTTAAACAATTAATGGGATAGGGAAGAGATAGAATAAATGAGAAACGATGAATGGAGAAAAGTGAAAAACATATAAGAAAGAGATAATTAATTAGATAGGCAGGTATTTTGAGAAAACAGGTTAATCGAAAGTTTTAGATCGAAAGCCAATTACGGAAGATTTCTGTCATAAGCACTATCCGGAATATGTTGCATCAAAAAACTGCGCATCAACCGGTTCCTGTTGGGTGCTCATTAATGAATCCAAAGTCTTCTGCTCTTCGAGTCATTATGATTTCGTACCTATTCAAAATGATGTGTGTTTCTGACACTTTGAAATTTCAAGTTAATTAAAAGAAAATTTAAGTCTATGACCATTTAATTCAATATTCGATCTTATTAAATATTTGATAGATTAATTTTCTCAATAACTCATTCTTATTTGCGAAATAAAATGGAAGTGTAATTTAGAAGTTTTTCAGTTCGAAGTATCAGGTGAATACGTCAAAATTGGGACGACATTGCAAAATGTTGGTTTGATGATTGGCGCAATTGTCTCCGGTAATCTTGCCGATATCCACGGCAGAAAAAAGGTTCATTATATTCACTTGAATAATGCAATAGCTTTAAACGACCATCTCTAAAGTGTTCTTTTCATATGGATTTAGCTTTTGTTTCTCAAATTAAAAAAGAAACAATTCCTTCAGATTCTTCGACCGAGCCAAGGCTTGTCGTATTTATCTAATTTACTTTCGATCACTTCTTTAATTTTAATTCCATTCAAAAAATGCGTAGTTTATAATCTATCTCTTGTTGTTGCTTATTATGACAACTTAGTAGTAGTTCTGATAGCAGGTAAAGTATGGAATTAGATTTTTAGATTTTATTCATTGGAACTGTCGGAACAGCGATATCAATGGTGACTACATCTTTCGCTCCATCATTTGTTTTATTTACATTTTTTCGTTTTCTCAACATGGTTTTCACCGGTTGGAATCATTGGTTAGAGAGTTTAATCGAACTTTAACTTCATTTATGTGCTTCTTTCATCGATCATATGATTGTGATTAATCATTAATTAATTTTTGAATTGATGAAAATGATAATTCATGATGTGAATTTAAGTGTTAATAGGTTATTTTAAATAATTATTCAGTGTGACGAATCCGTATTTCATGGAGAATCTTCCTGACAAACATCGAATGTGGATATCGACAGTATTCACATATTCGCCAAATTTTATTATCTTATCTAGTATTGCCTACCTTTGTAATAACTGGAGAGCACTATCCATCGTTGCTGGTCAATTATCCATTTTTCCATTGGTAATGCTTCTGTAAGTCTTTTCTTGATATTTTTTTTGAATTTTCATAATTTGAATAAGATAAATATTTACCCTTTGACATTTTGAACTATTCAATGATATGCACAACGCTGACGAATTTGTGTTGCAGATATCTAAGAGATACGCCGCGATGGCTTATTAAAAAAGGTCAAGATAAAAAAGCCTCAAGAGCAGTGATTTACATTAAAAAATGGGATGAAAAGGTTTCAGCAGAGAAAGCAAAACAAATAAAATATATTATTGAAAAATCTGTCAAGAAAGAGGTTTCATTTTTCGTTTTGTTCATTATTGATAAATCAATAGGATCAATATTGGATAAAAGAATTTTTGCGAGGAAACATTAAAAGGTTTATTGAAAGTGAATAAATAATTAAGTCATGGATTTCGAAGCTAATAGATAAATTATAGATAACAATTATTCACTGCTTTTTTAAAATTTTTCTTCTAGAATGGAAAAATTTCAGATTGAGAAGTCGAATAAAGTTAATCGAAACTATTACTTCTATCATCTGTTCACAGATCGTAAATTTGGCAGCTATGCGATAGCCTTTGCTATTAGTCTGTATGTTTTCATCAAAATTGGACAAAAAAATTATTTAAATCTTATGAAATTTTCAAGGATGAAGTATTTAATTTTCGGCGATTTCAATTCAGAAATGCCCAAATGCACAGTTATTTTAAGATTAATAGTATTTTCAGAATATTTTAATTTTTAAAGATTTTCGACAAGTTTCATCAGTTACGGAATAGCCTATAATATGGATGCATTGGCGGGGACAGTCTATGTGAATGTGATAATCATCGGTGCAGCACGTTATACTATCAATATTATCAGTGCCATACTTGAAGTGACATTTTCGCGCATTGGTCGTCGTTTGCTACATTGCGCATCGGCTGGATTTATTGCAATTGTAATGGGAATAATCTCTCTCATCTATTTATTTAAATGTTTGTTTCGGTTGTTAATTGAACGTGAAAAGGTGGAGGATAGAAAGCGCATGTGATGTTGAGTTTTCGCTTTTCTTCCGCATACTTATGAAATTTCAATTGTTTAGTCGCGGCTTCTTTCGTAGAAAAACAAATAAGCCTTTATGCTATTACTTCAGAATTTTAAATTTTCGATCGTCCTATATTTAATTTTAATTCTTAAATAATACGATCATCTCTTAAGCAATCTCAAGCTATTAATAGACAGTACTGTTTTCAGAAAGGCAATTTTTCGGATTTTATTGCTTGTTTTCTATTACTGAAAACTATTCCTTTTCAGGGCATCAAATTGAAGAATATAAACTGGTGGTTAAAAGTGGTGGAAAAGGTAAATTAATCATTGTTAAATGTAAATGTTTTTCCTAAATTACAAAATATTTGAATTTTGGGTGAATTATGAGGATATTTGTTTGATAAATTATCTGTCAATTATTATTGTATATATGTGAAGAGGCAGTAATCAAAAGGTAGCATTTAATAAGAGGGAAAGAGCAGAGAATCATTAATGGTAATTCAGGTGATCCATTAATTCATGCATTGGTCACATTCACTCGTTATGCATCACTCCTTGCCGCGGCAATGTGTACCGAATTATTCGTCCTGAATAATGTTCAACCAACGGAATTATTCCCAACTCCGGTGCGCAATGCCGGAATGGCTTTCATTGAAGTATTCAACCGTCTCGGAACAATTATCAGTCCTCTTGTTTTCATACTGGTATTCAGTTACATGCTTCATTGATTTCAGAATAAAGGAAGTTAATTTTCAAAATTAAATCGAAAAGTACTGAATTGATTTCAGAGTAAACACTGGCCACCAGCATCATTCCTTCTAATGCTCATTACTAGCACAGCCGATCTTCTTCTCTATTTCCTTATTGTGCCAGAAACTCGAGGCAAAAAATTACCTGATCATATGCCTGACGAAGGATTGGAAGACGGTTTAATGGCTCGTGGAGCACCCGTTCAAGGTGCTGTAACCCATCTGACATCATTTCGTACTATCAAATTAAATGCGTAACATCAACAAAGCAATATCACAAGTAGTTTAGTTCGCTTTCTAAAATACTCTGTCATGAAATGTATTTAATGAAATTTATTGTCTTTAAAAATTATGAAATTATAGTGAGTCAATTAAATTCGCAGCGATAGACAACAGAACTTAAACATTGAAATTTTATTTATTCATTTTCTTCCAATTCTGGTCTTATGCAAGCTGTTTATTTCAGCTAAACTAGAAAAAAACTTCTTTAGAAAAGTTAGAAAGTGAAATTTTGAATGTCTGCAATGTAACGAAAGATATGATAAACAATAAAGTATCATAGATTTTATAAATAATATTTTGGAAATTGAGTTCATTTTAGTGATAATAGTATTATTAGTACTTAAGTGTAAACTATTTTTAAAAAGCAACAAAGTAAAAATTAAAAATAAAAAGAAAAACGAGCAAAAACCACACTGAAAAAATAAACAGCAAGACAAATCTTTTTCAAAAGCAATTAAGAACTTTAAACATATAACAAGTAAATTATGAACCTCCCAAATTCATTCCAAAAGTCGTCAATAATCAACATGTCATAATGTATGAACAGACATGTCGTAAGTCTGAATATCGTATCAATTAAAACTAAAAAACTTGACACGGAGAGAACAAACCCAACAAAAATATATGAACCATGCAAACCAGTTTCAGTATGAAAAACATTCCATAACACTGTCACCCATAACAACACAATTGCTATCACATTCATAGTACTGAAAAATACAAAAGAGCAACAGAAATTCACACAAAAAAACACTGAAATAAAAAGAGTGCTTCAAAATACAACCACTGATCATTCCATTAAGCCCCGATTAATTTGGAAATAAAATAGCAACGGAGCGAAGCGTCGATCCAGTGAAATAACACAAAGAAGAATCTGAGGAAGTTCAAAAACGATATCAATTCACTAAAAAGAAAAAGACGAAAGTTCTGAGCAAATATACTATAATGATATAAAGAATATTGGCCAATAACATATTCCAACAAAAAACATCCTTAAAAAAAGGAACATAAAAAAGTAAAGAATGCAAAAAAACAATTCCATGACCATGAATAAGACAAGACCGAAGTGAACACCAATAATCAGTAATTGAATTTGCTATACTTATTATACTAAAAATGCGTTCAAACAACTATCAGTAAACAAAGAGAAAAAGAACGAATAAAAAAACAAATTAAAGTAATTAAAAAGGAAGAAGAATTAAAAGGAAAAAGGATAACAAAAGTCGAGTAAAATAAAAGAAAATCTGAAAGAAAAGACATCTCAAAAATATAAAATATCGTCAAAACCACGAAGCAAAGAAACAGAAAGAGAACTTTCCAACTGTATCCAAGTTCATGCATTTCCGTTTTCATCGAGGAGAGAGTCAATACGGTTCATTGCTTCCGGAAAATGTTAACTTTCCATTAAAGTTTGAAAAATGGAAGAAATTTGAAAGCGATTTTCTACCATTTTTGAAAAAAAATTTATAGATTTATTTAAATTTTGCTATTTCTTTTGATTTTAGAATTAGAATGATAAAATGACCAGTGGTCAGTTAAACTCAATTAGCTAACCATGAATCTTTTTTTCTCATACTTTGTCATAATTATAATTAAATGATCAAAACGATGCTCAGGTTTAGAAAAAAGTAGGTCATTTCTCTTTGATGATAAATAGAACAGCTTATCTCCAACAGCACTCCGAAATATATTTTTATATATTTTTGATAGTTTTTAATTATAATTTCTAACGAAGTAAACTATAAACTTGATAGACAGATAATTTTGTTCGCAGTACAAAATACTTAATCAGTTGAAAAATCGATAATTTCATCTCTTATCAATTTTTTCGCATTATCTCACTGGTATAACTCATTGGTAGCGATCTTTTGAATACAATACTTTTTCATCTTCTAAAGTTTTTTTCCTACTGGAATTCAATTAAAAATTAATTTAAAATCACTGATGTTTTAGTATGTCAATAAAAGAAGGAATTGTAAGGTAACGTAAAACTATTACTGGTTGAAGTTATTAACTAAATTTAATGATAAAATGTTAATAAAGGCAACAAAGCAATAATTCATTTTTGTGTTTATTTTGCAACTAAAAATCTCAGAAGTATATCTTTTGGTAAAATAAGAAAATTCATTGCTGAAATTTTTGCGGTCTTTGCAGCAAAAAACATTTAGCAATTTATCAACGAGAAGTGATAATGGGAAGATCAGCTGTTGTGATTATCGAGGAACATTTGGCAGTGGAAAGTTATGCTCCACAACTGACTCTTTGCAGTTCGAACTTCCACTTTTTCGACTTATACTGTCTTTTCTCTTTCAATCAATTACTTCCATTTTCACATATTTAACTTATAAGTCACACTTACATAATTACTTGGTTTTTTTACTTCAATGAAAATTAAAGAAGGAACAAAGTTAAAGAAAAAGATGGGAAGGGCAGGGTAACTAATTTTATATCATTAAAATTTCATATAAAATTCACCGTTTAAATATCGATCACTGTGTGCCTGCGTTAAAATAATCCTCTAACCTCTTCATAACCTCTGAAGAGACAAAGGTCACATGTATCTATCTCTTTGCATATTAGTCTTCCTTACTGTTACTTGCAAAAAAGCGTATCGATTTTCTATTGATCTTGCAAAAAACTATCAAAAAGTTTCATATTTCTCGACCAGGTGAAAGATAATTACCGGAAATGACGGCTAATTGTGTTTTTCTGATTACCTGTCTACTATTGTCTATCGGATCGGCAACAATCACAACTAATTCTGTCATCCAATTTCTGCAAAAAATTCTCCACAATGTTGAGCCAACTCCAATCGTTTTATGGCATGGAATGGGTATTTTTCCTTTGCTAGCAGTTCCTTTCTAAAAACTACCAAACGTGTTCGGATTTTTAACTTTTCTCATCAACGACTTTTCTTGACAAAACAGATACCAGTGTGCACATATACATGAACAGACACATACATATACATGTGTGTATGATATTTGAAGGATTTAATTAATATATTTCCTGAAAATTAACCCGCTTAAAATTGAAAATTTATGTTAATTGTTGTTAATAATTCATTTTCATTAAAATTTCGAAAGTATAAATCCCATTATTGATTTTACTGCTATGCACTTTTATAATTTCAGTATTACATGAAAGTTTTCCAGGTGACAGCTGTTGCAATCCATTAAGTTTGGGACGAATCGAAAAATTGCTGAAGGAGAACATTCCTAATGTATATATCTATTCAGTAATGATCGGATCCAATGTTATAATGGTCCGTTTCCACATAATAATTAATGATGAGAGGTCATCTAATCTTGAAGTTCTGTACACTATGTGTGCATGTGTATTCTTCAGGATACAGAACACGGTTTCTTTGGAAATGTGAACGATCAGGTGGCGGAGGTGTGTCAAACAATACAGAATGATAAGAAGTTTGAAAACGGATACAATGCTATCGGCTTCTCGCAGGGCGCGCAATTTCTGTACTCTTTAATTGCACCTTTTTTTTCAATTTCACCAAACTGGAAGTTTGGTTGGAACTTTACGGTTGTAAGCTGTATGAAATTGCTTGATAAGTAATTCCAAGCACTACAGTTATCTACTGAATCCTTCAACTTGCACATTTTGTAAAACAGCGCTTCCATCCTCATAAATTCTTAAATATTGTTTCTTCTAGCTAATTAAAGCACAGTATAGGCGTGCCGTAGCACAACGATGTCCAGTTCCACCGATGAAAAATTTAATTTCATTGGGTGGACAACATCAGGGAGTGTTTGGACTACCGTTATGTCCGGCAGAAAGCTATATCTGTGATCGCGTTCGGAATTTGTTGGAATGGGGCGCGTACGTTGGCTTTGTTCAGAATACGTTCGTTCTTTTTTAATTCCTGTTTCGATACATTTCATGTTTATTTCCATGGAATCATGTAGCTTTTTAATTAAAATGCTTCATTATATTGTAAGAAAGGATTAATTTACAATCAAATTCAGTTTGTTTCACAAATTCAAGGGTAGTGCAAGCACAGTATTGGCATGATCCGTTAGATGAAGCAACGTATCGACAAAGCAGTATTTTCCTTGCCGATATTAATAATGAAAGAGTATGATTATTCTATTTTTACAAATTTTTTTTTGATAAAATTCTTGGAAATGAAGATTTTGATGAGAGTATTGATTGCATTTAAAAGTGCTGCTTCTTCTCATTCATTCAGTTCAAAGGTCTGAAATAAATTTGTGGTAAGCTAAAAGACGAAAAGAAAATTTATATATGTTTTCAGAATTTGAATAAGACGTACAGAGAGAATTTATTGAAATTGCAAAACCTAGTACTGGTGAAATTTCTAAATGATACAATGGTAGTACCGAGGGAATCCGAGGTTCATTTATTTTATCAATAAATTTATTACATTTCACTAATTGAACATTAAACTCAGAACTTGATTAGGAAGATTGTTTTTGAGCACTACTGAATTTGGTGAATTTTAAAATTGTTCTAATCCTAATTAACAGACAAGAGTAGTTCTTGAATTTGAGCTATTCAGTGATTTCTTTTCCTTCTTTATATATCTCATTACTTTTGTCTTTGCTATATCATAGAGCTTATTTCCTCATAATCACAATGATTCGACTTTGTATTTATAATATCTATAGACTTATGGACCACTTTCTTTGCGAAATATTTTCTAAACTTTCTGTTTTGTTTAGCGCTTTTTTTTCAAATATTTGATTAATTTCATTTGTAATTTAGAAGTTTTACCTGCATTTTTTTCTTATTATTTGCAGTGGTTCGAATATTATCACGAGAATGACACATCCAAGATCATTCCTCTTGAAAAATCAAAAATTTACACGGAGGTAGGAATTTTGCTTATAATTTTTCTTACTTTATCAAAATGAATGAGCTTTTGCATATCCGCAGTGATTGCAAATACTCCACTTTAAAATGTTAATTATAACATTTCAGATATGATATAGCGATCTCAAAATGTGATCAATAAATTTGATTGTTAACAAAAGCCTTTCTCCTTTGAACCTTTGATTACTTTCGTCTAGAACAAAAGTGATAGTATCATATGAGTTTGTTTGAAACTATTAAGAAAGGTCGATAGGTCACCTTAATTGAACTAATAATTTTAGGATCGTCTCGGCTTGCGTGAGCTATTAGAAAGCAAACGATTGCATTTGCTAGCCTTCGAAGGACAACATCTGCAAATGAAGTCTTCATCTTTTGTTTCTCAAATTATCAATAAATTTTTGAAATAAATTTTTTTCCTAAACTGTGAAGCATTAAGTCTGAAGTGACAGTCTATCTGATATGAACTCTTTGCAATGTATAATAAAAAAAGAATAATCAATCATATGAAAATCAGGATTCAGAATTGCTAACAGTTATCAGTTCATGTTCCTTCTTCTCCAGATTCGTTAACATAAGATTGAAAATAACTACAATCAGTCAATTTATGGCGAGCTATGATAACATAATATTTGTTGATACTATTTTTTTATTCCGTGTAATGAGATCAATTCAATTTACTAACGAAGAAATTCATGATTGTTCAGAGTATCGTGTCCTTAGTGCCATTTTCAATAACTGCTGAGGACCTCAATTCAAATTAACGATTTCCACATAATGGTCAATCCTTCAGAAGGTTACGTTGTCCTTCGTCGAGATGTGTCACTGACAAATTGCTTCCCTTTTATGAATCTTACCTTTTCATTAGTATCTTCATCATCTGAACTTCTCTTACCTTTTCAAATCATGAATTCTTCTATAAAGCTTTATTTATTAAATTTCAACTCTAATAGGATTTCTCGAAATCATCTAGAATAGAATAAAAGCATATTTAAGCTTACAAAATTTTTTGACTGTCATTTAGCAATAATCGAAGTCATCAATGAGTGCAAAAACTGGTTATGCATTTTTTGTGTCACAATTTTGTGTCACAATGAGAGTGCTATTAAAATGATGCCTTATTGATACTCGAAATTCACTCGCAATCAGTCAGTTGCGAAAACTCATTCAATTTTTTTTTTCTTTCTCATTAATTCCCATCGTTTCTCTCTTCACTTGAAGATGTTTATTTTTGAGAAGCAAAGTTTTACCTGTATTACCCGCATTTCTGCTATAATAATTTCCTTTGCTACCTGTTCATCAAATCAAACTGAAATGTATAAACATATTGACGTTTAGGTTGATTGATATTACAGAAAATGTAGTCATGCCTCTTGTTCGAATGATTTTTCTAAAGATGAAATATAAATGTTTTAATTAACAAATAATTACAGTTAACAATTATGAAATTCGGAATTTGTATCGTTTCGTTGTTATTATTTGACAAAATAATTAACCAAAAATGAAATTTTCGGCGAATCGCTGATGAAAGATTTGTGTGGATTCTCCAGATTGCTTCATTTTTTCACTGTCTGAAATGAAGAATGTTTGCTAAATTGTTTAACGGCAATTTCACTGTGCCGCAAATAGTAATATTCATTATGGCTATTATTCTTATCATATTATCACTAGTGATAATACTAAATTGTTATATAGAGTGTTGTTGTAGAAAAAAAAATGATTTAGAAACATGCGAAGGATATGATCGACAATTCCTTGATAAAGGTAATCGTACAACCAATTGAACTTTACAAGCACAACTTATTTTTCTGTAGTTTACTCTTTCAGATGTTTTTTCCTTTTATCTACTTCGTAACCAATTTAAGACATTTCTAGCAAGAGAAAAAAGCTTTATCTGATAATTTCTTTGTTTGTTTTTATGAGAATTAACTTTCTGCGATTCCAAAAATTATTTCTGGAAGAGTTTGAAATTTTTTTCGAAAAATATCAGTTGCGATTTGTTAGAATTTTGAGGATATTATGATGAGATTTGTACATTGCTTTATCGACATAATCAAGTGGAAACCAAACAAACGGAAGGAACTGAAAAACTGAGACGAAAAGCGGAGGTTCTTCTTAATTTATGGAAAATTTGGAACTTCCAAACTTGAAAAGACAAATCTTAGACAATTGTAAAATGAAATCAGGAATTCATTCCTTTATTAATTTGGATCTTTTCATGGCCATAAATATATTCCTGAGTCATCAAGAATTTATAAAATTGCTTCAGGAAAGGTCTGGAAGGACCCTTCTCTCGAAGGATGATTTGAAGTCATTTAAAATTGACCACAGTGTTAAGGTTACCTTCTCTTTACTTCATAGTTTTATCATAATTAAAAAACTTGCAAAGAACAAATTTCTACTTTAGTCTAGAAGTTTCTTGCAAAACATTTCTTCGTCTCAGATTGAGATTTTAGGCAAACATTGGTTCAAAATTGATCAATTTCAGTTGACATGAAAATTAAACGTAAAAATTTGCGCTTTATTTCAATCACGGAAACATATTGTCGAGCAAACTTCTAATATTTTATTTAGACCATTCTTAATAACATTTTACAATACAGTCAACATAAAGCCACAAAAATCGTACTTCATAAATGCATCGAAAAATTGATGAAACAATTGGATGAGAATAATTTATGAGATGGAATACAGTGGAATAATTTTGAAAGTTTATTCGATTCAGATTAAAGGCAAAGCAACGGAAATCCAAAAAATGGTTAATAAACGAAGGACTTGGATTGGAATAGAGGATGATGGAAGATTTGAACCGGTTCAGATGCCAACAACAGGTGTGACAGAGGAAATGCAAACAACGTAGGAATACGCTTTTCCTATATAACTTAAAATTTTCATTTTTCAATCAAATTTAAGAATTTTAGATGTCAGGAAATTTCGATGACATCAATCTGTTATTGTAATTACATAAATTAACTTTAACGTAGTTTCCAGGAATACACCGGACGCGTACGCTTCTGAATCAGGCGGACAGGAAACAACTGTATAGAATCCAAATCTCTTTTTAATCTTTTTTGCCAATTTTTTTTTCATACGATGAAACGACTGGAATGTCCTAATACGGATAATAACAAGTCCGATATGACACAGGGCAGTATCTAGCAAACTTGAGAAGTTGATTACATCCTTTTTCATCATCTCAATTTCTGCTTACTGATTTAATAAACGAACATTTGATTTTCTGCAATGTCATTGCTCGTTGATTAGTAGTTTAAAGAAGTCTTCTAGCCTTTTAATGCTTGATAAGGAGAAAGTTAAACTCGGTCCTGCTAAGTTTTTTTAGAACAACAGCTGTAAAAACGGAATATTAGATTACACGACTTGCATGAATGAATTGCTGCAATACAGGTAAAATGACATGAAGCCCAGATGACACTTTTCAACCAAAGAAACATCCAATAAAGCGATGAATTGCTCTTATGCTTCTTTTCAATTCATTCATCAATCACTCATTTCATTCTCTTCGAATGTATAAGTGCACTGAACGTTTCATTCATTCTATGTGGGAATAAGACCGACGTACCCTGCGAAATATTTGGAAGTAAAACGCTTACTTCAAGATTTGTCAAGTAGCAATGGGAGAATGTGAAGGACAGATATTCCAGGACTCACTTCCATGAATATCATCCAATCAAGACCTCTTCCTCGCCTCGGACAAATTAGCTTGAGTAGTAAATGCTTTAGTGCTGCATCAGATGGCAAGACCCTCGGAGGATGCTACCGTAGAGCCTGTAGGGAAGTTATCGTTATGAGCGGAGAGGAGGGGAAGGGAGGGGTTGGCATGATTGGCGTGTTTGGCATTGGGGGAACCTCGTTGGGAGCTTTTTCGCGGGATTTCTCGGATGGTTTTGTCTTTGTTAGTATGACACATCATAATCATACATAGGGTGCAGAATAAGGATGATCTTCTCAGCGATCCGATCAGCAGTAGCGGCGACATGTAGTCGGACGCTATATGTCCGGCCTGCGGACAGTCTTCTGATATATGCTGCTCGCAGATACAAGTAAGCTACTTCGAAGTACAAGTAAATTGTGCTCAAAGCATTTAGTTTTTTGTTCCTAATTGAGACCGCGATATCTACATAAGTTTTAATCTTTAATCGGGATGACACACGGGATGTGCAAAAGATTTCTTCAGTAGATATGATTGGATAGTTGTTCGTGAGATTTGTGTTGTTTGTGTTTCTTGATTTACCTTCGCTTAAATGTTATGAACTCTGTTTAGATCCGATGGTGTTAAGGGAACAGTTATTGGCATTGACCTTGGGACAACTAATTCCTGTGTTGCAGTTATGGAAGGCAAACAGGCCAAAGTAAGCATTCTTCTTATCTGTTTTGAAGACTAGGAAATTTTTGTCACTTCGTTAACAGTTCAGTAAAACGGAGGATGTGTCAAATTTTGGCTGACACAATTACAGGTTATCGAAAATGCAGAAGGTGTGAGGACAACACCATCAGTGATTGCGTTTACCAAAGATGGAGAAAGGTTAGTTGGCGCACCAGCAAAAAGACAAGCAGTTACGAATTCGCAGAATACACTTTACGCTACCAAGCGGTTAATTGGTCGACGTTTCGATGATCCGGAAGTGCAGAAAGATGTGTTAGTTTTTCTTGATTCATTTTCTGATCCTAAGTTGCAGCACAATTTCTGAATTGTTTTATGATTTAAACGGAGTGTTTCTGGTGTAGTTATACGGATGTTGAAACTTTTCCACTGAGAAGTTCAAAAGAGCTTAATTTAAAGGTCATTTGATTCAAAACTCTAAAGAAGTTAATTCCACACAGTAAGCATAAAGCTATAAATAGAACAAACTTCAGCAATAAGAAAAAGTAGATAAAATCTGTGAAATCCAAAATGCAAGCAATACATAATGATTATCAATATTAAATAAAACAGCTTCCTAGTATATAAAAAACAATACAAAATATTCGAGTCGAAAAAGCATAAGCATAACAATCTAGAACAGTCTCAATAAGAAAACTTCTTCAGTAGTGATGTGTGTGCAATTTACATAAGAGGAACTTAAGAGCTGGTTGGGTTCCATTCTTCACAATCTGAGGCGCTGCTCATAGATTATTGGATTAAACATTATTTATATTTTCTAGGAAGGTGGTTCCGTTTAAAATTGTTCGCGCATCCAATGGTGATGCTTGGGTTGAAGCACAAGGCAAAATGTATTCACCATCTCAGGTAAGTGGTAATTTTCAAGAAAAAATCTTTTTGATAGAATGTGAACTTATAAAAACTTTCAGGTCGGTGCATATGTTTTGATGAAGATGAAAGAAACAGCAGAAAGTTATTTGGGTACAACTGTTTATAATGCTGTTGTTACAGTTCCGGCATATTTCAATGATTCTCAGAGACAGGTACCGTTGTTTCTATATGAGTTTTATAATTTAAAAGTAAGGTAAACTTATACTGTTGTTCAAATTTTTGTGATATTTTATTTTGGATTTAGGCAACGAAAGATGCTGGTAAAATTGCTGGTTTGAATGTACTGCGTGTCATTAATGAACCCACTGCGGCAGCTCTGTCTTATGGACTTGATAAAGCGGAAGACAAAATGTGAGTTTGCTCCTAGTTTCTGTAAGTAGAGTAGCTGTTTAGATGTTGGTTTCTTTTCAGTGATTTCAAGTAGCGGTTAATGATTAAGTTGCAAATTTAACCAAAATTTCAGCATCGCAGTATATGATTTGGGCGGAGGTACTTTTGACATATCGATCCTTGAAATACAAAAAGGGGTTTTCGAAGTGAAATCAACTAATGGTGATACTTTCCTTGGTGGTGAAGATTTTGATAATGCACTGGTTCATTACCTTGCAGCTGAGTTCAAGAAAGACTCGGGAATTGATATTCATAAGGCATAAAATTTATTCATTGTTACCTACCGAAATTTTCAGCTTTTTTAAAAGTGCACACTATTTTTAGTTTTTTTGCTTTTTGTCAATTCGTGATGATGATGATACAATTAATCTTCACTTTGATCTGAATCATTTCTGAAGAAAAGAGCGAATTTGAATCATGAATTGAAATATTAAGTTTTTCACAAAAAAATGGCCTTTACCAAACTCAAAAATTTGAAGGATCCTATGGCTATGCAGCGTTTGCGAGAAGCTGCCGAAAAAGCGAAATGCGAATTGTCATCAACGACGCAAACCGATATAAACTTGCCATACTTGACAATGGATGCTTCAGGCCCAAAACACATGAACTTGAAACTAACGCGTGCTAAGTTTGAGCAGCTTGTGGCTGATCTTATAAAGCGGACAATCGAGCCATGTCGTAAGGCTATGCATGATGCAGAGGTTAAACCATCCGAAGTTGGAGAGATTTTACTTGTTGGAGGAATGACCAGGATGCCAAAAGTACTTTTTTGTTTTTATGAGATATAGATTTGCTTACACAACTTAAATAGAATGCACAACTTTTAATTCAGTTTCTTACAATATATGTTTGAGAAATGGGAAAACACAGGAAATGGAAAATGAGGGATAAAAGAGCAAAGTAATCTATGAGTTTGTCGATTTGAGAATTTTTATAATAAAACTAAAGTTATATTTTAAAGGTTCAACAAACAGTACAAGAAGTATTTGGTAAACAACCCTCAAAAGCCGTGAACCCCGATGAAGCAGTCGCGATTGGAGCGGCGATCCAAGGTGCGGTGCTGGCAGGCGATGTGACCGATGTTCTTCTGCTTGATGTTACACCACTCTCATTAGGTATTGAAACGTTAGGGGGAGTAATGACCAAACTTATTCAACGCAACACAACCATCCCTACGAAGAAAAGCCAAGTTTGTTATTTCAGATCCTTTGAAAATTAATAGCAATAAGGATTTTTTCTGTTGATTAAAATATAATAAGTAACTTTTTTGTTTCATTTTAAATTGCAGTTTCAGGTGTTTATATAATTAAACATTTAATAAAACTAACATATTAAAGTGGTCATTTCATGCAGGTTGAACAGTAAACTAGCATCACAACCGACTTTCATAAGTGGCACAGTTCTTAAAAGAGTCGTTTCAGGTATTTTCTACTGCGGCAGATGGCCAGACACAAGTAGAAATCAAAGTTTACCAGGGCGAACGTGATATGGCAGCTAACAACAAACTTTTAGGACAGTTTTCACTGGTATGTTCATTTCATCATTTCTTAAACTTTAGACGTTTCGCATTTTCTTCATGTACTACATTAAAGGTTGGAATACCACCAGCTCCACGTGGTGTACCACAAATCGAAGTTACTTTTGATATAGATGCAAATGGTATTGTTAATGTATCAGCAAGAGATCGAGGAACGGGCAAGGAACAGCAGAGTTAGTTTCAGAATATATATGTTCTTATATCTCAAAAATTTTCACTAGTAATAAATTTAGCAGTGAGAAATTATTTAGTTACCATGGCTAAAATCATTTTCCTATTTGTCTTAAATTTTAGTTGTAATTCGCTCTTCTGGTGGACTATCAAAAGACCAAATTGAAAATATGATTCGTGAAGCGGAAAAGAATGCTGCTGCGGATGCTGAAAGAAAAGAGAAGGTTGAAGTTTGCAATCAAGCAGAAAGTGTTATTCAGGATACCGATTCTAAATTAACGGAGTTCAAAGACCAAGTGGATGCGAAAGAGGTAATTTCAGGCGATGTTATTGATTTGTTTTTATATTTTTTACGTCTACTAATTTAAATTTATTATCCTTTTTAGCTATTACTTGAAAGGGAATGTGATATTTCAAACAAACCCATTTATTATTTCTTTAGAACATATGGTATGGAAGGCATTGAAGTTTTTTTCGTGTCTAAACTAATAAGTTGTTTCCAACATAACGAAAATTATTTTAATTAGAAATCTTTAGTATGCAAGAAAATCGTTTGCACTGATGAGTCAAGGAGGCACTGAAAGTCTATTGTGATAGTTTTCAGGCTGAAGCAATTCGTAATAAGTTAAATGAACTGAAGCAGCTGTTGGCTAATAAGGATAACGAAACGACAGCCAATATACGTGAAGCAATCGGTTCTTTACAACAGCAGTCACTAAAATTGTTTGAGGCTGTCTACAAGAAAATGGCAGCGGAAAATACGCAGTCTTCTAGCGGCAAGTTTTTGAGTTTTATTGTTTGATAAATTTCAAAAAATCAGTCTCATTTGAGTCTTTTTCAATTTCTTAATTTCGATATAAACGGGTTATTTTATTTCTTCTTTACTTCCAGGAACACAGGAAGCTCAAACAGCAGAAGAACCGAAAAAAGAAGAAAGCAAGTGAGAATTCAAGTTTCGTTCAATTTTCTGTTATTCCAGTTGTTTTCACGTCATTTGATATGACAGTTGCACAGTACGTAATCTCCCGGTGCTGTACTGTGCTAATGAAGATTTACAGTGTAATCTAATTACTACTTCAAAATTTTGTCTATCTGAAAATTTCTTGGGGGTGGTAAACTAATTTTTCCTTCTTTTTCCTGAAAAAATATTTGGTGTGGATCTTTGGAACTTCTTAAAATTATGTCAGTCAGGTTTAGTTTTCTCCTTGTTTTCGCTATATTTTGTTGAGATTTTTTAATGTATCACGGAGATTCGTGACAAAATGGAGAAGCATTTTTTATTTATCTTTCTAAAATTTTGTTTTGAAATATAGAACAGCGCATAAAAAATATTGCAAATTTTCGCTTTTTGTGCTGCAAGAAATAGAAGTGGAAGATTATATATCATACCAGTGGAGAAAACCATGTACAACAAATGAAATTTTGATTAGCGATCGCTCCAGTTGAAATCCACTTTGATTTTGAAAATCATGTTAAAAATTTCTGACGCGAATAGATCTTATGACAGTTTTGGGCAGTTATGATGCAAGACTTCTCGCATGTACTATACTTATAGGCTTATTGACGAAGGAACAAAGTCCATGAGTCCATGAACTGCATTTATAAATAATAGCAATAAGAGTTAAAGTGGCTTTTCCTACCTATGCATCGTTCCCTCTGATTCTTATTACTTGATTGAAACTATTTTCTAATTTCTTCATATTTCTTAGTGGAAGTTCATGAACCGCGTTTATAATTAAAATGATTGCAATTAAATGGACTGATAAATAAGCGGATAATTTTCCACTCATTACTGGATACAGCGAACTGTTATTGCGATCCAAGGTCAGTTCTCTGGAAAATCTCGAGAAAATTTAATCGGGTTTTTATTTTTATTTATCTGCATTTCTATCACATAATAAGTTGCAGTAAATTTTTTTCATTTTCTGAAGATTCTCTTGTCTCTGATGATACACGCTATTTCTAAGTCTTTTCTTTAATAGGACTAAAGCTGAGAGAAGAATGGAATTTGAGACAATGGAGATATCTCAATACTTTATGCGGGGAAAGAATCCACTCCAAATTCGCATTCGTTTCTTTTGCTTTAAATTTAATTAACAGCGAACTTTTAAAGAATCCATTGGCTTTTATCTCTGGATTTCTTTCAAAAAAAATTTCGTTCTAATTTTTAAAATCGTGAAGCTAATAGCATCTACTGTGGAAATTTAAAAAAATACCCGATATGATAACTAAAAGTAAGAGCAGCTGTGACATTAACTCTTCTAAGTGTCTGCAGTATCATCGAACATAGGAAAAATAATCAACGACTAAAATCATTCACAGTTTATTTCAAAAATATACTTTACTCTGAAATTTCTTAACTAAAATTTCCACTTTTTGGTTTTGGTTTCGTCATCTGTTTAAACTGTGCAAATTATTATCGATTCATAATCGATCAATCACTAATGCATCCACTACTTCATCTTTCCGTACTGTCGATTTACTACTTGTACAGCAGGGTAACTTCAACAACAGATTAGCACCTCGAACTGATAAGAGTCGTGAGCTCATTTGCTCTTTCTCCAGACAAACTGCTCGTGGCATGTTTTCTGGATCAGGTAGTAGACAAGCTCGACGGTATTCCGGCCGACAATCCAGTTTTATTGTTTCACTTAGCTTTAAGTTCAAATTCTATTCAAACTGTGGAGTTAAAATAAATTTTATATAAAAATATAGAAATGAATTTAAAACGAGCTAAGAATAACAAACTCCTTTATATTATTTCTTCGTGAATTTAACTCCCTTTCGACGATTTCACTTTGTTTTAGACCAGAAACTTAAGAAACTGAAAGTGAAAACTCTGATATCAGCTCTGAAAAAAGTCATCACAACTTACCCGTACACTAATAACCGTATGGTGATAGTGCTTCCATCCTGCCATCTTTTTCAACATCGGTAATAGGAATAGTTGAGCGGTAACCCAAGTTGATACGGGATTTCCCGGTAGAGCAAAAATAATTTTCTCTTTGTTATTCCATTTTCCGTACGCGAAAGTAGTTGGCAAGCCAGGTTTCATCATTACTCTGCCAAATTTGATCGTGAAATTTAATTCTTTTTGTAGCACATCTTTCAAATAATCCTTAAATCGATTTTATATTATTCAATTGATTTTGTGAGGATCATTACTCAAACTTCCTCTTTCATTGCAAAATCATTTAGTAAAACGTTCCTATGGATTTAAGTTCACTCATTAAATATCAGGAAAATGAATCGGAAGTAAATACCTCTGATAGAAAAAGAATGATACCTTTTCACCCATAGAAACACCACCGGAACAAATGATAACATCACACAATGTTAACGCTGTTTTTAATCCCTCTTCTATCTTTTCCCTTCTAAAAGATTAAATTATCAATCTATTTGCTTAAATTCTCTTTAGTTTAAACGAATTCAGTAATTATTGTCAATTTTTCGATTCAGATTTTAGGTAAAAAAATTCTAACTCATCTGGTAAGATGCCAATGTCCACATGTTTGAAATTATTTTCCTTAAGCAAAGCAATAAGTTGTGGACGATTTGTATCTCGAACGGATCCTAATGGACAAACGTTCGATCTGCTGTCCACTACCTTAAATTAATTCCATTCACATTTTACCTTCTAGTAAGTGTTGAGTGAATTTGTTTTTCTCTAAAAAAAGTTCAGTTTTGTGGAACTTTGAACCAACAATTCTTTGAATAAATCAATACATTTGGTTGCTATTCTTTGATTTTACTAACTTCATGACCTGTCGAAATCACTGCCACTTTAGGCTTCTGATATATCTTCACGAAATTTCTTTCTGACGCTGCTAAGATTCCAATTTCAGCTGCGCTTATCACACATCCCTTAAAAAGTAGGATTTCACCCAGTTTGATATCACAACCAATTTCCCTGTAATATGAATGAACATCAAATTCCGGATCCGATAAAACTTCTCAATTCAATCAAAATGAAAACTCATGTTTAGACTTTCTGCACTTTAGAGTAAGAGTAACAAATTATCTCTTCTATTCTTTAACTATCTCTATCAATATTTTCGTAAAATCTTTTCAATGACTAAGGAATACCTGATATCTTGTCCAGTTTTCGGTTCATCTAAAATCTCTACTGTAATCTCTTCAGTGTCCTGAAAATGAAATATGTTATTGTTATGATTCAACATAAATAATTTGAATTTAAATGACTATAAAAATTTGCAATGAAACAATTAAACAATCTCTTTGAAGTAATAAAATATCTGAAAAATGTTAATTTATTATATAAATGATCAAATAAAAGCCTACTAACATTATGCTCCACAATACGAGTATTTTCAACTTGAACTACCGCATCTGCACCATCTGGTACCATGGAACCTTAGCAAATATGCAATTACCTTATAAAAAAGATGAGAGTGATAAAACTTACGTTTAATAAAGTTTGTTTGGAAGACTAATCTAATCTTCAAACAAATAATTCAGGTTGAAACATTTATCAGTGGAACAGCAATTCACTATTGATAAACAAAGGGAGGAGTGTGATTATGAAATATTATGATAAGATTCAACTTATTTAAAGTTGATAACAAAAGTTTGTAAGATTAATCTTCAATTTTACTGAAATTTGACCTGTGTTTACTCTACAGATAGTACCCGGTTGAAGAATATCAGAAGCCAAAACACCAGCGGTTGTTCCAATTATCACCTTTCGAATACCCTTGCCATCTGATGCTACAAATCAATCATCAGAAAAAACTGCTTCGCTGCAAATAATTGCCTTACTAAAGAAAACTATATGAGATCACTTAATCCATCTTGATCGCAGTTTCTATAGTTTTAGTTAGTAGAATGGGAATGACTAAACATTTGAATACCAACCCACAACGGCATATCCATCTTTAACAGATGTACGCACTTCAGGATGCGCTTTTGTCGCAATTACGTCTTCCGCCAGAATATCTCCTGAATACTTTTTTCATAACTGTTACGAAAAAAGCGCATAATATATAAAAAAGGAATTAATATGGATGAGGGAATTTTTATGCAAACTAAGCCTTTCATTTGTCGCTATGAATATGCAACACGTACTTTTGGAACAGTCCAAATTAATGAATATACCTGTTTTGATATCTGAAATGACGACCTTACGTGTTCTACCCATTAACGAAATATGTTCCTCCATCATGACCATTGCTTCCTCTACCGATACAGCTGACCATACACTTTGACGTGGACGACCAATAATTCCGTCCGATGACGTATTCATTGACTTCAAATAATTTCAATCATATTTTAATCAATTTTTGGCATTTTGAATCGATTTGCTGTTCCAAGCAGAATGATTAAAAGTAATTTTTTAATAATGAATTTCAAGCAACGCATTTCAATCTTATTAGTTTATTAGAGTTATTCACTTTACAATGAATGCAGCATAAATGTTGCCAACTTGATACTGCAGAATAGATCACAAGGAAATATGTTAATTTCATACAGTGCCAATTTACAACTTCAATGAAACTTTTACTATTATAAAGTTGTCCCAATCAGAGATTAGCAGAAATTAAAACACACTGACCGACAAATAGAAATCTGAGAATTATCAATAGTAAAGTGGAAAACAGAATTGTGAAATGATAATAAGACAGAGAGTCATAGAACATTGATCGATTTGTAATGATTGATATGGTGTTGTACACAGAATTGTTTTATGTGTGGACAGGAAAGAACAGCGAAGATCACCGAATAAGCAGGAATGCAATTATTGAATTTATTCAGAAATCGTATTCAATGAACATTTTGCAGTAATTTTATCGCCATTTGTGAAATTTAATTTGTATCAAATCAAATTTGTGTTGAATATTGAAAATTTTGACTGATACTTTTACATGTATTGTTTAACTTTATCCAGTCTTTTTTTCAATTTTAGCAGTATTAACTTTAACATTTCGTTTTTGTTTTTAGGTTAATTCTGGGATCAACATTTCAGCGGTGATTTCTTTTGTGATAGTAAAATTGAACGGAACAATCGTTTCACATTTCATTTACGTTATAGTTCGATGCTTGATGAGTTAGTTATTTCATTTGTTAAATAAATATCGTACCCTCCTTATTAGCAAATTGAGCTTTATGGTCAGCACTTCTTCACTTCGCTTCGTTCGATGAAATTATATTTGCCAAAGGCTTTAGACTTTACTTGGTGATAGCCATTTTGACAATTAACAAAAAACTGTTTCCATTTCTATTTGTTTTCATTTCCAACACTTTGATCTGACCATTTATTCATAGTATTTTGGTTTCGATTATTTTGAGACTTTTAAGTTTAAATCTCTTAATTTTAATGATTAATCTGTGCCGGATAACACAAATTTGAAATTATATCGTGTTCTGCTTGTTATAAAAGTCTTTTTAGTTCGAAGTAATATTTGTTTTTAAAGTATTTGAAACATATGTTGTTTTACACGAAATCTTTCTCGAAAGTGATTATTTCTCCTTTTTTTAATTACAATATTATACATATTTGATTAAAATGATTATGAATGAACAAGAATTTCACGATCAGAAACTAATAATGAGCAATTAATTACTAATTAACATATCGAAGTACAGTTTGTAGATGACATTCAAAATTCGTAAGATTCGTTATTTCCAATTTAAACGATTTATAATGTGTTTTCGAGTAATTTTTTAAATTAAAAATCTCGTGTAAAATGAAGATAGCTTAGGAAAATCAATTCATGCCATTGTGAACTGTTGAGCGGAACACTTTTTCATGGATGGGGAAAATTGAATAGATGAAAATTTAATGGAAATAGAAAAATGAAGGACTGAATGAAAAATGAACGATCCATTGTGAATCATACGTAGAAATTAGAATACGTCATTTTAAATATTTAAAAAAACTAAGCAACTGTTTTAAATGATGCAATATTTTATGCGATTGAAAGTGTTAGAATGTTGAAACGGACGGCAGCAAGGATTGTATAGAAGTAGTGCAAATTATTTTATTAATAAGTTATTCATAACAATTTATGCCTCATAATAAAATACGGCAAAAGTGTACTCGGATCAAGATATTATGGAGATAGTAATGATAATTGAGTTGAGATTAGCTTGTGCTATATAGTCATTTCTAAACAAATTGAAATAATCTAAAGTTCGAAAAATACTCTAAGATTCCTTAAGCTTCATATTTTTCAGCTAGCTTTCTATTTAACTAACTTAATCCGCACATCAAATGTTTCACCGATCATTCTTTCACCAGATTAGATAAAAAACGCTGATCGCAGATATAGTGATTTGTATCGATTGCTGCCACCGATGTATTTTTCAGCACCAATAATGGACATAGCGATGATTTTTAGTTGGATTGATTAATCTCTTATCTGTTCCACAATCACATATTATCGCTTTTCATCATCACTGATTCATGCATTCGATAATCCTTCTCCAAGTCATTCCTTTATTTTATTTGAATTTTATAACGCATTCTCCACTACCTATTTTTGGAAGGCAATTTTTTTTCATTTTCTTTCTTCTGAAACTTGTAAAATCATTTTAAATTCATTTATAATTTAAACTATTCTCAAAAAAAACCAGAAATTTTTGTTTCAAAAATAAGCAGCTTCTTCTAAAGGAATTAAATAATCTTTGATCAGAAATTTACTCATCTTCTTTGCTCTTCGATCCGAAGCGAATCACTTCCATTCCACTCTTCCACGTTTCACTTCACTTCTTCAAACATTAACTGTTTTTGTTGCTATTAAATTTTTATCGAAACACACATGCACAAACATTTCCCAGACGAGCAATATTCAAAACAGTGTAACTCAAGTTTTTCTAATTTTCAAATTTTTGAATGGAAGAAGATACTTCCCATTCCGGTTCATCAAAACATCTGCATCGATAGAAAATGAAAAACTTCCGGTTGCCTCGAAGCAGACATTGCAGTATTTTAATATTTGATATCAGGAGTTTCTCATTTGAAGATGAAATATGTTCCGTTTGCTTACAATTTATTTTAAAGGTGAAATAAGCTATAATAACTTTATAATAGTTTGAATTAATCGTTACACAAAGTTTCTAGCAAAATAAAATTAATATTTTTGACCTCATTTTAAAATTATTTTAAAAGATTTTTTGCATAAAAAAAGCGTGAAATTGATTATTTGTAACAAATTTTCATTGCTGTGCGAAACTACGCTTTATGTTTTCTATCTTTTTAATATTATTGCATTTTACAATTTTTTGCGTAGTTTAATTGTACTTTTGAAAATGAAACTCACTTTTCACCCATAAAATTAATTTCATTTTCTTAATAAATTCGTCAAATTAGATCTTCATGCATAAAAAGAACAGGTGGAATAATATTTTAAAAAACCTAAGATGGAAGCAATAAAGAATGAAGCATTAAAATTTATTTAATATTAATTCAACAGCATTTTATATCTTTATTAATATTCGAAAACTTTGCATTCTCAGTTATTCGATTTTTTGCTTATTTCGTTATACAATTAATTTCCTTAATTTTATAATGAAATAAGAAAAAAATTTATTGACATCAGTGGATTGACGTTTTTACAATAATATCATTTTTTTACAATACAATGAAAATATACTCATTATATGATAAGATTTCGATGATATTTGGCATTTATGAATTTCAACATCGATCAATACATACATTAAAAAGCATCATGACTTCGTTTTTAAATTTAAACTATTTCTTTTCTTTCAATCGTTCGATTAAGAAATTTAACTAATATCGTTTTAATGTCCATTGGTAATTGTATACTTAATTTCTTATTTATTGTAGATTTTTGAACCATTCATATTTGTATTGAAATGAATCGTTGTATCGTATCTTTTCAAGCTGGAAACTCATTCAATATATTCTCAAATCTCAATGAGCAAAATGTTTCATGAAATCTTTGCATTGAATTTGAAAGAATTATTGATTCAATTGATATCACAATCGATTGTAGCAAATATAACTCATTGGATTTCGAGCTAATGAAATGATTCACTGTTCGAATCCAATTGATATTACAAATAAATTTTTTTGACTCTTAAAATTTATTGCCGGAGAGTATACGTGAATTTTATGCACTTGAAGTTCAGCTATTACATGGAGCTCACCTTGATGGCATCCACAAAACCTGATATTTTCATTAATTGCATGTGCAAATTATTTGACTTAATCTCGAGCTATTTGATTTGCCATTATAATATTTAATTTTAATCTTAATTTTACATCTGTTCTTGATCAAATGCAAAATTAATTTTTAATTTCCATCAATTCCATCATTTACGATTTTACTCGTTCAATTTTCTATTTATTTTTTTTTATTAATATCATAAATATAATTCAGGAAATTAAAATTATTATAGTAAATCTATGAATCATTTGTTTTTATATAATTTTCAATTGCTTTAAAAAATTAAGAAATAACAAATTCCAACCATGTAAAATCTATTAATTGCTTTCATCAATCCGTGATACACACTCTGTGCAGCTTTATTTGAATACAACTTGCCGTGTGATAATGTCTGACCGATTTTTTTTAAATTTTTCGATATATATGCAAACCTGTTTTTCCGGGATTTGAAAAGTGATTTTTAAATAATGTTAATTTTTTCACAAATCATTGAAACCAAAAATTAATGGGAACTGATATCAGTTCTATGAAATGACTTAAGAAAGCTTTTTCTAATAGAACACACACTATATTACAAAAAAAATTAATTGCAACTGAATATTCAATTAAGAAATATATTTGCTTTAAAGACTTTTTGAAAATCTGTTCTTTCCACCAGAAGTATTGTTTTATCACATAAAATATAGATAAGCTTTCTCTGCTAGCATTTTTACTTTTCCTCCAAAAATTTCTAAGCAAATTGACAGTCTAAGCATATCTCGACATAATTAATTAATTTGTGGCTAGATTTTTCCAATAATTTTCTACGTTAGGGAATCACACAAAAAGAAATTTTCACCGAAATTAAGGGTTATGAGTTTTTTATTTTGCAAATGAAACTTATCAACCAGATCTTTGATGATGACCAACCTGTTTCTTTTTTATTGCTCTAATAACTCTTACTAAGCGCAAATGGTTGCGTACAAGATCACTTGTTCCAACATTTTTCTTCAACATCAACTGCAATTATAAATATTTTAAGGCACTATCATTTTATACTGTGCGTGATCATACGATGAAGCAATATTTCGTTCTGTTTTATCTGGTGACAGCAGCGCATTTTGCCAAAGCTTTAGAAAACGGATTAGCTAGGTTTGTTTACTTTATTGTATAGCATTGATTTAGGGATAACTTTTTATAGAATGCTTTCCGCTTTTTGAGTTAGTAAAATATGTTTATTGTTTGTACTAAATTCCTTTTTTTTTTTTTCATTTCTAATTTCGTTTTCCATTTATATCTGTGCATGCATTCTTTTTTATCGATAGTATTGAACTAAACAGGATGCAGCTTTTTGATTGATCTTATCATGATTCCTCGCTTTAAAATTCATTTGAAATCCCTCTTATTAGAACACCACCAATGGGATGGATGTCTTGGACGAAATTTTACTGCCAAATAGACTGCGTACGTCATCCTTTCACATGTATCAGTGAAAAGCTTTATATGGACATGGCAGATCGTATGGGTGAGCTACCAAGAAAATTATTCAACTTTATATTTCTTGTGATTTGCAAATATTCAAAATTACTTTTATATAAAATATATCAAACAAAAAAAAAGTAAATTAAAAAAATAATCTAAAAGTAGCGAAATTAATTTCAAACTAATCATTAAGTGCACCTTTTTTCGATTCAAAGTCTGTTTCTCAATGCAGAAAATTATTTCGCTGTGTACCATTTCAGTAGAAGATGGTTATCTACAGGCAGGCTATCAGTATGTTCATGTTGATGATTGCTGGATGGAACGAACGCGGGATGAAAGGAATCGTCTTGTTCCGGATCGAGAACGCTTTCCAAATGGAATGGCTGCACTCGCTGATTATGTCAGTTTGCTATTTCGAGAGTAAATGAATGGGAAGAATAAAAGTGCGAGTTCAAATGAGTTTCTCATAAGAGGAATTAAAATTTAAGAAGAGTTTTCCCTTTTTAAAAGTTTGGAAGTTTTGAGAAGTAATAGTAAAACAAGTTTGCAATCGTGTTGTTTTCCAAATGAGAATTTGAAATTTGTTGAAACTTAGATGCATCGACGTGGCCTGAAATTTGGTATCTATGGGGATTATGGTACAGCTACATGTGCCGGCTTTCCGGGCAGTTATCAACACACGAAAATAGATGCGGACACATTCGCTGAATGGAAGGTTGATTATCTGAAGCTTGATGGTTGCAACATTAACGTCGATCTGATGCCGACCGGTTAGTTCATTATTTTATCACTTATTGAAAATATCAGAAATTGAAGAATCTCAAATCAGATATTATAAATTCTTTTCCTGTTGATATCTAAAAGTTGGAACAGAATTTACACTATTCCAAATTTAGAATGTTATTTGTAATATTTGATCTTTTTTAACCCCAAATGTTTGCACTCAATAAATTTTATGTGCATATACATTTTCTTGGATTAATTGTTACTGATCAGTTGTTTGTACCAATTAATATTTGAATCATTTAAAATAGGTTATATTGAAATGGGTCGGATGCTAAATTTAACAGGTCGATCTATTGTCTACTCATGTAGTTGGCCCGCCTATCTGATTAATCAACCAGAAAAGGTTATGAATTTTTTCATTTCTATATTAAAATTAGAGATATTTTTTAAAAGAGTTATAAATTGGATCATATCAGAAATCAGTCAAAGAGAGGAAATCATGGAATATTCGAACGGTTCTCATCTTTCTTTTTAAATTCACACCTCCAGTAGCACACTCTTCTTTCAACTGATTAAATGATAAACCTTCAACTGCGACATGTGTGTGTGTGGTGTCAGAAAAGCTGGCATAGGTCGATTTAATTGATGAAAAGGAATAGTTGCAAAAGTTTCATCGGTCATTGCATAGGAAGTATTGTTGAATGGAGTGACCTCTGAATCGGAAGAGTGAGAAGCACAATTAATGTAAGCTAAATAACCTACTTATTTTCCACTTTTTTTGTCATTTCCTTTTGTTCTGCATGTAAAAGCTTCACGATATCACTTGTTGCTAAATGCCATCGAATGATTGCATGAATTGACATGAGTGATACCGAGAGATTCCTCTAGGATATTGAGAAATATAATAGTTAATTAAAAGAAATGGAAAATATCCGTATGTGGAATAAAAATTATCCCTCAAAATGAAAGCAGAAAGAAATGGATAAAGTTAAAAAAGTGAAAATTTTCCCCTAATCGGCTGAATCTAATGCCGAAAATTCCATTCAACTCAATAACTCAATTATCGGTGAAAAACGGAATGTTGAACGGTTATTTTATGATCGCATAGAAGACGGAATACTTTGCAAAATGAGCAATACATGATCAAGTGAGGAAATGATATTAAAATCACATGTTTAGCCCGTAATCGATGATTACGTCTACAGATCACTGACGTTTTCAATAACATTAAATGATACTCGCGGTTGAAGACAATCTCAAGTAGGGGACGAATTAGACAAAAAAAGCAAACGAGCATTTCACTAGAGCGATTTGGATTCGTTTGCAGATCATTCAAAGCTTTCACTTATTGTTTATCATTTCTCATAACATCAGGATATTCAAAGATTGAAAGAAAATATCTTTTAACAATTCTTTTTGTTTAGGTTAATTACCAGTTAATTGGCGAACATTGCAATTTGTGGCGTAATTTTGACGATATAAGGCGTTCTTGGGCTTCCATAAGGACAGTCATCGATTATTACGATCATCATCAAGATAAACATATTCCTGCACAAGGTCCTGGAAGATGGCATGATCCGGATATGGTATATTCCTTAGAAATCTGCCATAAGTTTTATTATTCCAAAGTTGATTCATTTTCTCAATACAAAAACAAACAGTTTTCGGTTGTGATAGTAAAATGTTGTTATTATTTAGAAGCTAAAATTGGCTACAAATATTTCCCTAGTTCATCTATTGGAAATATGCGATTTTCTTAATGAAATTAGAGAATTTTTTGAAATTTCAGATTATTGTAGGGAACACAGAATTAACGGTGGATCAAGCAAAAGTGCAAATGTCTATTTGGTCAATATGGTCTTCACCATTAATTATGTCCAATGACCTAAGAATGATCGCTCCCGTCTTTCGAGATATTTTATTAAATAGACGGGTTATTGCTATTGACCAGGATCCACTTGGTATCATGGGACGATTGGTTGCTAATGTTAGCATAACTTATTAACACTAATTCACATAGTTTGCGTTCAAGTATTTTTTCATTGCTTGTTCCAACGATGAGCGTACTTTCTTATAGACCACTGATACTGGCATTTATGTGAAACCTGTAACTCCAGCGAAACCATCATCTTATCGTTACTCTTATGCTGTAGCTATTTTCAATCGTCATCTCAGCCAAAAATTGGTATCTTTTATTTCTTCACAGTCGCGCATTTTAATTTATTCCACTTAATAATGAAAATGTAAATAGTTCTTTGAAATGCGAAAGAAACTCCATTTTTCACTTTCTTCTTGATCTTTTTACTAGAATATAAATTAAGTATTTAGCGTCTGAAAATATTATTATTCATAATCAATATTAGACACAGCTAAAATTTAAGAAAATTAAATTTCATTTTCAAGAACTGTTTGTGTGTATTTTAGAGTTTTATTACGAAAAGTACTAATCGATTCATAATTTGTTTTATCTTTCTTTTATCTAAACTATTATTTCACATTAATAATATATATACTGTGATCAATTATGTTTCTCTGCTCAGATTTGAAATTAATTACAGAATGTGCGCTTTTTGTTATCGAAAATTGGACTGAATAACACCGATGGCTACTTAGTGCAGGATTTATGGAGCGGTGAGCTTAAAGGCTTACTGAAACCGAACGACTTTTATTCCATAGACGTAAATCCTACTGGTATTGACTTTTTCAAGGCAACTTTACCAGATTTATAGGATTGATCATTATTTTCATCATTTTCACCTAGATTAAATATAATGATTTTTATGTGGAAATCTTGAAATTTTAAGTTAACTCCAAAAATGGAAACATTCCTTCAATTATGAATTTTAAAAAGTGGTTAAGCACATTATCGTGGAAATAGTGTAATGAATATCGTAAATCATTTACTACATACAATTTGTTCTGGTCACTTATTGTATTTTTGTAAGTTTAAAAGCTCTTTCATAAATTACATTTCCGCTTTTCGTAAGGATCAGTTTCGAACATCTTACCAAAATGTCTCAATTAACTGCAAAATTCACTTTACCCGAAATTATTTGTACATTTTCGATTTTAATAAAAATATTCAAAAACTTTTTTTGTATTAATTGAAGTTATAAACAAACATCATAATACAATTTTTTTTATTCCTTAAATCGATGAAATATAGGAAAGATGGCCAAAAGATGTATGAATCTTTTCTGAACAAACTTCTCGTACACTGATCAATTTACATTGAGGAAAACAATTTCGGAACGGATTACTCATCAAACTGCTCATCTACAAACGTCAATATTTATGATATATAAGCAGAAATATACGAAAATATATCAAATTTAGATAGTTAATGTTGAGTTGATTGTGCAGCAGAATATCAGTTATAACAAAGTAACAAAAAGAGTTAATGATATGATGAAAATGAAGGATGTTGTTATCAGGTTATTATAAATGTAAGCAGATGGAAGAAAAAGAACTGATGGCTAAGTTAGCTATCAATTAATTAATACAGTGTTGTTCTTCGAGCTACTATAAAAACAATAAACTGCTTCTTTCCCATTTTATTTAATTTATTTTACTGTTGCATACGGCCAAAATTTAACTGTTCGCCGAAATTAAGCAGCTAAGCTTAGCAAAGTTTCCTCATGTCCAATCTTTTCACTTTTAATTTGTAGTATTATTCATCAATAAATCACTCATTGAATGCCTCAAAGAATGCATTAATTGCATAACCAAAATCCGCTTGAGTTATCGGCTCAAGCCATACGTTTCACAATTTGTTGTATGCTAAACTATTGAATGTTCTCATGCGTTAACTTCGGAGGGATGCAAATAAGAGAGTTCCCGTGTATGATCAATGGAGTGAGGGAGGGATCGGGACTGAGAGTATCAAGTAGTGGCAGTATGAGACGAGAGAGCTAACGTGAAATATCCTGAGGTGAAACTGATTTTGATAAGTGTATGGGATTTCTCATCTAAGATGAGTTGCTAAGGCACAAAGAGGGAAGTGCATCGGAAATATTCTTACATTAAGTTTAAATTCAAACACTAATCGTTTACATCTCTAAATTTCATATTTTGAATAATTTTCCAAACCTATGTGGAACTAACTGTTCTCTTGGGCAACTTTGCCTAAGACATTTCCCGACACGAACCATTTCTCCGTTAATTGCTGTAATACACTTCTCGCTATTATTTTGTATGAGCCAAGTGTATTTCATGAATGGCTTGGGTCATTTTTGGATGATAGATGGCTTGATGCCAGTTACTGTCGAATAGAAGTTGTGAGCTCATCATTTGCAGTTACATCGACCAAAACTTTACAAACCAAATTAAATATGATCAATAATGATTATTGTGTGTGGGCATTTCTATCTTCATCACATCTTCGTTATTAGGAGATTTAGAGCCTTATGATCTTTGTTTCATTTATCCTTTTGCTTTAATGGCATCTAGTTGAATCAAATATTTGCAAATAAGCTGAAGAATTTCTATATGAGAATCAACTTTGTCTAGATACCAAATATCAGTGCAGACATTAGACATAAATTACTTATCGAAATAACTGGAGGTTTTATATTTCGAACTCACAGCAGTAGTTTCCAGTTGAGTATGATGGTCTATTATTGATTATTCACTTATCTGGTTTTTATTCCATGTCATTGTTTGACTTTCAGTCAGATTTTTTTCAACTTTTCTCTTACTAGAACTTAAAGAAGTATTCAAAGAAATATTCTGAAAGATTTTGAAAGGCCGTTTCCTCAGTTGTCTTAACAAAATGTTCTATTAGTTTATACTTTGTTTTAATACGTTAAAATTCGAACATTGCATGCATTTGATTTTGATGCGAACGTTGTTTCACCGACTTGTGCCGTGTTGCTTCACTGATTTCAAACCAACAAATGATCTCACTTCCGATCGTTTAAGGCATCATTGCTCATAACGGTGCTATTATGTTTCAGAATAATTATATTTTTTTTTCATTTTTATCACGAAAATATTTCTCTCATTTTTACTTTAATTTCTGTTTATGAACGAATACTTATATTTCCATTTTGTGTTTATGCTCAAATATTCGTTTTTGAAATAATTTTACCATTTTTTCGAAGTTCTAAATATGCATATGAGATAAACCTCGTCTTAAGTGGGAGAATTTGAAATTTTGATGTAACTCATTTTATTATTTTGAACAAGTACATGATTTCGGATTGGAAATGTGAAATATCAGATTTTGTCATTATGTAATTTTTGCATAGGATTAGTAGATTAAGATTTTAAATGGTTAAATTTATCAGCTAGAGATGTTTGGATGGTGATTTTTTTACTTTTCTTCTTACGACCTATAATCCGTTGCAGCTTTTTAGAAAATTATTAAATTTTTATATGTAGTGAATGTGTTCATTATCCTGGTCATAATCACGCAATGGGTCCAAGTCCAGTAGAGCAAAATCCATGGGAAAGGGATGATGCAGACAATGATGGTGAGGATTTTATATTTGTGCTCATAATCTACCGTAAATTTGAACATTTCAACAATTTTATCCATTCTAATCGTATGCAATGTACATAAGCTTATCAACAGCTTCATTCTTCTGTTAGTTTCTCGTGCCTCTGTTTGTTTTGCTTGCCTTTAGAAATATAGTTTGTCAATCGAAATAAAATCCAAATTAGAAGTGTAAGTGGGACATAGCAACTCTTCTGTAAATCTTAATGAAATAAGAATTAATGAAATTAATGAAAAATGAAATTTTTGATGGCGATCGAGAAAGTGATGATAGCTGGCACATTGGTTATGAAGTTGAAATGCGCGGCACTGGTATCGAAGAGTATGCAGACAGTGAAGGTATATGCAAATTCCTAAGTGGATTTTCGAGTTGAAATTTGATAACAAAGGTGCTGTATGATTCCGTTGTATCGCAGTACATGCTGCATTGCTAATATAAGCAATACATGCTGATAATAACTAATGGAATCCAAGTTTAAAAATGGATTGTGAGATTTATAGTTTGTCCATGTTCTAAATAATAATAGCAAGTTCATTTAATATAGATGACCCGTTCAATTGAGAACTGAATTATTATGAAAGCTTCAAGTTGAGTGGAAACTGCGTTCAAATTCAAATTAGCGTGATTATTAAGTGATTTGCTGTATTTCACTGCTGTTTTGTAGACGATATAAGTGACACTAAATCGAATTCATGCAATGGGAGTGATGAAGATCGTTATTCTGGTTATCATACTCTCCCTACTTCAGATGGCTCACTGGAGATCCCAAGTACTGACCGTAGTCACATCATTGCAATAATTCAAAAAGATTTCGAGGAGGTTAGTCCATAAGCATTCTTCCAGTTTTGTTGAAAAATGTGTTCTAAAAACAATTTCCGGTTTTGTAATTCCATTTTAACAGCATTTCAGGCTTTGAATTCCCAAAAAATCTCAGAAAATGAAAATTTCGGCTTTGAATTTGATGTAGTGAGATCGATTGAATTAACTGAAGGTGTATTTTTAAAACAATTGCAATGCTTTAGTTTTTCATGAAATTTATTAATATTAATTAGACAAATGGAAATCAGTCAGTGAAGTGAGATGAATCAAATAGATATAAGGATCAAGTAAAAGGAGTGAATACACATTCAAAATCTTCAGCTAACGCAAAATATGTGTTAGTTATTGCCCAAAGGCATTCTAAAATATTAATAACCTAGTTAACAAATAGGTGACAATTGATAGGTTTGACGTTGCTGTTTGAAGCTATATCACGTGATGATTTAAAAAATGAGCGTACTGACAGAGTTTACGACTCCGAATTCATTCATTTTACTGTTCCAGATAAAATAGAGCACATTAAGAAGACGATGTCGGAATTCACTCTTCCTGCTCCATCATGGGCAAAAGGAATCGACAGTGATAATGAATTGAAAAAACTACTGGAAAAACTAAAATCAAAATAAAGAATATCGCAATCTTTTCGATATTAACTTTTAGTAAATTCCTAGCACATTTAGTATTGCCAAAGTTTTTCATAAATCATGATTTTCTTCATCACTTAGGTTTATCTTTTATTTAAATCGTTACTTTACCCTCTTATTTCCAAATAAGCTTACATTTAAAACGTTTTCATGATTAAATGAAATTTAACCTGGATTTATTTCATTTTACAAAAGATTTAAAAAAATGGTTTTGTACATTTCAGATAATCTTTTCCATGTTTTTTTTTAACTGGTTGTAATAAAAACTTTTTTTCAAATCTGTGTTAAAAAATATTGAACATCAGTTTCAACCAGTAACTATTATCGTCCAAACCACTTGTGATATACAATTACCAAAAATTATGCTTTTTTATTCAGATAATGAAATTTATGGTACAGCGGAGTACTATAAATGGACGGGTGGGAAAAATTTTTCGTTGGGGTAATGTAACTGTAGAGCATGAAACGCCATCTTACATGGTATATACGCGTGCTGGTCATATTCCACACTTAACGTGGGATATAGTGAGCACACACTTGAAACATCGGCAACCACCTATTTATCAGCTCACTCTTCCTTCATTGTAAGTTTTTCTGTTATTATTTTACGAAAATCGATTTCGCTTCTTTTCAGTCTTAACATAATAAATTTTCTTTGATTATTTTATCTATCAAACGATATAAATCTAATCACTAAGCTAATACTTATATAAGTGCAAAAGGCTAATTTTTTTTCGTAGTATATTGCGAATCATTGTACATATTTATTCATAGTTTCGAAGCATTGGCAGTAATTGAAAAATTTGGTGGAGGATTTGTTCGATTTGCTTCTATGCCAGTTAGTATATTTTTGCACTTTCTAACAATTAATACTTGTTTCATTTTCTAACTGTTTATACTTCGTCAGTGTGTTGTCACAGATATAGATCTCTCGTTTGAAAGAAGCCCCTCTGCCGCATGATTGAAAGTTTTAGTATATAATTTATCTATTCCATGTATTTAGGTTTTAAAGATGTTTTTAAAAGATAAAGTAATGCTGTAGGTACGAAGTGATAGTGCCGATTGCTATAAAAATTTTTACAGGAAGGTGCACCAACTCATCTGACACTAACGGATCCTTTGATGGAACGAAACATGAAGTTCAACAACGGCGGAAATATTGCTATATGGACAAAGGGAGGACGGCGAAATTTATGTTTCTTTTTACTTATGTAATTGAAGATAAGATAAGAGCAGCTGTTGCAGCAAAATCATATCCGTTATATGAAAAAAATAAATAAAAGCTGTAGTCACAACTACTGAAAATTCAAACCTTCCAAGCTTGTCTCTATTTTCCAGGATGAATGGTACCCAATTGTTTGGGTAAATACCTAACGCTTCCCGTATATATACTTATATCAAGTACTGTTGAAATGATGATATGAATAACTAAGAAATCTTTAGTTAAATATCGAAAAAAAAATTTCATCAGTTTTTTTAGGTTAATATCGAGACAGTCAAGAAATTACTGAGATTCATTCATGTGTCGACCTACGAAACAATGTTTGATTATGGTACTCCAGAGGGATGCTCTAATAAACGACTGGAAAAAGCACTAGAACGAACAATAAAATTTTCGAGAGAATTACTGAATAGTGATTCTTTTGAAGTTAGTTTTAAAATATTTTATCTGAGAATTTGTTTATAAGTCATTTCTAATATAATTATATTTATAATATTAATAAGGCTTTTAATGCCACTGTTCATTTAGTTTGACAAAGATGTTGTCCAAAACTTGGAGGTTTTAGGAATGAATATGCATGTCAATTGATCACATTGTATAAAGTTTTTAAATCGAAGTGAATCATCAGATTGAATTATAGATCAAGATATCATTGATACAGTAGTTGTATTTCTAAAGATTTTGTTTGGAAATTTCAGGATTCAGCAGCTTTAATTGCATTATGTGGTGGACATAGTCCATCCCATCATGAACGTTGTGCGTCATCTATTGGTTCACTTCCAAAAGGTTGTGGTTTTGTTTTGGATGTAATGCAGTTTGCGAAACGTCTTCGCATACTTCCAAAAAAACCGAAAGTAAAAAAAATATCAAAAGTGGATGCTAATGGCATGACTGTTCAACTAGAATCTTCTAGTTGTGAATTATCTGAAAATATTGATTGTTTGAATCCGGTTATCACGGAAAGTGAATTTGATAAGAATGTTATCAAGGATTTGCTAGCTGGAGTGTGGGCAAGTCGTTTTTTTATTCTTGTCGCGTAACTGTTGGATTTTGAGGCAGTAGAACAAGATGTTTTTTTTTTATTTTCACTAATTTTTTGGTAGTTGATAAATTTAAAATTGAATTACTTACGGTCTGTTCTATTTTAAAAAGATTATTTTGATGCTAAAGCATCTGTCTTTATCCAGAGCTTAGTTTTGCTAAATATTTCAGCCACATATATCGCCTTCTCATTTACGTTTGGTTAATGGAGCATTTTCGCCAACAGAAATCGTTGCTTTAACGAATCTTGGTGTAGATTTATTTGATTCATCTTATGCTATATTTCTTGCTGAACAAGGGAAAGCATTTGTTTGTGATGAAAATTTTCCAAAAGAAGCAACTTTTAGCGTATTCGATTTTACAGATCCGTTGTAAGTGTGCTTTGGTAACCGTAGTTTCCTAATATTAAGGAATGGTTTTAAAAAGTTTTTTCTTTGATTCTCTTGTTGGCATAACACTCAGAATCACCGAGCATCAATGATTAACAAACTACTCACATATTTAAATTTGTAGAAACTTGAAAATATCTTTTAGGATTCTTCACGTGAAGTTCTTACAGAAAAAATTCCGTTGTTATGAGATCTATATAATCACTGCATTTTATGCCTCTATATTTTAATGCCAATTTCTCCCTTATTTACTGCAGGTCTTTCAGGTATTCGGAAGATTTTAGGCCTCTTTGTGAGGATTGTAGTTGTTACACATGTACACATTATACAAGAAGTTACTTGCGTCATTTAACAAATGCAGCGGAATTATTGGGCCCGGTTCTGCTCGTAATGTTAGCTTGATTTGATTCTTTTCTGAAAAAAAATGTTTCGAAATGGAGATTTCATTTTTCAAATTTTTTTTTTCAGACATAATATGCAAGAATATGAACGGATGTTCGCTTTGTTAAGGGAGAATTTGTCTAAGAGTTCGGATGTTGAAAGTGCTTGAGTTAATCTTCATGTTGTTTTGCTGTTGTTAATCGCTTGTGAATAAACATTTCTCAAACTTCAGATCTCTGCATATCACTTGCTATCTGCAGTAATCTCATTCTTTTATAGTGCCAATTCATGCTTCTTCGTCTGTTGCTTTATCAAGTTATAGTTTTCATAGTTCAATGTAATATCTTAAAATGTCTTCAGATTTTATGTGTCAGAAAGGGCAAATAGAAAAAAACAATTCAGGAAAAGAATTGATAAGGGATTTACGTCTCGATAATCGATTCGACTGGGTTGGACCGCCGGACGATATTTCGAAAATAAGGCCTATAAGGTTTGTATTAAATAATTTCTTAATTTGCAAAAAGTTCAAGCAAATGAAGTTGTTAATTGTTCATCAAAAGCTTATAGGTTGCTTGTGAGTCTCACATTCTAGTCATTTTGTTGATGATGTCCAATAATTTTGTAATTTCAAGGCTTTATTTGGACGTTGCTCATTAGCTTCAGCTGATGTTGCAGAAAACAAAGAAATAGTTAAAAAGATGGATTTTAAAGGTTACTCAGAGATTAAATATTTAAGATTGCGCCGATTGATCAATGAGACGGAGGAGGAAAAAAAATATCGTGAAGCACGCGAAGCACTAATTCAATGGAGTTCACAGTTTTGGTTGCATCATAATATTTTGTTTTACAAGAAAAAAGCAGAGTTTGTTGAACAGGTTCAACTCTTTTATTGGAAGTATTTCTTGCCTATAGTGTGAACTTTAATTAATTTTATTAGGTTGTTTGGTGACGATGAGGTCAAAAGGTATCATTTTACTCTTATATGTAAAGTCTGAATGATTAATTTTTCCAGAAGAAAAAAAATATTGGAAGGCTAGAGCATTCAAGTGCTATTGATATGTCTGAATTCTACAAGAAGTTTCTTGACGAACAATATGATAGTCTCAACAATTACAACAGGTATGTTTTTCAAGAGCAGTTTTAGCAAATTCAAATATGATATTTCTGTGATCATTTAATTTGAGGAAAATGAAAAGTCCACTCCTGCAAATTATTGTCTTTTCTGTTTTTAGAGAATGGTATTATAGAAACATCAGACTTTTTTGGCCAGCATTCAAAGTACAACTTATCAGGTTTCGACGAACGTTACATGAATTTTTGCGCAGATGAAAATTTTTCGGATTTCAATGGACGAAAATTATAATAGCAACTTATTTATTGATGACAACATGCTGAACTGGAAAAAATTTTCGTTCAAGCCTTCAACTGTATTTCTTTTAAACTATTAAATCATTCATGTATAGTTAGTCATTTGTGTCATAAATAATATTATGATTAAATTTTCTGGAAGTACATTTGAAGGAAACTTCATGTGACTCATGAGAAAAGAGTTGTAAAAATTATGAAGGACCCGTACTTATTCATACATTTTGAATATTTGTATGTGTAACACATTGAGTGCTAAATTACAAAACCTGGAAACTGAGACCGAAATAAAAGGATGGGAAAGGATAGGTTTATTACCAAATTTTATTGAGATATATTTACTAACTGCTCTAAGATAAGGACTTAGGAACCAAGTGATAATACCGAACATAGATGGAACGGTATTAATAATATTCTTTCTGAATCAGCTTAAAGTATGCAATCATACCACTGTGTATCGATTTTAACGTCAAATTTTTTTTTCCATTTAACAAGAAACAGAAAGGATGCATCATGTTCTAAATGTAATGTAAAGATATAAGGAAACTGCAATTTAAATAACTCCACGTTTTCGTTGTTCCGTTAATGAATAACAATAAAGTTCACATTCTCGTTTAGTCCTCGGCGAACGCCATAAATTGAAATCCAACTCAGCGCAATATGGGAATATGTATGGCTCACACTGATCCGTATTTGAGAATCGGTTCACCTGGAAATTATTTGAAAGTAATTACATGCAGGAAATGATTAATATTAGTCGACAGGTTACACTTTGTGGTAATCTTAAGATCTTGTTTAGTTTCGAAGTTATGAAACAGTGGAACCCTTTATGATAAAACAATGGCGTTTGTTCAAATGACTGACATTTGCAGTTCATTCTTAGATTTCCAAGAGTTGTAAAAACTTTACCCTTCGAAACCATCGATGAACTTTCTGTGCGGGATCACGACTATTGATAGTAACATTTGGACATCCGTTGACAATTAGATCATGCCATAGAATAAATGGCATTGGATCGCATCCTCGAGCTGGTGAACCAATAGGACAAGCACATAACTGAGATGTTTCCATTTACTTTTATTTTAACTTCACACATATTTAGATTTTCTCATATACGCAATGAATTGCTAGGTTGAGACTGCTAACCGGAACTTAAAAATCGGAAGAGAAAGTAGTTCAATTTCGTAAAATGCAAAGAATTGATCAAATTATTTGCTGATTTATCTCTTATTATTGATTTTTATTTATCTAAGTCGGGAATGCTATAAACTTGCTTTTCCCCATTTGATTTTTGCAGAAAATGTTTGCAAATTAGTAATGAAGAATAAAATTAAATTTAAGACGAATTAATTTTTGACAATGGATGACATTATGGAAATTTTTTTCTAATTAATAGGAGAAGATATTTCATTGCATGCAAGAAACGATCAGTTTGCGAAATAGCAAAGAGAAAGTTTTGATACGATATGGTTGTGAAAAATTAATTCAAAGCCAATATAATTCCTAGAGATGAAATATATGAAAATATGAAATTTCCGGAATTGATAATATAATATTTGACCTCTCCTAAAATTGTTCAAGTCTCAAATTTATATGTACATTTTCAAATTTTGCAGAGGATTTGAATTTGAATTTCAAATTAAATGATCCATGAAAAGAGTATCAAATTAAGGATTATTGCACCTACATATTTGCAATTATTTTTACTTGATTTCCCTGTCCCTACACTGAAATTTAGTTAAAATTACATAGGGAGATGAAGAAAAAGTATCGGTTAAATACCTGGAAAGGATTTTGAAATGTTCATATTTTTGGGTCATAACTTTTCATATGATTTTTTGGAAACACTATAATAGTTGTTTGCTCAATTTTCCTGATTTTTTAAGTGTTCCCAACATCTATCCACAGATCAATCCACTTTTTCCCTCATTCACATTTCATATTTCATCAATACCTAATTGATACGAATTTCTTTAATTAGACAATAAATATACATTACTGTTATTTATGTTAGAAAAAGCTGAAAAATTTAATACTCACTTCGAATTTTCATCTCATTCAATCTCGTAATTTCAAAAAAAGTCTCATTTGCTCTCTTTGATAATGAAATATTGTAATTTCTTATCTTCGACACATTTGAATCACTCGGGTGAGTGCACGTATTTTCGATAGTGTTATGATGCAAAAACATTTCATATAAAATTCATTTTCAGAATGACTTTTCGTTTTATTTATTTGAAATTTTTTAAATTTATGTTTATATTTGTCACTGATGCCTGTCACCTGAAATTAGTTCAACTGACAGGTGATCAATAACAAAATATATCTTCAAGTATTTAATTATTATCCGTTATTTATTGGTACTCGTTATGATAGCAATATTCACAGAGATTTTTAGTATAGTTCCATGGATTCATCTCTTCCAAAGTTTTCGGTTGCTCTTATAGAACTTTAATATTCATCCTACAATTGCAGTTGCCGTCGGAAAATCCGAAACATCGGAAAGTATCTCAACACTAATTCTTAATTTTGAATATCTTCAACTTCTTAGCTTACTGTAATTTATTCTTTGTAAAATACAAATTATTTCATGGTCCCAATGAGAGACATTCTCATGTCAAAACTGTTCTGTCTTATCATTTGTTTATCTCATTTCGTATGTAAATTCCATTATGCTTAACTACATCTGATATTCTCATGCCTTCTTACCGTAATTCCCATTCCAAATGCAATAACTTCCTTATCTCGTCATTTCCATCTCTACAGTTTCTTCCTTACACACAAACACGCCTTCTGTGCAATAATTTAAATATAATCAGAACCCTTCAAAAAAGCTTCTTGTCTTCACATATATTAGAGTAAAAGATATCCTCTGCTGCTATCACCACTATTTTTGAATAAAGTATTTCTCTGCGAATCAACCAAATTCCAAGCTCTCACGACAATTGCATCAATTCACACGTTAGCGTCATTTTGGAACTAGAATGAAGCTGGATTCAAGCTATCTAGATCGGCTAATTATATGACAGGAAGGGATCATTAAAGTAGTCCAAGATGAATACACTGTAGTGGTCATGGTTGTTTTCCCATTTACCATATAATAGTGATGTATCATCATTCAACTATCATATCCCCAATTGGAAGTTAGCAAGTATACGTCATACAAAAAAACAAAGGGCACCCTTTATCATTCGCTCCTATCCTTCATAGGAAGGTCACAATTGTAGGTATGCTGTAAATAGTGAAGCAGCATTTCGCTATTATCTGTCTTCCGGGAATCTCAGAAAGTAATAGGAGTCAAAATTAAGGCATAATGAAATTATCTATAAACCTTTGAAGTATGAAATCATAAATCAGAATGGGAAAAAAATCGTAGGATTGTTAGCAATCTTATAAATATTAGGAGAAACGATAACCAATTTCGTCTTTTGTTTTTTGTATTTATAATCTTTGCAATTATAAATATCATTCCAAGAGAGAATTAATTTAATTGACCGAAATATCATAAAATTATGTTATAAAAAAAAGGAATTCTTAAATTTCTGAATTATAGAAGAGATTTGTTTTCACAGAAGAAATAAATTAAGGGATAGGCATTTCGTGTTTGACTCTTGCAAAGAATGTTTACCATTACTTATCATTACTATTATCTTTTACAAAAGAAATGATAGATCGGAAGTAACTAAGTCAAAAAATTTCTGAGCGTTTTTATCCCGCTTTGCTGATTTTACTTCTGTTTTCATATTATAACTGTACTGTTTTAATTTAACAGTGTGAATCTGTTTTCGAACCATTAAGCTTTATTTTTGTCCTTACTGCTCAATCTTATTTATTTTTAATTTTCTTTTGTTTATAATGAACGAAAAGGCAATAATTTCTTACTATTCTATTCTCAATAATCTTCGAAGTAAGAATGGTATTTGTAAACAATTAGTTTGAAAAATGATTGAGATACTGTGAATATATCATGAAAGCTTGTGATAAGGAATTTTTCCATGATTTTTGAAAGTAAAATGATGACATCAAATAAGAAAAGAGGCATTTGTGAAGTAAATTGTGGGAAGAAAATGTTTGTAGTAATAAAATGCATAAATTGATTATTGATAGTATGGAAATACCTGACAACCGTTTCTTTCCGTAACAACAGCACAATCCAGACCGGTACATAACATTGGTGGGCAATTATCAACAATTAGTTTACCCAGATCCGCAATTATTGTTTTTTGATTTCCTGAAGTGAATTAACCATAGGTTTTCGAAGCTTCGATTCAATTTATAAAATTTTGATATAATTATTTAGCTTTCCGTGAAGGGTTCAAAAAGTATCTCAAATGCAAGAAATAGTCAATTTGCGATCTTCACAGACAATTATTAAACATTATTCGACAATAAAATGAAATTTTACAATGAGTAAAATTTTTAAATGATCCGTGGACAAAGCAAATTTTTCTACAGAATGAATGAATTGCAAATATTTTGGTCTAATCAAATAAAATTTAATTTATTCACGTGGATTAAATTGCTTGTGTCTAATAAATAAGTAATTGGAATTACGAAAAATAGGGTTTTCAATAAATTAGAACAGAACGATACGCTTATCACACAGATCACACTTATCATATAATTAATTAATATTCAACATTTATCTTCTAAGAAATGTCATGAAGGATTGATTATAAGGATCATTAGTATTATAATTTTTTGCTGTGAAATTTCTAAATTAAAAATTCATTGAAAATCCTTACAGCTATATTTCATCCAATTTAATTTTAAAATTGAATTTATTATGAAGAATTTGATATCCATTTTCGAGGTACTTTGTTGACGGATAATAATTAGATCATTATTGTCTTTACAATACTCATAATGGGTTCAATTTTGAAATTATTTTGCGCGAACAAATCAATATAAAGACACTTGACAAATTCTTTCATCAAATTCTACTTTATAAAGGGGGTAAGGGATTTGAATTTCAAGTTTATGCCACTTGATGCAACATGTAGAACACATAATGTTCTGGTTCCGAAGACAGATTTATTTTTACATACCTAGAGATAATTAGTATGCTTGAAGTATCTATTTAAGACTTTTCTATTAACAGCCTGGTTGCGGCGATTATAATTAGTCAGTAACAGGTACATTAGAGTTCAGACATTAGTTCAGACATTAGAATTCAGACAACAGATATTAGAGTCATTCATGATATTGCAATGAATGATTTCAGTGATCTGATGAATGGTATAATCATATAACTTCATTTATATTAAATGAAGTTTTCTTTTCTCACTTTCTACGAGAAAAATGAATTCAGTTTTGTGACAAAAGAAGGTTCAACTATGAATTTGAATGAAAAATCGAATTAAATAGCATCATCAGGTCATTTCCAAAGACATAATTGCAGTGATGAAGTTGGGAAAGTGAAGAATTGTTGCAATTTGACATTCAACTGAGTAATGTATAATGATGGTAAATTTTACTTTGACTATGACCACATTTCAATATTTTGTTAAATCTCGACAATAGAACACAAAGCAAGTAATTCCATCTTATCCTACAATTATAATCTCAATTAAAATTGTTTAATTAGAAAATTAGAAACAAGCAGTGAATTAATAGTGGGAACATGAAATTGATGTGAATGGATAATCATTTAATATTTTTTTAATTCAAAATTCAAAACCTTTTTTCCAAAACTTACGTGATCGTTGGGCAAAGGTCATCACAACAACAAGGGATAAAAATGTTTGCAAGATAAGCAATTGCATTATTGCAGCTAGCGTTGTTGTTGTGACCATTCACTACAAAAAGTTGAGCATTTTCTATTCCTGCTTAAGTATTCAAAAAAATCGTGACAAGTATTGCCGTAAAAGGAGAGAGTAGCTTGCAAAAGTTAGCAGAATTATCAATAAATCAGTGAAAAAGTAAGTATGCGGTAATTTGAAGAACGTAAATATTAACGAAAGATCTACTGATTCTGTTTAAAAGTGTAGGCGAAAGAAATTGGAGAAAAATGAATCGCATCTGGTTATACTGATTCATGCATCTTTCCGCGTAACGTATAATGATACGAGTAAGCTGTTGAATTTATTCTAGAAACCGAACAATAATATTTAAAAGTCCTTATAGAAGCTGCGTGAATGTAGCAAAGGGTAAAGGGGAACTAATGATCACGCCATGATGCGAAGAATTTCAAAAGAAAAAAGTTTTTTTAATTCCTCTAGAAAAAGAATTGCGAGGAATACATGATTGGAAACGGCTTTTCCAAGTAGTATTTGATTTATTGAAAAAAGTTTTAACCAACAATTTTGCTTCTTGATTTTCAATTTTAGAAGAATATCCATCTGTGAAAGGGTACTTTTGAACGCGTGTAGCAAGAACGGCAGTGGCAGGCGGTAACGATGATTGTGCGCCGCTGGGCAACAAATATACAGCAATTTCAGCAAAAATTTTCATGCAATTGGGGTAAAATTTTGAAGTTGTCAAGAGGTGAGGAATAGAAACGTCTTCGGACATGCATATATACGTTTATTTCGCTCCTATCCTTCTCATCACCTAAACGCAAACAAGTTTTCAAAACCAATCATACCACTCTTCCTTTTCCTGTATATGAGAGCACTTTCTGCTTTCTGGTTCTGCGGTATGTATTTGGCTAGGAAACGTATAGCTAGAACTACCGTTGCTCCTAACACTCTCCGTCGCTTTAGAATCACGTAAGATGAATTACAAATACTTTTATACACTTCATTCATAACTGTACTTATCCATTCTTCTTTTCCTTCGAGGAATCAGGTTGAATAACCATTTCTTGAAAAGTGATAAGTAAAGAATCATTTTCTAATACTTGCAACTTTTACTGTTGATATTTAAAATAGTAAAATTTCACTCTAATGAAGGTAAATCATTTTCTAATGACAAATTTTTTCAATATTATGTATTGTTATTATATATTAATTAAAATTCATAGTACTCTCACGACATATTTACATTCTTTCGTGATCATATATTTTTAATATCAAATATTCGAAATTGCTTAGCAGATCTGATTCATTTAGATTGAGTTTCAATCTGATTTAGAATCCAAAATTCATTTATGTACCATTTAGAACTCTATGACGTAATGATTGTACGGGTTCGTGATGAATATTAACGAAAGGATTTCCGAATGATTTAAGTCCTAGACGGTTTAACTCCTCTCGTTAAAAATTTGAGTAGGAGTGAAAAAAAACAACAACCAAAATCATCCGTTTCAAGTTGATACAGTGTTAGCTATAAACTGATTTATGGTTCTATTTGAAGCTAAGTTAATTCATTATGGGAAGAAATCGTAAAATTATAACAAGGATTTAACATTTCGATAACTTTCATCGAATAGGATATTATGAATAGTTGATTTTTAAGAAAGCAACATGTTTTCAAGCATTTGCTTTTCTCAGTGTGGAAACCAGTGATAACCAAATGATATCGTATTATTCATACGCCGATATACGTGATCAAATAGCCTCTTTTTGAACCATCAAATTTTAATCTCTTTCATCTTGTGATCAAATTAATCATCAAATTATCATAGATAATAAATTAAATGTTTCTATTTTCATTTCTCAAAATTTTTACCATACTTAATCACAGATAAAAGTGTGCTTTCCGCTACTTCATTCATTAATTGATGGCGAAAATAAATAATACGCAGTTCAATGATAGTCAGCAAAAGCAACACCCACTTTCTGGAAACTCGAACTATTGATTTTTGAAGTTTGAAATGTACTACCAATCTTAGCACTAGTAAGTCTGAATACGAATAGGTATGCTTTACTACTTCTTTCAGTACCAAACATTTGAAACTCTAAACTTTTCAACAAGATAGGAAATTCAGTGAGAACCTGTTCTGACAACATAAACCCTCGCTTTCCTTTGCTCCCTTTCCCAACGAATGTGAAACGGCAATCGGTGATTATTTTATCAATGACAAATTAAGGGTATCAAACAAATTATAACTTTTTAGTGCAAAAAATTTATAATTTACATAGAAAGGCGAGATTTTGCCTATAACGGTTAAAACCAACAGTTAGCAAGTTTTAAAATCTATCCTGCTTCTCGACTAGCTTCGAAAGCAAAACTGAATGTTGAAAAAAACAAATGAATACTGCAGAAAAATGTACACAATTTAAGAAAAGAGTAAATTTAAACACAAATAACATAACTAAAAAAGGCAGCGTAGTTATGTGCTACAATCGTACTTTGTCTTAATAAAATCTTACTTTTCAAACATGAGAAGCCGAGTGACCAGTCATAGAGAGCCAAATGATGTGAGCATATTAGTGAAGCCATTAAGAAGCGAAGGATACACGATTTAACAAAAGCAATCACAGTCATAACTAGCAACAAAAAAATACAAATTAAATGATGAATAATGAAATCTAAGGTTTGAATTTTAGCAAAAAAATAAAAAAGAAAGAAAAACAAAAAGTTGGATTGCATGTCAAAATCATGAAATGAGGACGTGAACTGAAAAGAATAACAAATGATATGACCCATAACCTAAATATAAACTAAATACGAATTTGGTTGAAATTCGAGTCATACAAAAGACATTGCTAAGAATTAATGCGATAAAATGACTAATTAGGAATGGTAGTAACCAGTTCAATGAGAATATTGTTCACCAAATCATGTTTCAAATGACTTCAAGATTACATAGAATGTTTTCAAAAAATCATATAATCTTCGAAATGGAATCTTTCTGAAAATATAGGATAAAAGCGTATTTCGAGCATATGGAATCCACATCTATCGGTGTGACAACCTCATCATCGAAGAGTAGCCACTGTTTAGTAATTTGGTTACGAACTGTTGCTGTGTAATGCCCACTATTCAAGCTTCCTCTGTGGTTCTAAGAACTTGTATAAGAAAAGTAACAAATGCAACATTTTAGAATATTTAAAAATATTCATGTATTAAAAAGAGAAATTTTTAACTACCAAAATAATATATTTCAAGTTTACTGAAAGTCACTTAAATCAAAATGGAAACCGAAAAAAACCAAATTTGCATTTTGAAAGTACATAAATTTGCTACAATTAACAAAATACCAGCAAGTGTTAATAACAGGAATGAACAGATTATCAATATTTAGAAGAAATTCCTTTTAATTAATCAATTTATAATAAAATTCAAATTAAATTCTAAATTGCAAGTCGAGAATTACAACAAACCATGCTTAGTAGAAAATGATAGTCAAACATATAACTAAATGATAATTAGAAGAAATTATAATTTAGCTACGAAAACTTTCTGACTAAAAATTAATTTTAACACTCGGAAAAAGAAAAAAGTATGAAAAATTTTGGATAGGAAAACAATAATATACAAACTTACGACAACAGCATATAAGTTGAAAATAATATACAAACTTACGACAACTGCATATAAGCTGAAATATTCAGTCTGCAACTTCAGTGGAAAAGTGTTGAACGTTACGTGAGCATCATTCTTTTGCCAATTATCTCCCATAAAAGTGAAACGCTTCAAATGTATAACCTAAAATTCGGTAAGAATTCAAAACGAGATCATTTTACATATCAAGTGAAAATACATCACAGATCAACACAAATCGCTAAGCCTCCAATTTATTCACTGTTCTGACAATGAATAGTAGATGTAAAATATATGTGAATATTGCATCGAAACTACTATTAAAATTTCTATGAGTCATAAAAATGTTACGAAGTTAAAGAAAAATAAACGACTAGAATTTGAGGTAGCTTCCACAAAAACGTTCTACGAGTTGCAGTCTGCAAAGACTCGCAATCAGGACAGCGCCATTTGCATGAACCATCAAGTTCCTATAAAACATTTGTAAATATTTATTACAAAATGTGAAGTAACGAATAAGATTTTGAAATATAATTGTTTTAAAAAGCGAACCACATCTTGAAAATGACTCCGTATACAATCTTCAATATTTGAATTTCGATTTGGCACTTCGATTGACAGCTGGGCTAATTCCTCGAATGTAACACTTTGCCTTTTACACTTATTGCATTGCAAACTTGATACAGTTTGACACTAAAAACATTTATTTACATTTTTTAAAATGTTTGAGCTAATTTCATGAATCAAGAGTGGCCTATCACTACTGCAGTTATCAAGCAGTAAAATATGGCATTAGATTAAAATTTTATTTTTAAGAGTATCAAAATCTGCTCTATCGCATGCATATAATGCGAAGACAAGATTTTCAACAACACTGAGCCCCCACGATTTTCAAATGATACTGACCAAAATTATAAGTGAGAGAAGTTCCACTTTTTCTACAGCATAAAATACTGTGAAACAGATATACAAGTTTGATATCTATTGAAATCCAAACATTGCATGCCCGAAATAAATGCTGAAAAAAGCTACGAGATTCAAAAAAAAATGTTGGCCCTATAAAAAAATGACTAACATTAAAAATGTCACTGATTGGTGAGTAGGCAAACCTCCTTAATTTTTCATTATAGTCAGCTGCTTCTGCTTCCAAATCTGCACCAGTATAATTCTGTTCGAAGGTTATGCGTTTCATTACCTAAACAAATAATGTCATTGTATTTAATACAAAATCGACTCATTTGAGAGTCAAGAAAAATATATCTGTCTTTGCATGAATATTTAAAAATCACGCAAATAACCATTATCTTCCATTATTTGTAAGCCCTACACAAAATTCAAAAAGAAACAGATTACTAAAAATTACTCGATTTGTATCCTCATGCAGTGCGTCAAGTAAATAAATCTGGAATTCTTGCGCATCGTGTTGCTGACCATCAGCCAAAGAAGCATTCACCTCAGCGGCAAATGTCTCCTCAACAAAATTTCATAAATTAAGCGGATCACTGCAAAGAATTTCTTATCTATGTACTTTTGTCTTGAGAACAAAACTGTTAAAAAATACAAGAAACTGTTGGGGACGAAGAACACTAAACAATCCACTCCAAACAGAATCCATCATCGCCGAAAATACTGATGATATTACACCCATTGTTCCCATTTTGTTAGTCCTTAAAAAATTTTTCCTTCTATTTCAAATACAGGAGAACTAATGAAAAAAGCTTCTTAGTAACAACGATGGAACGTCACGGCTAACAAGAAATTAAAAGTACAAACTGATAGATTAAAAAAAATACCTGCTGACAAATTTAACGAATTCGTCTTTAGTGAAAATACGCCGCAATGGGATTGTATTGAATAAAGTTTGTAATACGGAATTCATGAAGCAAGTATTTCCCAAATTATATAAACCAGTGTATCCAGGATTCTAAATGTAAAAAATTCAAGAATTTGTAAAAGTAGCATTTCCAAAAAAATAAAAATTGATGAAACTAAGTGCAATGAATGAAAGTGTACACAGCTTCGAGAGACCGCACACAGACTGAGAATATTCATCATAGATTCATATAAATGTAAAAGCTGGTGCGAGCCATCGCTGAAAAAATTTGGATATCTCGTATTTCATTCAGATTTGGTAAGATTATTAAAAGCCGTATTACTGAATTTAACTCGTAAATAAACCAAATCATTTGAATGAACTGCGACATGTTTACAATATATGGAATAATGCATGATCGAACTATCCAGATCCCGCATTTCATTTAAAACTGATATACATATATCATAATAAAATATTAATAGAATATATATATTAATCTCTACATACCTTGGAAGTAACTGTGGTTTTAATAGCCTGTCTGGTATTACCGGAATATTCACTGGAGTTCGTTTCGAACTAAAATATTAATAAACATATAGATTGGTAAAAATGAGTTTGGAATAAAAAAGATAACTAACCTTGCATCGTACAATTTTGCACCACCAAACACGGTTTGAATCGATTTAATTGGAAAGGATTTTTCAGAAGAGGCTTTTTCCTTCTGTGCAGGTAACTGAAAAAATATTATCAAATAATCCAAGAAATAGAAATGAAAACAATAATTGAAACTATTATATTAGAAGTGATATCAAGAATGAATATAATTTACATCTTCCAAAAAAAAAATCGAAGTAGCTATGAAAGGAAACCCGATAAAATAATGCGTTACCCAAGCGAAGAATATCCTACTAGATGAATGAAGTTTATATAGGTTCAATCATATATTAGGAATTCCAGAATTTATTAAAGTATACTAAATAAAAACAAAAAGTTGACCGTAACCTTTAAATCACTTATATTTTTTTTATAATGACAATATATTTTATACAGACCTCTGAAAGCGGTTTTTTGGTTCGATCAATTATAGGAGGTTGATGAGATTGAAGTGTAGGAACGTTAATCTGAGACTTAAAGTTTTTAGTTGTACTTCCGCAAACCGAAGGAATTGCAGTGACCGTAACGTTTGAATCACTTATAACTGAAGATTTATCTGCTATACCTGCAGTATCTGTTCTAACATCAAATAATCCATCTTTCGTTGGCAGCGCTGGGCATAAGGATAATAATGAAGATCTGTCAGAAATGCCTGCAAGATCACATCGAAGTTCTTGTTAAATTCCTAAAAATTCATTAAAAAGATTTTCAGTTTCAAATGTGTTATCAAATTTGTTCAGTTATAATTTCAAACCACCAATGATAAGTAAACTAATAGGAGATTTCAACTGTACCTGCAGATTCCACTAACATTGAGGAATAAAATGAAGATTGTCCCATGTGATGCACGACACTATCAGAAATACTCGAATGAGGCATTGACAATCCAGTTGTTTTAGGACGAGCCGTTGGCAATAACTCAGGATATTCTAAGGAATCAATTCCAAAATCTGGAAAAATTAGTAAATTAATATGAGATATTAAGAGAAACTAATAAGCCAAAGAATTTGAAGAATAAAAAGGAACCTTTTTTGTATTCAGCAACAGCCTTAGCAAATTCAGTACGATTTGCGATATCCACCAATTTCTTTCGCATAGCAGATTTTGTAGATGTATGCATTGGATAATACAAACGCCAGTTTTCAAAACCACCTTTCAAGAATTTTGGCAGCTTTCTCAACCGAAAGTTATTGTTATACTGCAGTATTAAAGTTTAACTTCAATATTTTTTGTTATTCAAAATCAAGAGATGAATAAAAATTTTGCAGCGCATTCTATCACTTAATGTCCTTCATATTTAGATCAGCAAGCTTTCCTACCGAGCAACCTTTTCTTTGAACTAAGTAATCCATTCCTCTAAACTAATTTATTACCAATTTTTAAAATTTGATTTATCATGATTTGACAAATCATCATGACTGGGACAGTATCACGAATCGAAACATTATTGTTTATTATTCATTGTTCACATATTCTAATATAGAAGGAACATTTTCTAGATTACAATCCCTATACGTTCTTTGATTTCGACTTGAAATTTGAAAACAAACCATTGATAAAGCGCTATATAGTATCTGTTCCTTTGATCCAGGAACCATATCTTTCTCCTCATTTGGAGCATTCTCACTTCCCATAAGCACTACCATATCTACATCCGCCATACGTTGAAGAATAGCTCTTTGACCAATTTCGGCCGAGCGAATCAACGAAGAACCAATACAACTGCAATATGCAATGTTCAGATAAAAACGCAGTTTTGAATGAATTACAAAAAATTTGAAAACAGTTATTAGAACTGTGTAAACGATAAAAAGAATTAATCAAATACAGCACGGTGAGCAATATTTAATTTTTATTTTCTAAACCATAAATATGAAATACCATTAAATTTTACTGCTAAATACTTCTGCTATTAATTTAAAATGATTTCATGCCAAAATAAATGCAACGGTTAAATTTTCGGCCACAATGATTATATTTTTCTCATTTTATTATCGTTGATATTTTGGTTTTTCTTATTTTAATGCTTAAATTTGGATTTATTGCCCTTTGAATATTTTGCTATGATTTACGATTATATTTGAGAATGCAATTGCAAAACAAACAATTCTGAAGACGGTGAAGTGAACCAAGATTTAAAATTCAGTTTCATTCAAGTCATACAAAATAATTTAGGGCGGGAAAGGATAGGGTAAATGCTAATGAACTAACCCAGGAACAACAGCATCAGCAGGAACCTGTGCAATCAATAACTGCCCAGCATTTGCATACTGAATAACATCTGTCTGATCATTTCGATAATCAATGATAAGAACTCGGTGTTTGCAAGAAATATAATGCACCAAGTCACGCGGTTCTATTACCATTGATTCATCTTGAATATGTGAAGGAAATTCCCAGTTAAATGTCATTTAAAGAACTATCCTAGAGCAACCAAAAATCTTGTCAATATTTTAGATATATCTAATGTGAGGTACAAATTTTATTGCATTATTTTTATTGTACCATAATGTCTGTTTTATAACAGAGGTAGAATTTTCTAAACTCTTCGTCAATTTTTATACATATAAAAATAAAAGCGATTCTAATTCTACGTCAAACAATGTAGTAAAAACAAATTACCCGTGGAATAATCTTCGGCGTCTCGTGTTTCTTCATGGTGCACAACCGTTGCGTTTCGCTCGCCGTAACTTTTTTCAACTTTCTTCAACTCATATCGTTTATTCAAGCTTTCTTCCAACTCGTTCAGATAAGCAATACACTGGTCGAATAAACAATAAAAACGACGACCATCCTGGAAATAGATCAGTAATAGATCGGTACATATGCAAGGTGCATTTGTTTTCCTTTTTTAATTTATTTTTAAACACATGCAGCAAAAAAACTAATATAAACTACGAACAGTAAAGACAGACAGAGGGATGAAACAGTGCGACAGAAACATAATTATTTTTCACCTATCATAAACAGGTGTCTTATTATTACCGGCGAATTTTTGAACTGTTGGAAATCACTCTTGCTAATGATTATTTTTGAAATAATGCCCATTCGTGTGAACAACTTGTATGCATCTTCCTCGTCTCCCTCCTGCATTTTCAGCTTTGCTTCATCGAAAACTCGTTCTGCATGATCAAATGCTCTAAAAGATTTCATATCGCCATTCAATCATTTATTTTTGACTTATAGATAGGTACATATGCAAGGTGCATTTGTTTTCCTTTTTTAATTTATTTTTAAACACATGCAGCAAAAAAACTAATATAAACTATGAACAATAAAGATAGACAGAGGGATGAAACAGTGCGACAGAAACATAACTATTTAAAAGTGCAATATTTCAGAATCAAAAAGATAATCATAAATAAGTTAAGTGATCTACTTAGTACAAATAAGTCGCGAAATCGCTTGCTCCCACTTTTGTTTATGAGTCACATCACACCATGATTTCAAATGTTCCAAGCTACTGAAACGTAAATCAGCTAGCCGAATTACTGTGGGACGATTCAGAACCATGCTGTAAATACTTTTACAATTTCATAAAATACTGACATTGAAAAACAATTGTAATGAATGGAACATTGGTGAATTAATTTACAAACAATAAAGTTTGGACTTTTAAGTGTAATTTGAATAAATTAAATATCCCGAAATCAACATTATTGTGCCACAGTTACACATCATATTCCCCGGTTGAAAGCAACCTTTAACATCTCAATTAAACAATCTGATCAACATAAATATCTCATCCAAAGCACATAGTAAAAGTTGTCGTTGCACAGAAAAAATCCAAGTATCGCAAACCGTGCCCAACCTCAGGTTAACACTGTTTTGCTAAAATTGTCATCTTTTTGGTAAATAATGATTATTGTTCAATTCTGAAACTGTCCCACTGTACAGTTTGTGATTACCTAGATTCCCTGAATTGAGGTCACATCGCAGACGTTTTCCTCTCTTCTAAAATGGGCCAGTTAGTTTGGTCAGTCTTCAGGTCAAATTTCAAGTTTTTTATATACAAATCATTTCATCCTAATCTTTACGAAACGACCAGAATTCTGCGATACTTGAGCTTTGGGGTATTTCGTGCTTGTTTAATGAGCACTTCGATTGAGAAGATGGCAATGGAAGGCATATTATTTAAGATACTTGAAGGAAGTTGAAAAGACAACATCACCGCATCTTATTTGCCTCGTAGTTCTTGGGAGATTTCAACGAAAGTTTCAATCAGAAGGTTTCGGTCACCGTTATTCTCTGATATATGCTTCTTGCTCAAAAGAGTAGTTATTTCTAACTTTGATCTACTTCTCGTTTACTTTATTTAACTGCATAAAATTATAATGCAGTACCTGTAAAGAGTGTTTTTACATGGATTTAAAATCATCTCTGTTTAGTTACGATCCATCACTTTTGATTCTCATTTTTGGGAGGGATTTGGAAAGGATAAGAGCAGTGTTGATTAAGAGAAGAAGAGGCAGAATTTTACTCACTGTACTGTATCACTCTTCCTATTATAGTAATTATTATCACGCCAAGATGCCACGGTTCGCTTCACAACTTGTCAAAATTTAAATTTTATGAAAAAATTCAAAATTTGCATATACTATGTTTTCATCTAAAATCGATAAAGAATGTATAGCAGTGTGAAAATTCGTTTTCTTCATTTGTTGTCCTATCTTTGCATTCTAGCTCCGTTGGAAAGGTATTGCTTCTTGTGAGTTGTTATTTATGTGCACTTACGAAGGGCCATACTGTTGTTTCATACTGGTATTATTTCAGTTCGAAAATTTTTAAATTTCGGGTAGATTTCATGATTTCAGTTTCGGAAAATATGCCTATTTCGAAGGCGGAGATTGTCAAGCAGGAATCAACCAACGATACAGACAACCAACTGGAAATAATTGATGAAACGGCTCAGTCTAATGATAATGGAGATGAGACAAATCATATTGAGGTGAATTTCAGTAAATTGTTTCATATAAGTTTGTATTAGATTAGAATTTAGAAAATGGGACCGTTTCAGCAATTTTCTGATTGGTGGAATCGAATGTATAGATGAATACCTTTTGTGTGGTTAGACAGTTTTTGCGGTATTTCGTCGGAAACATTTTTTTACACGTCTTTCATGTCTTCAGCATGTCTCTCAAATCGCAGCTGTACAGGAATATAATCTAATGGCTAAAAGAGTTATTTATGCAGGGTAACTGGGTTATTTGGTGATAATCGTTATAATATAATTAAATCATCACCGCTTCTGATCAGGAGGTAGCATTCATTTACTGTTATTTTAAGGTTAACGGTTCGCAAACTGCTCAGGTTCAAATAGTAGAGGCATTCCTTTGTGTAATTTACTTCCCATATATTTAAAAAAATGCTTTCAAGACGTACGTATTTTTCAGCAATCTGAGTGTCACAGTCCTTCAGCGACCGCTCCAGAATCACTTACACGTCATCCACTGCAGTGCCGATGGGCTCTTTGGTATTTGAAAGCTGACCGAAATAAAGATTGGGAGGATTGTTTGAAACAAGTGGCTGTTTTTGATACTGTTGAAGACTTTTGGGCGTGAGTTGATTGTCTCATTTATACTTCTCAAGGTCATCTTGAGCCATATTTGCTTTTCACTTTTAGAACCAATTTGCATTTATTTTGAATCCTAATCTTTGTAAATTCAGATTTATTTGCGTTTGTTTGATTATTTTCGCTTGAACCAGTTCTTCCCACATGAAATTGATCTTCGGCGCTGAATCAACTTGATATTATAGCTCCATGTGGCTCTGTAATGTATCAGGATGAACGCGTTATTAAAAACAAATTTTGGCCTATTTCAGCTTGTACAATCACATTCAAACGGCTTCGGGTCTTAATTGGGGAAGTGATTACTATTTATTTAAAGAGGGTATTAAACCAATGTGGGAGGATGAAAATAATGTGAAAGGTGGTCGTTGGCTCGTTGTTGTCGATAAACAGAAACGGGCACAATTGTTAGATCACTATTGGCTTGAACTACTAATGGCAATTATCGGGGAGCAATTTGAAGAACATGGCGAACATATATGTGGTGCAGTGGTAAATGTTCGACAGAAAGGTGACAAGGTTGGATAGATTTATTCATTTCCAGTTTTTATATATACAGTTTTTTAGGGAATAGATAAGGCTTTAAATATTTTGCAGAAACGTTGATTAATGCAAGATTAAAAGTTGTAGTTTCTTCATCTTATAGTTCTAGGTTTCTTTATGGACACGTGATTCACTGAAAGATGATGTGAATTTGCGTATTGGACAAATTTTAAAGGCAAAACTCGAAATCCCTGACTCGGAACCAATTCGCTATGAAGTGCATAAGGTACTAGATGTTCATTTCTGAACTGTGGTGAAGATGGGATTGTTTGTTCCAGTGATATTCTATTGCATTTGATTTTCAGGAAGAACGCTTATTCCATCATAATTAGACATTTATCATATTAGGTGTCCCATTGCAGTTACAATGGTTAAATGCTCTTATATGGCTGGCTAAAGAATTGAATGGTCGGTGGTGCATTTTGCACTTTATGATAAAGTCTGTTTTTGTCTTCAGGACTCATCGGTACGTACAGGTTCGATGGTGAAACCCCGTATTGTCATCCCAATGAAAGAAACGAGGTAAAATGAAGACAGAATTGTATTTGTAAACATATATGTTTTTTCTTCTTGAGCTTATCGCTTTGGTAAGCTTCAGTTTATTTTCTCGTGTTTTTTTTTGTGCACTTTAATGTGCTTTTTATGTAATTTTTTAGTTGCTAAAGAACTTCTGATAAGTTTCCTTTTATTGAAGTCATATTTAGAGCATAAATTGTTTTAAAATATGCTTCGCTTTAAAATAACGCATTTTATCTGAATTTTCCGTTATTAATTCTGTTCATCAGTGCCACATATACATTTCGGCTTCTTCTCTCAGCATATATTACAGATATTTTAAGTAGCATATGACTGTCTGGCTTTTTGAGTTTCAGAGTGAGAAATTTTCTCACAAGTCGAAACTTCAAAATGATAGGTTCATAGCTCATGTAATCTTGAAATCATTGTTATGTATGGTTTCATTTCTGATAGTTTCTATGCTGTTTTACGCTCAATCAGGGATATAAAAGAAAGTCTCAGTATCTTGAGAAGTACCGAAGTTGAAATAAGATTTAATATATTATCCGTCGATACCATGGTTAAGCAAGAATGCGAACTTCGTTTTCTGAGAGCCTGCGGTCGCCATTTTTATTTCAGAATAATTTGTAAAAAATAACTCGATATGCAGCACATGAAGTCAAAATATAAACTTAGGAGAAAAAATTTCCTAAAGTGAGGTGACTCGAAAAAAACCGTATCGTGGCATCTTCTACTGCTGCTGTTATGGAAACGACAGAGATTAAGGCGAAGAAATGATAAGGTTTTCAGAGTATTGATTTCTATAAGCTGTTAGCAAATAAATTCAGGTTTTGATGCTAACTGAATTTCTCGATGACTCATTTCTTCCAATTCCAGCTCCTAAAAATGCTTGTGAAGATCGAAAAATTCCTTTGATTTCCTTTAATTTAAAATCAAGTGCATCAATTTTATTTAAGCTAACTTTTAAATTTATGATTAATAGTACTTACCGAGAATTATGAAGATATGCGTAGTAGATGTCTTAGATAAGAAAGTTATAGTTAATTTCAAAGAAGAAACCTTTTCTGCGTCTTTCTCAAACTGTGCATATTGCTGTTCATGTCTTTTCATCAGTTGTTCCTCATGTTTTTGGGCCCTCAAATGACAACAGTAAAACACATGAGATTAATACGAGCATTTACTTTTACAGCAACGATTTGAAAAATCAAATGTGAAATTCCATAATAAATAACTACTCACTTTATAGCCAGTCGTTTCCGCTCTTCGCAGAACATTTTTAAATTTTTTTCATTCATTTCTTTTATTCGTCGATCCCTTTCTGCCTTTGTTTTGATGTTTTTATCCTACCAAAGAAAAAGATTAAACGTCTTATATGACATTTTCTGCAAAGTGCGATTGATGTAGTGAAACACAAATTAATCTATCACATATCCAAACTGAAGCACCTGTTGTATAGCTCGGGCATCGTCCATACTCTTTTTTGTTTGGGCTTGCTTCAAATCTTTGTTCTCAGCTTCGAGCCTCAGTCTCAACATATTCATTTGCTGTTTTTGGGCATCCTGAAGCAATTTCCTGAAAGACGTTTTTTATGTAAAAATGAATAATATGGAATGTATCTCCATAAGTTTTCAGAAACAATGACTCGAATTAACTGATAATGTGACTACTAGACTCAATCCCACTCATTTACAAACGTATTTCTCCGTACACTGATTTCACGATTCACCGGTCAAAGTGTTTTTATATGTTGCATCATTGCATCATTTTTTGATCCTTCTGGGAAGCATGACCTCTATTATTCCAAACTACAAAGTTTGCGCTCATATGCTGACAATAATGTACTGAGGTCTACTTTTGAAGAAAAAGATAAACTAACACTCACCCTAGACAATCAAATTCTTCTTTTATTTGCAGTCTCCTTAGATCGTGACATTCTCTTTCATGTCTTCGCATCATCGATGACCATTCATCAGTTTGAGACAATACTAGAGATTTCATCTGGAACAGAGCAATCAGTACTACTATCCATGAGACTCACAGAAAGTTGAATCGGAAAAATCTATTTTCAAAAGCAGTTGAGATTAAATTTGGATATCTTGCCACTATGATTAGCCTTGAATGCATTCCAAACTGCTGCTACAGGAGTTTTCCCCAAAAAATCAGGTACACGAGTTTACATATTTTTACATATACTTTATGGTTATTTTTTGACTTTAATATCTTCCATGTGAATTCCTTATTAGACTAATTTCATTATCTCTCATGTGAATTCCTTATTAGACTAATTTCATAGAGGAAGGAAATACAAAAAAGAAAGGGTAAAAAAAGATAATATACTTTATGGTTATTAGTCATGTCGACGTTGCGCGATATTGGTTCGGACTTCATATACGACAACGATTGATGTTTTTGACTCCCTGAACTGTTAGCCACTGTTCGCCACTTAGATTGCTTGTGACTGTCACAAATCAGTTTATCGACAGTCATTTGCTATAACTGGTGAAATGCATTAATAAAAGAAACCAAATATAAAATCTCTCCCAAGCTTTCACGCTTCATTAACTGAAAATATTCATAAACTCACTTTTCTTGATACTCTTATACCCTATCATATTTATCAGTTTGCAATGCAAAACTATACAAAATGAACGCAGAGAATTAAACCAATCAAATAAAATAAGCTGACTTGATAGAATCAGCTTTAATTGCAGCAAATACCGAAAGTAATTAAGTTGTAATAGTATAAATTTGAAAGATATTTAGACTTCAAGCCTGTCTTGGCTTCGCAACTAATATTTCAATGAATAGCATTATTTGACATATTCTATTCACAATTCATAAGATTTTTATATTGAAAACGATAACACCAAACGGACTTGGATTTTTGCAATCCAAATAATTTAATGTTTCAATAATAATGATGGGAAAAATTTATTTGATAACGATGCGAAAAGCAAGTAGTAACCTGCTGCTTCTGAACTGATTCCCTCTGTTTTTGATGTCGCTTTTTCAATTCGTTCATATCTTTTTGAAATTTCCGAACTAGTTTTTGAAAACATTTGTCTTTCTTCAAATCGCTAACATTGATCGCTTCCATCTGAAAGCAATCTAATTTATCCTTCAATTGTTGTCGTGAGAAATGCCCTTGAAAATACATGATCTTGGTATTCATCATTTTACATGTTTTTTGCCTAAAATCAAAAACAGTAGTTAATCAATGACATGCTCAAATAAATTCATGCAAATCAGAATCAGTTAAACTTTCCGTATTTGACAAGATATAAATTCGAAAATTTTAGTTACCTATTTTTTTAATGAAACCCTTAATGAAACTCGTTTAAATTCCACGTCCGTCAAAATTAAAAGACAAGATCCTTCTTTAAGAAAGAATAATAAGCTGATCAAAAATGATAAGACTACAAAACAGAAAAATAGAGGTGCAATTTTAGCTTTTTTTATCTCAATCAAGTAATGATGAACGAATGACTCATCAGTTACTTGTACATGCATTATTGATTCCTAACTTGAAAACAGTTTGATGCAAACATACCGACAATAAAGTTATTAAACGATGTGACATAACACAAAAAAAAAAATGACTTATAATTAAACAATCACAATGGCAATTTCTTAAATAGATTCGAATTTCGTGCTTTGATAACACTCGAAGCTTTTCGATTCTTATAGTCACAAAATCAACAATTTTATTAATTTAAAAGAATTCATTAGCAGATCACTAATAGTGATATAATGAGTCGCCTCAACTTGCTTTATTTCATCATTATCAGTTTCTTAAACAAAAACTGATAATTGTATGCTAATAAACAACAAATTGCGTCATTCTAATTAATCAAATCTTAAAAAATGCAAATGTACTACCTTCTGTTTGCCATCTGTAGCTTCCGTATTCGAACGAGCTGATTCTCTCGATAATACTACTGATTTCGATCTTAAAAAACTATAAATTTGCATTTAAATTATTTCTGAGAATTTTCTACCCAAAAAGAGATAACAATTACGGAAATAGGATTCAGTTAATCATAAATCTAAAATGATAAGTGAAGAGAAATGAAAGAAATGCACTTAATTTTGATCTATTTGTAAGTAATTTTATGTACAGAGCAAATTTTATATGACCATCCTTGATGATACTATTGAGATTTAAGCACTTACTCGCAGTTTTGATCAAGTGAACCACCATTTGTTCGTAGAATACTTTTGCTTGATGCAGTCCTCAATGAACTCGATGTCACTTCCACTATATCTGAATCTTCAACACCCATATGATGTAGAGCTTCTGTTCGTTTTTCCTGTGCAGAAACATAGGCACGTGGGTCCGCCAACGCATCTACTAGGCCTGAAAATGAGTGTATACTATACTTTAAAGAATGTCATGAGGCTAGAAAATTAGCACACCAGTGTTTAAATCATCTCAAATACGATAAGGGAACAAATCATAACTAACATTATGTATATTTTTGCTATTTCATACATTACTGTATGAACAAACAAAAACGAGATCATAAAGACTTACCACTAAGTTCATCGGGAACATAAGTTTTGATCACAATCCGAACAAAAAGACATGACAATACCATGGGCATGTTCGATTCAGTACGAAGTGTTATGTGTCGGTAACCAGCTTGTAAACCATCTAACGGTAGTATTCGCTGCCCAAGTTGCTTTCCATTTTCGTCATAAACAGCGAGACGTAAAAGAGCTAGTTCCGGTAAGACGACCTGTGAACAAATACAATCATCTCTTTTTAATTTCAAACTCAACTCTCAAGACAAACTATAATACTGCCGATATCTTTACTTTTTATCACTTTCAACTCATAAAATTACCTTTCTGAAAACAAACGGGTCGCTGTTGTACACAGGATTCAATCCATTTGCAGGTACGGTACGCGTTCGATGTTCCTTTCGTATTGTATCGGTTGGAAGACCATACATTTCTGCTTCTACATAAGTGCCAATTTTTCTATCACATAAAAAATGACCTGATATGACCTGGAAAAAATAATTTAAGTCTGTTTGTATTTTCCTCATATACTTCCGACGAAGGAATTTTACATAATTTTTCAAAAGTCTTAAATCATTAAATAATTACAGTAAATATATGGTAATCTGCAAACGATTTTCAAAATTAAAAAAAGTAGATGATACAAACGGCTCTAAATCAAAAAAGTAGTAAACTAATAACTTTCACAGTGCAGTGTGCTGCAATTACACCATCAACAGGAGATTCCGAAAATGGATCAAATGACCTGTCAGGTCGTCTCATGAAGTCTGGCTTTAACAGATACCTTAAACATTAAGTAATATCAGAATAGTTTTAATTATTAGAATAGTATTATATTAAAAAATTTTAGCAATTTCTTATAAATATATCTGCATAGAAATTCTTTTAGACACAATGAAGCATCGTCTTTTGTTGCCAGAGACTTAAAAGAGAAGTAAGTGATAAGTCGTTGCGAGCTGTGAATATTACAATATAAATTGGAATAAGTTAGTATGAGTTATTTTTAGACTGCAACAAATTACAAATACAATTACTGCTTTTCCAAAAACCTTGATACTCATTATAGGGATATCTTCTGAGAGAAAACATACCCGCATCCACCATTATACTGAAACTTTCCTTGGTTGAGCTGCATAGATATATCAGGAGTTTGAAAATTTAATGCTACCATTTGGCAACCAGCATTCCAAAATATCTGTAATTGTGAACTGGATTTAGACTTAATTCATATAAGTGAAAATTCAACAGGTTATATTTCTACTTTTGATATAACTAAAAATTTTCATTAATGAAACCAGAGTTTCATTAAGAACTAATGGTGGATTTATTGAAAACCTTGAACATTGAAAAATTCATTATTAGTAATATAGGAAATTCATGTTGGAGAATGTGATCTGAAATGTTATGCAAATATCAAATACAAGTGGAATGAACAAACCTGCGGCAAAAAATTGCTAGAATCAACACGAGCACCTTTTGGATATATCCTACATAGTTGGCGCTTATTGTAATTAACAAACTCTGGAGCACTTTGCTTCAGATATCCCAAACCCGTACTTTCGGAGAACGAAGACATGTGAAAATGCAAATTATTCGCTAAAAATGCATAACTATTTAATTGAAAAACAACAATGAATAAAGAACCTTCTGATTTTTGGCAACAAAACGTCTTTCCTCATCTATTTCTTTCACTAAAAAATTTGGGAATGAAATATGAAATAAAAAAAGATCATTAAAATCAAGCGCAAGACCGAAATATTAAATATTCACCTTCAGCAACATCAAAACCGGAAAATTTCACCGGATGAGTATAATTAACAAGGCTTGATAATAGAGGATGTATATTGGTAGTTGCACCCGTGTAATGATATTCCGCGAAAATCCGCTCTTCCTCTTCTTTTGTTAATTGCTGCTAAAATGAAGCAGTAAAATAAATGAAAAAATTTCATATTATATAACGTTTAAAATTCAAAATTATTCTAGAGATTTGAAAAGAAATGAAGATCTCCGGAGTGTTCTCTGTTAGAATGCTATGTTATCTAACTCCATAGAATGTTGAATGACAAATTTACTGTACTGATGAGAGTATCGAGCTTGCTAAAAAATGTCATTGTCTACAGAAGTAAAAACAAAAATTATATAATAAGGAAAAAGCACAAAAATAAAACTGAAACGATAAGCTGCAATCTTTCCAAGGATAACAACGCCTGGCCAAGTGCATGCAGGGTTGATAGGAGGCATTTATACAGTAAAATAATTGAAATTACCCTCCACTCTTTAATGATATGGCAGAATGAACTAAATGTGAGAGTCAGAAAGAAAAGTAGATTCATTAATGAATCTGTGATTCATTAATATCCACTCAATCACAACACTTTAATCAAGTCATGAACACTGCATTTCTGGACATCTCAAAAAACATAAGTCTGGATTTTGAGGTATAGCCAACTTACAGAATTCTTTTAAATATCTATCTCTCATAAAGTTTCTCCATTATCCTCAAAGCATGCACATGAAGACGAAAATCGGAAGTGGACTATAATTATTGCATTTATATTTTTCTTGCTTTAATTCACCCATTTTTCTTTTCTTTCTCCTATAAGCTCAAAGAATTTGAAACAAGCAATCATTTCACAACATGCTTTCCTAAAGTATGAATAAAGCGCTGAAGCTAATGCTTGATGTGTTCGTTACGTTACGACAACATCCCAGACATTTAAACTACTTGCTTGCGTAAATTATATGTTTGGACCGGTAGCAGCATTAAATTAGCAACTCTTAGACTTGGAAATATGTATAGAGCAAAAAAAAAAAGACAAAGCAAGTTATTTGACAAAAGCAACATTGCACTGGCTAACACAGTTCACAAATGAAAATTGTTTCAATTGTTTACCAAATATTGCATGCTTATCATTTTAGGCAAAAACATCTGGGGATAATTTTGTGCACATAAAGCTATTAGAAATTGATGGTATCAATTAAAGTCCATCTCCCATTCTTTTTTTATTTTGCACAAATTTCCGTGCTCGTCACAACGACCATTTCAAAAAATTGCATTTACATACACAGTAAAAAAGTATTCAAGACAGTAAAATAAGATGGTCGATGGTGAAACCCCCTGGAATCAAATGAAAATCCATGCAAACTACCGCATATCTGTAATAATAGCCCTTTTAAGTGATGTCCATCCCAACTGCTCAGGCTAACGGAGTACACAACGAATATTCTATATTGTTCTATTCTTATTTGATCCTAGTTAATTCCTAATATAAATTGCCTTTTTGTTTTTCTGCCTTGTTGATAAGTGACGCTGTGGCTGTGGATCCAGCAATGCTGCACTCAAACTCCCACCACTGCCTTCACATTCCGTCACACGTGAAGCTCGTCGAAACGACCGTTTGCTGCGGAATGACGACGATGATGATGACGGAAATATGGGTAATGCCACATTCCCACTGATATGTGGCGGTGATTCATTTCCAGACTGTGCACACAGAATAGTTGTAGTAATTGTACAAACAATGAGTTATAAGAAACAAAAAATGCTCACCAAAAAATAAAAAACTCATAAATTATTGTGTTTGATTATCAAATTTAATCAAAATATCTCTTAACAGAAAAAAAATTATTAATTAAAGATGATAAGTAAGATATGTGAACAGTGCTATTTTTATTCGTGCAATGAAGCAATTGCTTCCAAATTCACATAATCATCTAGATACTCACCCAAAAATACTGATATAGAAATAAAATAATAGTACTGAATGTAACGAAAACCCAAATCTGACAGAAGTAACCCATTAAAAGAAACGTTTTGACTAACTTTTTGAACTCAAACGATTGAAAAATTAAAATACCATTAAGCAGACCACAAAAAAGCAATGTTAATTTTACTCAGACTGATTAATTGAAATTTTAAAATCCGTCGACAAAAACCCATTAAATCCAAAATTCAAAACTTTTAATATCTAAATTGAAAATTCTAAAGACCAAAAAAAATAGAATGTAGGAAAATAAAATCTTGTCACTTTAATCTAATTCAATGAAATTTGAAATTTATCAACCAAATTTGACAGAAATGGAATGAAATAATGCCTGAGGTTTCTTAGTGACAAGAGGTTTCAATTTTGATATGAAATTTGTTTGCTTCAATTCAGGATAGACTTCATCCAAGTCTTTTAATGGCGCACCGTCATCTGAAATAAATTTTTGGGGTAAAAAAACTATTCGAAATGATACATTCAAAGTAAGTGACTTGACCTTAATCAATATAAAGATTCTCAATTTAACAGCTTACAATCCCCTTTATTGAAGCACTAAAATTTTGGAAATACTATCGCGCCTCGTGTTTATCAAGACTCTAAAATTCATTTCTTTTTCGTAAAAGGGAACAAAATTATACTTGCGTCTAATGTCGACGCTGACTGTGCATCACAAACTTCCACCTCTGGATGTGCTCGCTGATCATCAAGTGCTACAAGTATATTTTCCTTCAATAAAATATGCAATTATATTTTTATCCGTTTACCATTCCAGCATGAGAAATGAGTCCCTTGTTAATAAGAAAGCACACTAATTCGCAAATTAATAATAGTTTAATGCTTGATTTTGAACTATTAGCAACAAACAGTTCGATTTGATCTTATTTATTACTGCACTTTCCAACTGATATATTTGAGCTTAGCAGTTAATGACTTGCAACACTGTCATACCATTAATATTATATCATTTGTAAAATAACTTATAATACATTACATCAGACTTCGCACTAATCATCAAAAGTTATGCTTACAAAGTGCCGAAATTTCCTCACCAACAACGGCCTCTGGATTTTCGACAGGCTCATCTTCTTCATCTAATTTACCCTCGCGCAGAAACTGCTCCATTTGCAGTTTTTCAATATCCGCTTTTAATCGTTTGTTTTTAATCAGTATTTTACGTTTTAAACGATTGGGTGAAGGTAGTTGTACTCCTGGTTCAAGCGGATTATCATCTAGAGGCTTTGACAACAACATATCACCAAGTATTTCCATGCAGTATTTCGCCATTTTGAGTTGGTTTGATTTAGAGCAATGATTTTCGAATGACAAAATCACTGGGAAATCGGATCTAGCGAAAGCAGTGTCTCGAATCTGATAAAGGACATCCTGAAGAAGTTCTTATGTACAGAACGGAAACATTTCTCAGAAATCATTTTCAGCGATACTGCTTTCGTAAAAAATTAGAATATGGAAAATATGAAAAAAAACTACGTAATACATGAACAGAATTGTAAACGAATCTTTAATAGAAGTGAAGGGGAAAGCAGCATAATCAATAGCCTACCTTGAAAAAAACATCTGTACACATTGCTTTACCATGAGTGATAATTGGTTCACCCTTATTTTCCCCAGTACCATCCCAACAATCTAGTTCAATACATCTGCAACGGCACAAATAAAGAACATTTTATACTATAATTTATCTAGCTGGAGTTGTTTAATATAGAAATACTATGAAATCTGGTAAATTTTAAAAATGATGATTACCTACACCCCGACAATAAAACCTGACGATAAATTTCAGTCGAACTTTTCCCTCCATATTGTCTTCCGGTGAGATATGTGTTATGTGAGCTGAAAAAAAGCTTTCTGCTGCTGATTTTTTCAACGAATTTCGAGCGTATAGTCTGGTGACAATAGCAAGGAACAATCTACTACAGGCAACAATTCAGTACGTTCATACTACAATGCAAGAATAATCATTTAAAAAACATTGTACGAACACTCATTTTTTCTAATCTAATGATTACATGGAAAATATTAGATTTACATATACCTATTAATATAATAATGACACAAAGGTTGATCCATATCTTGATAAAGTTCGACTCGATCTAAAAATACTGGCGCATTCTCATCAGACATCAAAAACCGTAAGAAAGCATCGCCAGACATTTTCCCTGAAAAAATTGCAAATAATTGAATCTCCAAACTTAATTTTATGACATTTGAAAATAAGAGAAAAAAATTCCTGCCAAAATTAATAAAAAATAACAGCAGTTACTCAAAAAATACCATTATTTATATAATTTTCATCTGTTTCGTATTTTGATATTAGATTCAGCACTCTCTTATCATCAAAAAATGGGAACAATATTTCGTTCAGCCGAGGATCTCTCTGTTCTTCATTCAAAAAACCTATTAAACGATCTTTGGTAAGATATTCCTTTTGACCACTTCTGCAAAATAACTACCGATTAGACATTATCGTGGTGCCAATGACCAGTTTTAGAAATAATAATTAGCTTCGAAAATACATCTATTTTATCATTAATATTATTAACTAAATTACCGATCTGCAAAAGAATTTATAACATCAATAAACACTTGAATCCCTACTTTTATTTGTGTTCAATTAAATTTTTTAGATGCTTATTAAAACTAAAAATAATTTTCAAAAATTTCAAAATTTCTCAAAATTCTACTTACAATTTTACGAACAATTCTTGCACATCACTTCGTGGACAAATTTTATAATACAAGCGCAAATATTTGTCGAAGGTAAATAATTCCACATCGAGTTCATCATACTCCTAAAACAAAATGGTCAAACAAAAATTACGAAATTGCATGACTTGACAAGTGTAAAAATCGGTAAAATACTAGATAATGGAATGAAATATTAATTAATGATTCTTAGAAAAGATATCTGTTGAAATATGTTGAAAATAAATCATCTTTTTTGAAGCTCAAGAAAAAACATACTTTATTGCCTGAAAGTCCGAGGTCACTGAGACATTTCTGCACCATTAGATCTGTTTTACCACCAGAAAAAATTTTGACAATATTTTTTATGGGAATTTTTTGATGCTCATTCAAACAAAGACACAAATATCGCCAACTGAAAGCACGATATTCGGAAAATAAAATGTTGAAATTTGAGAAAGATTTCAGAAAACTGTGAGTTGAAAGGGAAGATTAATCATAAACCTAAGCAACCGAAAAAATGAAACAAACTTCTTCATCAGGCTTGTTGTATAAGAAATATGTCGTACTTTGCTTGTTCTTAAAATCTCATTTAGACCATTTCGCCAAATCTAAAATTGGACAGCAAAAAAATTAGAAATGCCTCCGGATAACTCCTGGACATCTTTCTGAATATATTTTAACTATAATAACTGAAAATGCTGCAAAAAAATATCATAAGAGATCATTTGTCAAGTTTAGGAAGCTACAATAAAATTATAAGGATAGAAATTAATCACCTTGGCAATTTCAATATCTTCCGCGACCAAATAGTAGTTGCTAATACTAACTAGGTCAGGACCGTATGTAAGCCAAACTGTTCTATCTTCAATGGTTTCACGAGGTCCATGTTGCTCCAGTTCAAACATTACCCGTCCATCCTTTGGTAATGTGCCACGCCTTGCTTCCCAGACCTGTAAGTTTTCTACGAAATAAAGTCAACTAATAATATATATAAAAGAATTTATAATCAAGATAAAACAAAGGAAGTTTAATATTTTTGTAAAATTTCGATGAGTAAAATAATGAGAATTTTCAAGCTGATGTTAAATTGTATTAAATAACGTGGATATAAAAATTACGAATAATTGACCAGGATAAGGTCAAGCACTGATGTATCTTTCCTTTCTTCTGATGTCCAGTATAAAAAAAATCCATATTCATCTACACGAAGAAATGTACCACATTCTAGACAAATGCTTTCCTGCAACTTTTCATTTAATCAAAAACTAAGTAGCGATACATATTACCGTGTTTCTTGTAACTTTATTTTTAACCAAACTAAGAAGTGATATTAAATTTAGAACTAAGAACCAACTAAGGCATATGAATTTATTATGAATTTGCAACAAAAAAACATAAAAAACAAAAAACATAAAAACATAAAAACATAGTCAAAAATTCGTTGTACCCCAGTCCATTAAGTGTCAAAAGGTATGGAGCTTTCGTATATTGGAGATTAGAAAAAAAACAAGGGAAACAAAGGAAAAAACAACGAAAAAATATAAATTCAACCCACATCATCATATTTATCGAATTCATAACCCTTCAAAAGAGCGTCAGGAATATTGGGCTTCCAACTAAACTGGTAATCTTTGGCCATCCTCGAGAAAGGCCTCACACGCCTCTCTCACATCACCCGACAACTTTCTAAATTAAACATCGTAACGCGAGTAAATTTAAAATTTACGACGATAATATAATTATGGAAAAATAATTCTGTCAGACAAACGAAGGAATATCAAGAAAATATTCAGAAATCATCACTAAATAGATATTATATTCCTTCTTCAACGAATCAGCACCATATATAGCAACAATTTGTTAGTTCGGAATCAAATCAACCAAATAGCATAACTACCACTTGTGACAAATTATGTGTATAACAAAACGAACGAGACGAACCATAAACTATGGAGAACGTCATCATCACATTATTACGTAAGGCTTATAATAAGCAAATATTTATATTTACCTTGTTTATTTCCATAAAAACAATTTTAAGGATTTAAAAAAGATTATTTCTCCTTTGAGGAACTTACTATTTTTTGATCCCACACTAAATTTAAGTTATGATGATAGAGAGGCACAGAAATGCTGGCAATAACAGTACAACATACAAAATTATCAACAATGGAAAAAGTTATGTTGTATTATGTTAAAGGATGTCAATGAACTTAATATTAACATTATTTTACTAGTTTTATTTGAAAAAAAATCACGGATGTCGTCACAAATTATTCAGAAGTTCAAATAGATAACATGGTTGACAAGAAGAGATGGAATATAGTAATATATCAGTAACTGAAAATAATCTGAATAACATTTGCACAGGGAGATTTAAAAGAATTCTTTAAATCACTGTTAGTTAGGCGAGTAGTCATAAAAATATTTTCAAACTATAGCAGGACAGTTTTCCTTATTTTGCAAAACAATAAAACAAGAAAAGCGAAGTTCAGAAAGGGAGACAAAAAAATATTAAGCGACAGAAAATTTGAAAGCATTCGAAATAGCTTTTCTTGGTCATCATCAAATGCTTTGAGAAAGAAAGCAAACATTTAGACAGGCCAATACATATACCAATACACTGAACAGTTTTAACATTGTGATGTTTAATGTATTTATAGGTACACATATACGATCAAAGTGCAAATAATCAATTAGAAAGGAAGCAATATCCTTCAATGTTACACTATATTTACAGCTGCTTACATAAAATTAAGCAGATGGATGGATATATGAACATATCTACAGGTGGTATCAATAGTGAGATTCCGGAGAGGAGTCATTTCTTGAATATTTTTTCGCTTCTAAAACTGAACACGTCAAATGCATGTATTCCAGATCAATTTCGCAGGACATAATCATTCTTGAACATCACGCTATCAGACGTTACATCACTTCATCCCATTTACAGATCAGTTGATTCGATTAACATCTCAACCAGAAGATTGCTGATGAATAATAAACTGTCTTTATAGTTGCTATTCACATGGTCATTTTTTGGTGAATCTACATTTTTCTACCTAGCCCCGAGCACGCAATAACTGATAATAACAATAATACAAATTAGGAAGGAACAAAGCCAAAAGAAATCTATTAGTTGCTGCTCGATATCAAATGGCCTAATGATATATATTAATATATGTCCCTTCTTCCCCCATGATTCATGTAAACTAGAAATGACTGAATCAATATAGAAAAGTAAGGTGTTTTCAATGAATGAGTTAAATTTTCCGGTGATGTAGACAGAAACAACCAAAACAAACAATTTTTCCGGCATAAAGTAGGAAGGCTTTCCGAAAATATGATGAATCGATAACCGAACAATTGGCTTCTACTTACGTAACAAGGAGTTGAATCATACAAAAATGCAAATGTTCGCTCAATAACAAGTGCAATTGTGAAATTGACTAGGGCATTCCGACATCAAAAACAAAATATTATTCAACAATTAGTACAATGAGCTTGCAAGATATAACAGATATTCTAACTTGTTTATCGGTTTAGGGAATGAGTCCTTGCTTTATAGTCTGATTACTTGGTGACAGATGTTCAAATCAAAACGCGGAATAATCTAACTTGATAAGCACACATCCCTGCAAAGTATTCTCTTGACAAAAGCAATAGGTTGGATTAATGATGTGTCAATAAATCATACATGCCGGTTAAATTCTATATTGCGTTTTGCCAAATCAAAATCTACAGCCGAGTCGACAATAATGGTGAATAAGCAGAAAAGCTTTCCATCGCGAACTCTGTATTGTATGGACCGTGGACAAGTAATACCAGAAAAATATATTCCATTTGCGCCTCTCCCAGCTGATGAGTATTATATATGTGCTATCAGATGAATATTAATGGGGACGTAAGGTTGAAATCGATTTCCGATAACCTTACCTCACTTAGTAGTTGGTCAAACCTATTTGTGATTCAAAAATAATGACCGACATCATTTAAGATTACAATTCATTGGTGCAAAATGGAATCAGCTATTTAGTCTCACAACAATGAAAGGCTTCTAGCCTCAAGAAACAAGCTGACTTTTTGGTCTCGCCTTGATATCAAAACCAGCTCAGCAGTGGGAGCTAAAGATAAATTAAGAGATATCGAAGCGCAGAAGAATGTTTTGAAGGTAGATTTAAATGTGCGTGTGTTGTTCTAAGATTGGAATCAGATATATATAAGCTTAAGTAGAATGATGGCACAGAGATGTAGAAAGGAGCCAGAATATGCTATAACTAATGCGCTACAACTCTGTCAGCTGAAGCATAAGGCCAACACCTGCAGTAATGTGGATAAATGGCTTTGAATAGTGTCCCATTAAAAGAGAATCAGACTGAGATGATTCAGAAGGTTGTTAAACTTAGGTTCGGAAAATAAAGAGAGGAGACAGAATAGGGCAGGTTGGAAAGGAAAAAATGGCCAATGAATTGATGAAGTTTTAAAAAATGAATGTGATATGAAGAGTAATTATCATGGATGAACTTCGTAGATGAATTAACAAGATTCCCAAGTCTAGAGACACATGTCTGTAGTTACTGATGAAGAGTAAGGAAGAAAAAGAGAAGTAGCTAGCTAGAGTACAAGGGTCGAAATTTATCAGAGATATGAAACTGCATGTGCATTACTGAGAGCATCGAATCCGAAAGTGAAAGAGTGGGAGACAGATAAGGAGAAATGAAACAGATCGTCCAATCCGTTTCTCCTTCAAAAAACATTGACGGTGGGTTTTCTTCAACCCGAAAGATAGGATGATACAGAGTCGCCTTGTTATCCTCACGCTAACCCATGCTGTAGGTAAAACTCCCTTAATCCATTCTTAATTTCCTTTCTTCCAAATATTCTCTCTCCGATTTTCACACACAGAGGAAGATACAGATACGTTGGAAATGTCTGTTCTCTCTTTTAGAAAACAGGTAGAGATGAAAGAAATAAGATGTAGTTGAAGAGAATGAAACAAAAATCAATTGTCGCCGGCTAAATGGCCAATATATTCTAAGTTAACAGCAAGCACAATCAGTCATTCATTTTCATAGCTTTCACGTCTACACTTATCATCTGTCAACATGAATACATGAAGATGGAGACATCGTCAGATGAAGCAAAACACTGTGTCCTGATGTCCTCCAGTTGTACGTGTCGGAGCACAAACATTTCATGCTCCTCCTTCTCCTCTCTATGCTACGCTCCTTTCTTTACTACTTAAACTCAAAAGCTTATTTCTTAATAGAACTTGGCTGTCCAATATCTCATTAGCAAACAGCCTAACTACTGCCGATCTCTTTCCATAATCGTCGTGTCGTAATTTCACAACATGAATCTTTTATCAACATTCTTATAACATTCAGGTCTTATTTGCATCAATGAAGAATAACAACTGAACCAATTTTCTGCCTTAGAAATCCAAATGGTACTTCATTGGTGTTAACCCTGTTTGCTATCCCTCAATCAAAGAATTTTCCACCTCCCACTACTTTTGTTCGAATTAAAAAGTAAGGGGAAAGGAATTGAAGGAAAGAGAGGTTGAGGGCTAAAATACATCCTAAAATTTTGTGACAAGAGTAGCATGAAAAATGTCGAGCGAGATCTGGATATTCTGCCAGTTTTAAACATGCTCTAATAAGAGATTAAAGCATTCTACGGAGGAGATATTTTATTATTCTACAACTGTAAATGGACTCTCGTTTGTTACTCTCCATGGAAAATTTCACAGTTAATGATAAAGAATTTAGATTTAAATTTATTCCACCTGCTGAATGAATTAAGAAAATCTATTGGATGTATACAAAAAATAAATCCACATATAAAAGAATAGTTAGATTTATTAAGTAATAATAAAAAATATTTCAAAATTCAGATGTCATACTGCTTTATTTGGATTTATTATAATTTAATAGAGGCACATTCTCAGTAAAGAGAGAAATTTTAAACAGTTTCAGCTTGAATTTAGTAAAATTAATGAGTGAAATTGCTATAATAAAAGTGAATTCCACTTATTGAAGAATATACGTTTACTCTGATTAGGAAGCGAATCCTTTCTCCTTTGCATTTCAAATGAACTTCTTGAAACTAATCAGTGAATTGGAAAGAATACATAAGCGAAACATTGTTTAAATCTATTCTCTCTAGACAGATGAACAGATTCAGCGAAATGATGCATATAAACACCTCAAAACTATAGTAACATTCTTTCCGTGTTTCATTTTCTGCAGATATTAGAGGTTACTTAAAAACATTTATTCCAAAATAAGCATTTTTGACACTCTATGAGTTAATTTACAAAATTGGATGACCATTGATGTTTTCATCCTTTATTTCAATTCATAGTTAAATAAAATCATTATTGGAGTAATCTACTTGTTCCTCAAGGGATCCATTAATAATTTTGTGTAACTTCTGTGAGAATTAAATTTTGTTCTATGAAATTTTTTCCCTATCTTATGCAGATAGCAAGCCATAGTATTTGATCTCTCTTTATCACCTATATATCGATTTGATTCAAGCAAACAAAAATTAATTTAATTATTGTTTAAAGAACTACCAATTTTTCATTGTCAATTTACTTATTGCGGTACCCTCCCAACATTCCCTAAAGCATCATGAAAATACCAACTTAGAAAACGGTTAGAAAATTTGCAAACCAACCACTTTCAGTCTTAAAAATATATTGGTCATGTCTGTCACGATATGTTTATGGGAGTAAAAGGAATTATAGGTAGCAGCCGAAAGTACATACGAAAGTTATGTTCAGCAATCTTAAACACGTTACATAAATGGCCAATGAATGACCACTCACTATCTACTGGTTAGTTTGAATAGTATCAAAGGACATCAAGCTAGAGTAACTCCATGTAGAAAAGCTCATATCACTTCGCTCAATTTACTACTTTATGAAGTCGATCTTTCCATCCACCTGTCCCTCACTTCAGTTTGAATCCACGCGCCAACTCTCCTAGATCTCTTAAGCGCGCTATAATTACGGTGCAGCGCTATATTATCAAAGAGTTAAAGGGACTACTATTAGTGCGGGGAAAGATTAAGTTCAGGGGGCTACTAGTAGTGGGGGAAAGATTAAGTTCAGGTCATTTGTAAGGACAGAATTTCCGAGGGTAAATAAAAATTAGATGGTTATCATTTTTATATAAGTTAAATGTCCCATGAATCATCCCTAATTCGTTCATGTTTCATCACCAAGTGATATGATATCATTGCTATATTGAAGTGCCGCGGAGAGAAGAAAGACAAGGTGATGACGATGGTGAGAACATTTTTTTAACAACTAAATACTTTTAAAATTTTTAAAATTTACTAAAAGTTAATGAAATTCGTAAAATTTTGACTTCATTTTCAGCGAAGCGTTTGATCCGATAGACAGTATATATAATTGTAAACGAACAGGTGATAAGACAAGAAAGAAAAAAATGAGTGTGGCAGAAATAGAGAAGAATTCTTCGTCACTCATTCTAATGGAAGGAACACTTGAAAAATTAAAGGAACGAGAATTTCCGTGGATTTTTTCTGACAAGAAATTTTCTGTAAGTTAAATAAATTTAGCTGCATGGCATGTCATCAACTTATGATTTATTGGAAGATTGTGATGTTTTATTTCTATGTTTAGAACAAATGAATGCTTTGTTTTTTAAAATTCATTTGTCATCATCTGAAGTAGTACTTTGTTACGAAGACTATACTTTTATTTGCACTTCAGTTGCTTTTGTGAAATTAATCAATAATTGATATTATTCCTTGGCTTCTTGCATAGGATATATATTGAGAATATTTTAATTGCTATGTTACCCAAAAAATTTTTTGCGTTTTATTTGTGTCTTATCAGATTTTCCCCCTTCTCTAGACGACATGGGTGCTTCGATATTATGTGCTCCGACATGCGGACATTCCTGATCAAGAAATATTTCTATTGGAGCAACACGAGAGCTGCATGCCTTTCTCAAAAGTTCATAAAACTTTGGATTTACGATGTGTCCTGCAGGTTTTCTGATCATAATTGTCCATTTATTGATGCTTTTGAAGTGATTATAGACTGATGTAAGATAGGGTGTGTAATATATTTCATTGCAAAAGGAGTTGTACATGAATATTTTATTTTCCACTCAATCTTATCGGTCATCTTAAATTTTAAAGCTGAAGAGAAGATAAACAAGAATAACATTTAACTGGTTCAATTAAACATTAGATATATTTTAAACTGTACAAAGAAAGAGTTATTAAGAAGAAATGGTATTGTGTTGAAATTATGTTAAGTAAAAAAGTTTGACAGTAATTTTTTTTTATCTGTTTTAAAGAAAAAACCTTGGTCGACTAATAAAATTTGAAATAGTTACATTAATTCGAAGGAATTCGATACATTAGGTGTTTGTGGAATTTTCAGATTGACACGAATATTTCGTCGAAAGTTGGTAATCACAATTGGGTTCTCGCAATTCATTACAAAGCAAAGCATAATGGAAAGTTGAAGGTTCTATACTTGGCCGCGCACAACGAAACAGTAAGTTGATACTCAGTCTTTTCTTTCAAACAAGTGTTATTATATATTTTTATATTTCTTTTCAAGATTATGCTCTTGAAAAAAATAGTTTTGTTGGTTTCGATGTTCAGTTTCACTATAATTTAGGAGATGGATATGTGGGTGATGAAATTAGGCTATGCTTGTAAACTTCAAAAACAAGATGGTGAGAACGGTCAATTGATCCCAAGTATAGTTGAATTTTTTTCATGCTTTTGCAAGAAAATTATCTTTCGGCTCGTGTGTCATCACTACCTTTAATTCATTTACAGTTCTTATTTTTTATAGAGTTGGGGCTCCACTAAATAATTTAAGTGCTTTTTTGAAGAACTCTTTTATTCAATAAGAATTTACTTTTCGTTCGTTAAATTCCAAACCGTTGGATGAGGATTTTTTGCAAACGTAAAACTAAGGCAAATTATGCTGGAAGAATTACTAATGGATTAAAGTAAATTTAGCTCTGGAAATTGAAATTTTTTTTCATGCGTGCAGTTTTTAGTGTCTTGAGAAAATGTCATAAATGAAAATGCGAATAAATTCTCGTTTATTGCAGGTTGTATGAATAATCGTTACTTCACTGATAGCTTTATGGTATGTTTTGATGTTTCATTAAGATCAAGTCATTTCTGTCTGAAACAATTCTTAGTGATTAGAACAAGTATAAAATGAGTATAAAATATACTGTCCTTGAAGCAGTCTGTTCAAAGACGGTCAAATAGTGTTATTGCTAAAATCATCAAAGCAATCTCTTTTTCATATCATATTTTCTATTATTTTACTTTGCTATATTTTACTTTCTTTACTATATTTTATTTTATTTATCAATTTTATTCACTTTCTTGATGAATTGCACTTGATATTATAGTCTTATGCTTGTATAAATTTATCAGGTTGAATCACCTACATTATCAAATATTACCACTAATAATGCCAGTTGTATAGACTCAATAACTACTCATACTGCTCATGCTTATATACGTTTGAAAGACTGCTCCTCAACGCGTTCATTAGGTAAGTATCTTGCTATTTCAACCTTTGTGTTTTGCTTGTTGCAGACAAAATGTTGAAGTTATCTCGATAATTTAGGGCAGCACTTTTGTTCCTAAATTTATTTGCAGAGGACAGCTCAGCATCTTTAAATTCAAGCATCGCGAGTTCATCAACTTTATCTGAAAACTTTCCATTTAAGAATTCGTTTCTGGTTCCTCCTCCCATGTGAGTTTAGCCTTATGGTAACTTGAAAATTAACTTCCGTCATATATTTCTCATTATTTGGTTATGTATCATAGTTAGAAAATACAATTATGATTGAAGTCATAACTTCAGACCACCCAAGCCAAACCATAGTTCACGTATACAAAAAGGTGGAAAACATGTTTTTGAACCAGGTATTTTTTATAATGTTGTTGCATTTGTGCAATATTAAGATGTTCAGAATATATATATATATATATATAGATGAAATGTTTGAGGAAAATATTCCAAAACACATGCAGATTTGAAAATTCGGAAAGACCTCAGAATAAGATACTTAGTAGGAATCACAAGCTTTTTAGTGGATTATGGTTATGCTTTTAGGTAGATGTGTTTTGGATCAACCACTCACTCCTGTTGATGTTCACGAGATTCCCAGTATAAAAGAGGAAGATAGGAGTAACGAAACAATTCGTCCGTATGTCATTTTTCTATTCGGTTCAAAATTTCGTAGCATTTCGAATTATTATTTCTCACTCTTTTTATAGAGATATAGTTGATTCGACTGATGCAAAAAGGACTTTTTTATCATATGATTCTTCATTGATATCTACCGTATCTAATTCGAGTACTCCTAAACCAGTTCCACGTCGGCGTAACTTTCATGACATTCCTCCTGAGGTAAAACTGTTTATTTCATGTTCAGGATATTTATAAATGGCAACTTTTGTCTTCCAACTGTTTATTTATATTTTGAACATTATTTCAGCTTATCTTTTATAAGACTCTGAATAATTGTAGGTAGATCGATCTTGTAAGCCAACTGGGCATAGATGTATCGCTGTAAATATTGATCAGAAGAAATCCAATACTGATGATTGGTAAAATAAGTTCTTCTTTCTGTCGTTGTGAGAATTTCGGTATTATGAGTTTACTCAATTTTTAAGATTTTTAGATGATCTTATTTGATACGAGTTGTTGATCAGTGAAAGTACGATTTTTGTGATTTCGGACAACTGAGAAAGTGAAAATACAATGAGTTGATTACGGGAAATAGAAAGTTGAAATTTATTAATTCTTGCGCGGTATCAAAATTTTTGATGCTTGACGATTTTTTATTAGAATTCTAAGATTATATGGTGAGACATAACTCTGATTATAAAAATATGTTTATTGATTCAGGAAAGAGGTATTTGCAACGTCATCACGATTTTTACCAGCTATTTCTTCACATCAACAGTCTTTGCATGTTTTAATGCGAAATAAACAGGTAAGAAATACAAATCCTTTTTGATAACTTTCTCCTCATTATATTCGTACATGATTATGCTGATCAGAAACTGAAAAGGCACATATTTTTACTGGTTATTGACGAAAGAGCAGTAGGTAAATAGTTTTTGTTCAAGATTTCAATTGATCAGGAAGCTTTGTACGATAATGAATCAACGAGAATGGCAAATGGCATGCTAGATTATCTTGATCCTATAGGGAAATCGTTAGCTCAATCACAGCCTTTTATTAAATCTTCGCAGCGGCCGAAAATTTCCTGTGCTACTGAGTACACGCAGATTGATGAAGAAAGCACAAAGGTCCCAATTTTTTTTTCAAGAGATTTATTTAGAGAATTTTCTCTGCATCCATTGAGCTACTTATAGGTTCTATTTGGATCAACTTTATTCGCCACTTTATTGATTAGCTTGAAATATGTTGGAATTTTAAAATTCAATGTTGTATATTAAACCGTTCATACAATGTTAAATCGCTGCTAGTGGTTTATTACAGAACAAAAACGTAGCAGGAGAAAAATTTATTTCAGGCAGTTTTAAAAGCCAATGTACGACAAGACGAAATACGACGTAATGGCTTTTCAGTTTAACTTTGATTCTCCGCTATTTTTTCAGTTCATATCGTTTCATGCCAACTCATCATTGTTATGCATTCATTTGTTTTATTGTTCAGTAAAACTTTGGCGAATTTTCAGGTAATTTAAAATGGTATGAATTTTTGAAGCTAATTATAAGTTCTTTGTTGAATTGAATAATTTCATCTTAAAAGAAACTACTATAATATATTATAAACTGCTCATAATTGGAATGACCGAAGCTAGAGTTGGTAGCTGAAAAATTTCAACGACCTTTAATATTTTATTGCAAATAATCATTATTCGATCGTATTTGATTCGAACTGAGGAATTTGAAGATCGTGAAGTACTTCGAGAATATTTGTAAGTGAATTTTTCAAATAGATTTATCATTCTTTTTCACTTAGCCGTATTACTGTTTTGTCAGAATTGTTAATCCTATAGTAAGGCTTAAAAGTTATTTTATTCTCTTCAGGTATGTTGTTACAGTTTAATGGTAATAAAGTTCTTTTTAAAAATGGCCCATTTTTCAAACTAATTCCAATTGTTTTTTTGTGCACTGAAAAGTTGAGGTTGGAGAATAGAAGATTTCAAAACTGAATCGGTATTTACTGGTCAAATAGATTTTTAAATTATAAAGACTTCCAGAATATCATTTTCTAGATATGCAGCGTATTTTGCTGCGATATCGGTTTCGGATTGATCTTTAGTTTTAGATTTTAATAGTCATGTTCCTATATTTCAGCGAAATAAAAGTGTACATTTCAAGTTAATAGAGTTCTTTTTCCTCTAAAAAATAAATAGATAATAAATAAACTAATTTCTGAAATGAACGTGCTAAGATGATAGTGAAATGTACTAAAAAGACGAGAGAAAAAACTTATATCTGCTGTGGATAAAATTATAACATTTCACAATATACTCTCCACATCAAATGGTATTTGATCATTTATATTATTGTAAAGTTCTCTTATAATTATATAAGCATGATAGAACAATCAATATTATCAATTTGATTTTAACCTTTCTAAAGATTAAATTATCATGGAATCAAATGTGTAAGATGAAAAATGAAGCGCAGAAAAAATGATGCTCAGTTTTGGTATACTTTTCTGGTTAAATCGCGTATTCAATTTACGAACGGATGAAATATTTGTTCCACTTCTATGATCGACCGGTTTCTATCAAACTAATACTGTGCATGTATTAGAAAAAATTGCTTTACATGCTATTACACCTTGGTATGCTTAGTATTTAAGAAGGTCCTATCCAATAACTTTAAAGAAAATGTCGAGGATAGCAGCACATTTGTCAAGTTCTGTATCGCTGATCGGAATGATGGCATGTTTCCTTTACATTCCGTATCTGATGGGACGTATGGAAGATATCCGCGATACGCTAGCTGTTAAAATGGATCTCTTTCGTGTATGTTATTACTGATGATTAATTACTTGTACCTCCAAAAAGATTTATTTCTAAATTTAATAACAGTCGCGATTTTTAAAATCGCAAAGAAAAACCATTTTCCAGTCGTTCCTCATAAACTGCTCTGTGGAAATATCTACTGTTATTCACATATAATTAACTGCAGGTATTGGAGCAGAAAGTATGGAATGAAATGTTAATTACTCGTGACAGCGTACCACGTAGTCGTAAAGAACGTCAAGTGACACCAATTTGCAACTGTGACACTGGTGACCGATGTCCACCAGGACCTCCCGGAAAACCCGGATCCCCAGGAGCACCCGGCGTTCCAGGACAACCTGGTCAACGAGGTATAATCGATAAATTACTTATATTTCATGCTTTAAATTTGAATTTTATCCAACTGCTTTAAATTTGAATTTTATAAAAAAACAGAATTAGTTTATTTTTGCTAGATCATATTTGTGTTGTGCCATTGTTGTTTTAGGAGAACCAGGTTTACCAGGAATCGTACCACCAATGACCTTTCAGTCTGCAGTCGGTTGCAAACAATGTCCACCAGGACCGATTGGACAACCAGGTCTACGAGGACCAATGGGACCACCTGGTGAGAAGGGACCCCCAGGCAATCCAGGACAAGATGCTCGCCCAGGCAATAATGGACCACCAGGACCTCCTGGACCTGCGGGTAAATATAATAAATTATTCTTTTTTGCTTGTCAATTTTTTTTCTTTAAACAAAATATCTTTGGAAATTGCGCTGCAAATACCGCTCAGAAATGCAGAAATGTGTCTATTACTTGTATTTCAGGTCAACCAGGACAGGACGGCAAGCCAGGACAGCCAGGTCCACCAGGAAGTGAAGGGGTGGTTGGACGTAAGGGGCCTGCAGGACCACCAGGTCCACCTGGACAAATCGGACCGAAAGGTCAACCAGGACCTCCCGGTAATCCAGGACAACCAGGACAACCTGGTTATGAAGGACATCAAGGAGATGTAAGTTAATTTGAAACATCAATAATCCTTGCTCACACCTCAACATTTTCTTTCATTTGTATTAATATTTAAAGTCTGTAAAAATTGCAGCCTGGAGATAATGGTGTACCAGGTTCGCGTGGACAACCAGGAACTCCAGGATCGCCAGGAATTCCAGGAAAAGATGCAACGTATTGTCCCTGTCCAAAAAGAGCGATGTCTGTGCTTATTAAAGCAGCTAAAACCAAAGTTTAAGTGCTTACGTCAGGATAATTCTGTCGACAGTGAATATATCCATTCCAACTTAACTTCAAGCAATTTTCTCCTGTCAGTTAAAAGCTTTTTAAATAAAGATTAAGACGAATTTCAAGCTGAATAAACACAAAGCAATAATTCATGAAATAATGTACGCAAAAATATCAATAAAATGATGTCATAGAAACATTTAATATTTATTATTTATTTAATATCAATAGTTTGGTTTATATAATTTATATAAATATAAAAATTACTGTAATATAACCGCCATGTGGTTTATATAAATATAAAAGTGGTAAATACGTACATTAGTAGTATGTTTCACTACTTATCCCTCGAGTTCATACACTCCTTAATTACCTTTATTACCACCATTTTATTACAAATAAGTATTTAACTTATTTAATCTGAAATAATAAAATAGCTGAGGAAGATGAAATAAAAGACTAGAATGAATAAAACTGATCAGTAGCTTTTAGTTAAATCCTGATTTCCATATTTTTGAACTTCTATAAAGAATTATATAAACGTTAAGTTTGCCTTTGTTCCACATCTCTCCTTCTCTCTCATTATGTTCGTATAACACCTGAAGTGATCAAAGACATTCCATTCCAAATAATCTACCCATAAACTCAAGAAATTTCTTCAACACTTCAAAGATGAAAATATGTTGAAACAAGTTGAGAGCCTAAGGATCTGAAAGATACTAACTCCCCCTAACAAACATACCAATCCTAAATCTGCGTCGACCGTTTACTAATGGATGGAGCTATTTCGTTTGTCGTCCTCCATTCCTCAACTCTTTTATAGGTGTTTAACTCGAGTTATTTGTTCTTGACTCATATTTTGGCTTTGAATGGAATATACTATATAGTTAAGGATAATAGAGTGTTGTTTAAAAAAAGACAATAAGATTTTGTTTGAATTCTTTTTCAGATCTCTCAGAGATGCCGGAGGAAACGGAGGAGACGGAAGTGAGTGAGGGTGACGATTGTCAGGAAGAGATCAGCACTACGAAAGGAGAAAATGTTTGCCATTATTAAATTTTAATAGGTTATAAGATATTAATTTTATCTGAAGTAGAGATTTTCTTCATTTTTCAAAAACATTTTTGTGTTTCGGAACATATCAGATGTAACGTAATCTTGCCCTACCTTATCCTTATAATTGCAACTTATATTTCATACTTTTATCCTCTCTTTATTTATTTCTTAGTCATACTTTATTTAATTCCACTCTTTTCACACCCCAAAAGTCATATTGCTGATCCGAATATTTCTCGAAATTATTTTTTACTTATTCCAAATACTATGAGTTATTTGTAAGTCTTTTCTTATTTTGTTTTCTATTGTTTACACTCTATTATATTAGCAGGTCAGAATTTATTTTCCGTTGTCTATTTTAATCAATATGTATTCAGATATTGAGATTCACATCGGCTGCACTAAAATATGCTGGCAAAAGTGGGAAGAAATTCAAAAACTACAATAAATATGCAAGAATTGGTGAAAAATATCACTTGCGTTTCAAGATGATCAAATGTAATCAAGCACTTGTAAAGACTATACTGCATAGTTATGGATTTGAACAGGTTAAATTTCTGGAAGAGAAATTCAAATTAAGAATTCATTTAGCTCTCCTCATAAAATTTATTCATTCCATAGATTAAAAATATCATACGGAATGATTCGCAATTATAAGTTGCAGTGCTCTTCAAAAAATTCAAATTGCAATATCATCTGGACTGGTTCGCATTTAAAACCACATGTTTTGCGTGCTATGGCTTCATGGTATAACATCTTAATATTATTTATTTTTATTATTGCTTCGAGTACTCTCTCTACAAATCATTTAACTGAAATTTGTCGATATCAGTCAAACTATTTGCTCTTAAATTTTATGAATTTGTTGCTTTGGTTATACATCCTAGTAGTTTGTCATTCTGTTCTGACGAAGTATGTAGTTTGAGATGCTGAGTTTTTCCTTACATTTTACTACGTTGTGATACATATTCCGGGATATGTTTATTACTTCGCTTTCCGAAATATAGTTGTTAACAGTGGGAGTAACTTTTCGTTTGCAAAAATTTGATATTTAAGATCCTACCTTGTAACTCTTGCTTCGAAAGGAGAGTTTACTGCTGATTATTTCTAGAGTTATATTAGCTCAGGAAATTTGGGTATGATTTAATTAATTTATTTGTTTTTGGAAATCCGATGAGCGATTAAAACATCTCATCTCTTGCAGGCAGCGTGTAAATCACTTTCCGAGAAGTTTTTTGCTGACGAGGAAGGATAAGCTGTACGAGTGCCTGAGACGAGCTCAGACTTTATTTGGAACTTCTTATAATATTGTACATTAATTTATCTTCCCTTTATTTTTCAGTCATTTGAATTATTACCTTGCTCGTATAAAGGTGCAAAAAAGCCTATAAATTAAGTTTTGCTCGTAATTTTTTTACCGTTTATAACCACATTATTAAATTTTAAATTTCAGATTCCGGAATTTTTTGTTACTCCTAAAGATTATCAGAAATTTGTTGATTATTTCAATGCACAATCGCACGGTCTGAAGCCTTTCATTGTGAAACCGGTTGCTTCTTCACGTGGCAATGGCATTTTTATTATTCAGAGTGTAGGTTTTTAAATTTGTTCTCTTAGTGCAATTTTTTACAAACTCAAAGAATTATTATGGATTTGTTGCTTATTACTGTCGAATATGGCTGAAAGGTTGTTAGATTCAAGGCTCATCTTTTCAAACATATTTTTAATCGGATGATAATTCTTTTATACTTCTTTAATAATTTTTTCAGCCTGGAGATATACCACTTGGATCTCCAATGCTAGTTTCACGTTACATCGAAAATCCATATCTAATTAACGGACTGAAGTTTGATTTGAGGTTTGTTATAAGGAGATTGCGATAACTGCCAAATTTCAGTCTTTGTTAGTGTAAAATATGTTAAACAGTATCCACTGTTTTCATTACTAAACGCTGAAACTGACATTCACAAGTATGCTGAACAACAGTATGAGTTGTTTTTTAATATACTCCCTGGTTGGAATATCAGTGATGTGCATCATTTCTCTCGTCAATCATTATGCATAGAGTTTTCTCGATTTTTTAAAATTCAAGGAATTCGTTTTATTTTCGATGATACGGTTGTTATTTTTGCATTGCGATTAGTTGTTCTCTTTCTATTGGAAAGGGTTCGAAATACACAAAAGTTAAAGAGCTTCAAAACATTAGATCTTCATATATTTTTTATTGTCTTTTCGATTTTTACACAAATATGTATCGAATTTTGAAAAATTAGATTTTCATCTCAAACCACTCAAAATTTCTGTTTCGAATTCTGTCAAATCAAAAAACGGATTTTAAAGAACAGTTTTTTAAGAATGATTCCGAAGTTTTGTGTTGCATCATTTTCTGTTACTAATCAGGGATGAAATTTTTAAAGGATTCGTAAATTTATTGAAATAGCAGCATCCTCAAAAATTGCAATAACTATAAACTGGAGTAATAATTTTTAGTATTTTCCAGTTTTCTTTCAGATTGTATGTATTAGTGACATCATTTTATCCACTGATTGCTTATATGTATAGTGAAGGACTTGCAAGGTTTGCTTCGGAAAAATACTCCAACAGTGCAAAAAGCTATGAGCAACACTTTTCACATCTTACCAACTATTCGCTTAACAAAAACAATGGCAAATTCATCAGGTCTCATATTTTCGACTTTACCATAATTTTTTAAAAACCGGGACTAAAGTCTAACTGTTTTCAGGAATGAAAGCGCCGATACCGAGGACTGTGGTCACAAATGGACATTAGGTGCTTTGCTTCGAAAATTGCAGAGTAACGGGATAGATACAAGCTGTACGTTTCTTTCCCATGCATAATTCAGCGATCGAAGGACTTTGATGTTAAATGATTATTTATAACGTGAATCAGTTGAATTGAAGTAATAGCCAGTTACTGAAATAGAACTAAGTGAAGAATGATATATCCAGAAAAACATCGTTGCTTAATGATTTCACGAATTATAGCTATTGAAACGGAGTTCTAAAAATAGATAAGGATCTGTTCTATTGATCATTATCATTATGAGTCCTATAAAAATTGCAATACATATTTTCATTGGTTCAAATACAGTTTAGGCAAACAAAAACTGGTAATAGAATTGGGTATTGCAGTGCTAATGGTCCGTGTGGAAGATGTTGTAATGAAAGCCTTATTCTCTGTACAGGGACAAATAGCTGCAGCCAGTAAAAACGTCGTTGTGCATTCCAAATGTTGCTTTGAATTGTTTGGCTTCGACATACTAATTGATACTGACCTTAAACCATGGCTTTTGGAGGTGAATCTATCGCCCAGTTTAAGTTGGTTGGTTATTGCTGACTTCCGGGTATTAATAGTAGTCTGAAACCAACTAAATTTGAATTTAACATAATTTAATTTTCCATATATATGCACATAAAGATTGAGTTTTGAAGTTCAGTAGATATTGCAATAAAAAAAAAGTGTTGTAAATCGTAAAAACCATGTTTGGTTGAAATATGAACTTAAGTTTGAGTATTTTACGCGTTTTTTCATGATATTTATTCTAATGCTGAACTCCTTGTTTTCAGCGATACGCCACTGGATTTGCAACTGAAATCATCCCTAGTTTGCAATGTTCTTACGCTCGCTGCTCTACCACTTGTTCCCCAGAAACATATGGAAGGCCGATTTCCTGCGTCTTGCGGTATATTTATATTTTTTCGACTTCTTTAAAGATAAAATTATTTGGAGATGATAAGCTCTTAATCTCAGTCATGTCTGATTTGGTGCGAATGAACGTTAATATAGTTCTATAAATTCTTAAAACGATAAGTTCAAATATTCTCATAAAAAGAAAAAACTTTGGTATTCATTTCTTTCAGCTACCTTTTGTACTTCAAATAGAAAGAGATATTTATCAAAGGATGCAGCATTATTTATTGCTCAGCGTTTAAAGGTTAATTTCTTTTTTGCTTTGTTTTCTGTTACAAGAAGCAAACCACAGTGATTGTATTCAATACTTTTATAATCAGATTATTGCTTAAGAGATTATCGCTTAGAAAGTTATTACAAGATCAAACTTGGAAGCTTAGACTTAGATGGAAATAATTATTTTCATTAAGGATGATTTAATGTCACTTTTTATTTCCGTAAAAATTTTCAGAAGAAATCAATTCGATGTCTCTCGCCTTCCTTCAGTCCAACCAAAATTTACACAAACAGCAAAGAACGCTCCCGAAATAGCTTGGAAAGATGGAAAATGGAATTTGATCGTTTGGGTGCTTTTGTTCCATTGTTTCCTCGTGAAAATTCATTCCATATTTATAGGTTTCTTTTTGCTTTATTTTGCAATATTTACTATGCTTGATTGACTGAATGCATCAATTAAGAGGACTTCTCTTTATCGTTTTGAATAAAATGAAAATATGAAATAGGACAATAGAATTCTATTAGGTGCAGTTAAATCAGCTGATTCTCGGAAGCCGATACTTCTGGAAGAGTTTTGAAGACTGAAGAATTAATCAAAAATAGATTTAGCATAAAGAGTAATCAATTATCAACGTGTTACGCATTCCAGCTGTTTAATGGAAGAATATGATACCGTCAACTGGGATGCACGTTTGTTTGAAGATATTTACGGCTACGCATTTCCGAATCCTTTTAGTGAAAAAACGATTAAACTGATACAGAAGGAACTTTTGGATTGCGAAAATGTTAGTTTTCTGTTTTAAAGCAACGTTTTCTTCTGTTTTTGTTTTCTGTTATATAACATATATGTATAATAGAAAACATAGATATATATTGCTTCAATAATATTTCGGGTGTGTTTTTTAAATTTGCAAAATTGAAAATTAAATATTGAATTCCAGATCCCATCGATTACCAATTATACATTTTTAGATTTTGACTGATCAGTGCTTAGGCTGGATAATGTTCAGTTAAAAATTAAATTTTGGGTGAAGTTTGTACTTCTTAGATTGTGGAAACAGCCTCCTTATCTAAATCAGTGCGCGCAGCTCTAATGCCCTCACTAAAAATGGCTGGGAGGTACACGTCAAGAATGACCAAACCGGGCATAAAATACGCAAGTAAGCCTGCAGATCATTTTTCTCTAAACCACTGCATGCATGCTCGTTTCTTTCTTTTGTACAAATTACATATTGGCTAGATGGCACAATGCCATTGTTTTTCTAGTATTTTCTTATCAGATCTTTGATTCTCTAATGTTGACGTTTGGATTTCGTTTCCTTTTATTTTCAGATAAATTGCCGAAGCTGCGGCCAGAATTGCGTAAGAGATCCGATAGTTTCGAAGAAATGGAATCTAAATTGCGACCACTTGGAGCTGATTATGATGACATCGTTTTTACAACAAGTCTCCAAATTGACCATTCTGCTTTTGAAAAGTATAAGTAAACTCCATAATTCTTACACCCCATAATCTCTTACAAACTTTGTATATTTGAATATTTGACTTTTCAAAATTAAAGGAAAAGACACTTGCAATAATTAGAAGCAAGTTTTAGGGCAGTTGTTGACGAAGCAAATCCTAAAATCCCATTGACGGAACTGCCTAAAATTACCGCCTTAAAATCACCGACTGATCCGTTACTGGAAAATAAAGCGAGGTTTCATTTCCCTTTATACATTTTTTAAAATATTTCCTACAAACTGATTTTGGTTTTAAGTTTTCTCAAATATTACATGCATTTTGTGTTTTCAGACAAGACCTTGATCCTGCTGCCGATGAAAATGCGGAACCGATAGTAGCTGTATAATTTCAACGTCACAATGAATGACAAACTCAAATTGCTTGTTATATTCCGGATGTTGTTGGTCCTGATGTGATTTTTGCCTGGGATAAGTTGACATCAATACTATTGCACTTCAAAAACTTTTTAATTCAGTTCGTTATTGATGCAGCAAGTTACAATCGCTTACAGTCATTTGAGACTGGAGTGGCTTTACTGTAATTTATTGCTAGTAAAATCCATCCCACATATTCAATTGTCTTTTGGTCCCGGCTTTTGTCTGATTGATATTCGGCGTTTTAACCAGCATGATAACTTCTTTTCGAAATCTCTCTTTATCACCGTCCTGGTAGCTTTTATTTCAGCTATCTTTAATGTATACAAACATATATATGAGTACGCGGGAACAACCTAGGTTTTTAAGGAATAAAAAGTTAAGCAGCATGATTTTGGATTAAGAAGTTGCGTTATTTGATTTGGGGAACCGTTCTGTCCAGAATGATTTTCAGAATAGAAAGCGAAAATTTCAAACCTTGTTTTCAACTGGAAGGTTTGGTTTTTAGTTGTTGAATCTTATGTCAGTGTTGACTATATTTTGAAGCTGATAATTGGCAACAATTTATCAGTCTTTCTGTCTTTATTCAGAAGGACCTTTTTTTGTACCTTTCCTTTTAAGCCCACTACTGTGGATAAAATAGCTATAGCGATCACGGATTTTGCTGAGATTTGTTGTCATTTGATCGGATTAGCTCAAACACGTGTTTCACTTAATATACCTCCTTGTATTTTCTTTTCCGCTTTCATTCATGATACGATACTATTCTTATGTTCATTGATTCTGATATTTTTCTTTCGTTGAAACCAATATACTTGCGGGTTCAAATACAACACTGAAATAAGATGGTAACATTTATATGCTGATATTGGTTTGCTTTTTCAATTGCAGACATTTATTGTGATTTCAATGCTCTTAATTCAACTTTATTGGCTCTTTTCTATAATGCTTCTTTGATAAATCGAAGTTGCCTGTCCGCAATTATGGACAAGTTGCGCAATTATGAACATCTGAGATATTAAGCCTTAATTAATGCTAGCACCGTTTCCTTTAGTCAAATATCAATTATTATCTTGCGATGTTCAAATTTTCCCTTACACTTATTACAAAATCAATAACTACAAAACTAGCAGTAGGTGTAACTGCAAAAGAAATACAAATTAAATTGCCTAACTGAAGTAAAGCGTTGGAAGGGAAAAGATCTCAAAGCTTAGTTATCTGAGGAAATAATAAGTTTACAATTATATAAGTCAACTCATTCCATTTCAACCGTTCGGAATTCAGTATAATTTGCATGAGTAGATGGTTAAGGGGATCAATTGAAATTCAATCTCTTACCGTATCTTTCAACTAAACTCCATTCCACCTAATGTAATTTATTTCAGTAGTTAATGCATCAGAATAATGTTCACACTATAATTCTCCTTACTGAGCATTCTTCCCAACTTTCGCAAAAAAATATTTCGTCCATTAATTAACATAAAAGTATGAAATTAGAAAACCGAGCAGATTTAGGACACCAAAAGATCGACTTCAAAAGTTGGCGCAATGTCTATTCGGATACCGCTCTTTTGTCCAAATTTTCTCGGCTGCCGGGAAGGAAACGAACGGAACTTTTTTTCCCGGAAGGGATTAACTCCATTTATATACATTCCCTCAGAACCTTCTAGAACGTCCAGTCCCTCTCTCCCTTCTCAGAATAGGTGCACATCCCCGCAACATGGTTCTACATCCCTCACAGAACCTTCCAGAACATTCTATCGCCGACCTCAACCAAATACTGCACCCTTCATTCATTGGTCGTTGCAACTGCAAGCACCGCCCACAAGTGTTCTAGAACATTCCAAAGTGCAACAGATATAAAAGGCTGTACACGATCCATTGGACATATTGGTGCGGCGCTGAGGTTGTTGGTTGTTGGTTGTTGAGGTGTGGTGAGGTGGGCTTGGAGTGTCGGTGCATTAGGTGAAATTGATCTCGGATATTAGATGTTTTATGACATTCGTCGACTGAGGGATCCATCCTCGGTCGATTCTGTTACTAATTAGGAGTGATTGCAAGATAAATATAAGGCATGAATCCGAAATTTCGATTTCCGTAGTTACAAGCAGTTGCATTTTCAACTTTCAGCTATCTGTGCAGTATCATCACTCTTAAGAATCGAAAACTAGCAGCAATGTCGGAAGAAATGAATGGTGAAACCTTCGCATTTCAAGCGGAGATCGCTCAACTGATGAGTTTGATTATCAATACCTTCTACAGGTTTATAGTTTTGCAGTTCAATTTAAAATCAACTATACTATGTCATGTATATTTAGCTTATCATTTCGTTTTTTGATTTTTAGCAATAAGGAGATCTTTCTTCGTGAACTGATTTCAAACTCTTCGGATGCGCTTGATAAGATTCGGTACCAGGCGCTCACCGAACCAGCTGAGTTAGAGACGGGGAAAGAGCTGTACATCAAGATTACTCCGAATAAGGTACCCGCGTTTGTATTCCTGGATTCTATTTTCCGAATTTGTATTTGATTGGTTTATTCTAATTGGTTTTGCATTTTATTCAAGTGTTTGATATGTGTTGTTAACAAATAGTGCTATAATGAATCATTGCAGGCTGATAAGACGCTGACTATAATGGACACTGGGATTGGTATGACTAAAGCAGATCTAGTTAATAATTTGGGCACAATTGCTAAATCGGGAACTAAGGCGTTCATGGAAGCTCTCCAGGTACTCTAGGTTTCGCAATACTGTTTTGCTTCTATTATATTGAGATGTTGCTATGAATTTGCTTTAGGCGGGTGCTGACATTTCCATGATTGGACAGTTCGGTGTTGGTTTCTACTCTGCATTTTTAGTCGCAGACAAGGTCGTTGTGGCTTCCAAACATAATGATGATGATTGCTATCAATGGGAATCATCTGCTGGAGGTAATTTAAATCCCTAACTTCGGAAAATGCTGTTTATTGATTTTTAACGAAGTATCTTAAATTTTTATAATACTTTAGAAACGTATTTGCAGGTTCGTTTATCATTCGACAGGTGAACGACCCGGAACTGACCCGCGGAACGAAAATTACGCTCTATATTAAGGAGGATCAAACTGACTATCTTGAGGAGCGTCGCATCAAGGAGATTGTGAAGAAGCATTCGCAATTTATTGGGTATCCGATAAAGCTTACCGTGGAGAAGGAGCGTGACAAAGAAGTTTCTGATGATGAAGCAGAGGAAGAAAAGAAAGACGAAGACGAGGCAAAGAAAGAAGGTGAAATAGAAGATGTTGGGGAAGATGAGGATGAAGACAAGAAAGAGAAAGACAAGAAGAAAAAGAAGAAAATTAAGGAGAAGTACCACGAAGACGAAGAACTAAACAAGGTAGGTTCAAAAATGGAATGATAGTGTGAGTTTCACTTGAGATGTGCACTGTGTGTACTTTCTATGTATTCTTAATTTTCTATTTTAGACGAAACCGATTTGGACTCGAAATCCTGATGACATAACTAACGAGGAATATGCGGAATTCTACAAGTCATTGTCAAATGACTGGGAGGATCATCTTGCGGTCAAGCATTTTTCAGTTGAAGGACAACTTGAATTTCGTGCTTTGTTGTTTGTACCGCAGCGCGCGCCATTTGATTTGTTCGAGAATAAGAAGACGAAGAACGCTATTAAGGTTTGGAGTTGCATATAACAATGGTGAAAATTTACTGCAATTTAGTTTGATGGTACCGGCCATGTAAAATTTTCTGTTCTAGCTCTATGTTCGTCGCGTGTTCATTATGGAGAATTGCGACGAACTGATGCCGGAATATTTGAATTTCATCAAGGGTGTCGTTGATAGTGAAGACTTGCCTCTGAATATTTCTCGTGAAATGCTGCAGCAGTCCAAGATACTGAAGGTTATCCGCAAGAATCTTGTTAAGAAATGTCTAGAACTGTTCGATGAAATCGCAGAAGACAAGGATAACTTCAAAAAGTTCTACGAACAATTTTCAAAAAATATAAAAGTATGCTTTGTATCAATTTGTTAAACCGTGAATTTGGTGTAGAAATGTGTGGCTGTTCTTGATTGTATGTTATAATTGCAGCTTGGTATCCATGAGGATTCAACGAATCGTAAAAAGCTTTCGGAATTCTTACGATTCTATACATCAGCATCTAGTGAGGAAATGACTTCACTAAAAGATTATGTCAGTCGTATGAAGGAGAATCAAAAACAGATCTATTTTATTACTGGCGAATCTAGAGAAGCTGTCGCGAGCTCTGCGTTTGTGGAACGTGTCAAGAGACGTGGTTTTGAGGTTTGCTATGCTATCCGATCAAGTATGAATACTTACGACCTTTGATGCTTCCTGTGATGATTGTTAGATATCTTTGCAGGTCGTTTACATGACTGATCCGATAGATGAGTATTGTGTCCAGCAACTGAAAGAGTATGATGGGAACAAGCTAGTTTCAGTCACGAAAGAAGGTCTTGAACTGCCTGAAAGTGAAGAAGAGAAGAAAAAATTCGAAGAAGATAAAGTTAAATTTGAGAATCTATGCAAAGTCATGAAGGACATTTTGGAGAAAAAGGTACGTGATAGTAAGTCTTCACAGATTAATTGTTTCGACCTTAGTAATGAGCACTCATCCAAATTTTGTTGCGAATCGGCTGCATTGTTAAAATTCTTTAATTTGCTTTCAGCTTCATTTGCGTCTAATATCTTTGTAATATATATGTAGGTTGAAAAGGTAGCTGTGTCCAATCGATTAGTTTCATCACCATGTTGCATTGTCACGTCCGAATATGGGTGGTCTGCTAATATGGAAAGAATCATGAAGGCACAGGCTCTACGCGATTCTTCGACAATGGGCTACATGGCTGCGAAGAAACACCTTGAAATTAACCCTGATCATTCCGTGATCAAGTACGTTGGTCTGGTTTTATGGGCCGAAAATTTTGGAGGAGGAAGACAGCTTGATTAATCTATCGTATTTGTTTACTTTCAGGGCATTGCGAGAACGTGTTGAGGCAGACAAAAATGATAAAACTGTAAAAGACTTAGTAGTTTTACTATTCGAGACTGCCTTGCTTTCTTCTGGCTTCTCGCTTGACGATCCCCAACTGCATGCGTCAAGGATATATCGCATGATCAAGGTAATGATTCGACTGGATTGAGTGTTTGAAGAGAGTTTGAAACTTTTTGCAGAAAATAAATCATTATATGAGACTGGTTTTTCAGCTCGGACTTGATATTACGGAAGATGAAGAAGAAGAAGCAGTTGCGTCCGTTTCTGGTGAGAAGGACGAATGTGTACCTAACCTAGTTGGTGCAGAAGAAGATGCATCGAGAATGGAGGAAGTCGATTAAATGTTTAGTAGTTCACCCACAATCCGTCCATCAGCATAAATTTTAAATTGTAATAGAGTTAATTGGATTACTGGGACAATTTCTAATGAAGTTTTTCATCTGATTTCCAACTGATGGGCTTTTGTTGATCTCGTTTGAGTTGTTCACCCAATATTTTCAATGTCGTAGAGGAGAACTACAGTTTTTCTAATCACCAATGTGAAATGATTTATTTTTAAATTCTTCTGTTTTGTATTTTAATGTTTCGGTGCTTACCAATAAATTTTCTGTTGAAACATTTGAAAAGTCATACTGCTGTTCTGGAGTGATACTTTTCTGCTAGTGCTACGAAGATTTTGCATAAGAATTCATGTCGGTAAGAGTATGGTCATGGGTTCGTGCTGCACGAGGAAAGCCAATATTAAGCAGATAGTTGTGCTATCGAGTTAAAAGACTCGTTGGAACTGCAGTAGACGCTGTGAGTGGTCTCGTTAGATTTGTTTTTTGATATTGATTGGATTGCGGTGAGAGGTTTGTTTGGGGGCTGTTTCGTCTGTCTGATATAGGGAATTGCATTAATGGAGAAAGATGGCTGTTGCTTCACGTACTGCTTCGCGATTGTCGCCTCTGAATTCAGTACTACTTATCTGTGATATACAAGAGAAATTCAGGTAATATATGTATTAAAACTAATTCACCCATTCCGTTTAATTGGGAAGGATATCGCGGGGATGTTTGATTTTCCTAAAGTTTAGTCCTGAAATCGCTATCGAAATCTAGCTCACTTTTGATAGTTTAGTAGACTGATCCTCTACGAGTTCTACATGTATTAATTTCTCTTGTAATTATAGGTCCAGTATCAAATATTTTGAGGAGATTGTTCAAGTCAGTAAGCGCCTTATTCTTGCTGCAAAACTTCTGAATATGAAAATTATTGCTACTGAACAGTATCCACAAGGTAAAATATATTTGAGTAAGCTTCTTGATCTCTACTAAACATAATATATCAGTTCTATATTGGAGAGCATCTTTTGTGTAATTTTGGATGGTGTAATTCCAGTTTCATCTTAACTGCTATGTGTTTTAAAACAAAGAACAAAAAAACAGAGTTCTAATGTTAAACTTGTATTAGTTATATTAAGTTAGTTGAGAAGATTGCAGACGAATTTTCCTAACTTTTAGTTAATGCTTAATTTTCCACTTAGGACTTGGGCATACAGTATCAGAATTGGATCTAAACAAACACAACATACCTGTCTTTGAGAAGAAAAGATTCAGTATGTGTATTCCATCTGTGACGGAAATGGTTGAATCATCTCAGTCTGTGATATTATGTGGCATTGAAACACATGTATGCATTCTGCACACAGCACTTGATATGCTTGATAAAGGAATCGCTGTACATGTGGTTGCTGATGCTGTTTCATCGCGTTCACAAACTGACAAGTATTTTTTATAGCAATATAAATTAAATTTTTATTTACACTAAGCGTCTGCATAACTCAAAACAGATTAATTTTTCATTTAATTTAATTGATGTGTGAAACAAAATTCTATTGTGTGTTTGGTTAAAGAATATTTGGCTTACGACAAATGGAAGTTGCCGGCGCTGTTTTAACAACCAGTGAATGTGTTATTCTGGGTTTGTTAGGAGGCGCAGATCATCCAAAGTTCCGTGAAGCGCAGAAAATAATCAGAGAGCCTGCACCGGACACCGGTTTATTGCAATACCCATTATAAATGAATCGATATGTTCAATCAAAGTGATGTGATGAAGCGTTTGTTCAACCAGAAATTTTAAAGGATTGAATATTAAAATGTACGGATGTTGTCAGGATTATTAGGTTTTCTTTATGATAACTTATGGATATTAGGGAGAAGTGATGTGTATCTGTTGATAATTTTTGTTGACTTTCAGTCATTATAAATTTCATCAATTTAGGTAGCGCTGAACTGTATTCAGTGATAACTTAGCATTTGCTTCAATTTTTTCCTATTAATATTTGTTTAGTTATAAAGTATGATGAACAGTATCAACTTTTGCAAATAATACAGCGATTCATTTGTTCATGTTCAAAAAAAATTGTTGGATTAACACGTATGTAAGGTTTCAATGCTTTGAATAAAATTGTGTAGGTGCTACATTTTTTTCATTTGTCTGATCTTATTTCATACATTCCAAACTGACTAATGAGTGCTCATTGAGATTATTTATATTAAGTTAGCAACTCCGGTGGAAATGTTGCTAAAAGTCCTTCGTTTTAGTTCTGTTGTAGCTTCTGTTTCGTTTTCCATGCTCCGACTTATACCAAGTTTACTACAAGTTATATTGTTGAGTATTGGTCAAAATATGTAAATTGCAATTTTCAATTCAACATATATCAACAATATATAATATATATATATGCCCAACACATTTTGAAGTTTATTCCTTTAAAGCATTTCGACAAAGCCCACCATTACAGGTGAAGTAGGCAGTCAAAGTAATACAAGCAGTGATCGAAAGTATGCAAATCTTTTTTTCTTTGGAGATTAAAAATTAGTTAAAAATTCCTGCAGATGGCGTATCATCGGAAAATTGATGTGGAAATTCGAAGAAATTTTATGCAAATCCTTGATTATTACAAACCTTATTGCTATATGATTAAATTCAGCAGGATGAAGGAGACAAGGGAGAGAGAAAGGTTAATGATTATTTTCCACCAACTCTTTCATATTTATGTCGGAGATCTTAATTTTAAAGTTTGCCAAATATTATAAAATGTTCTTACATGAATTATGTTAATAACCACTGGATACAACTGCAGCTATAGCAGCATATGATTGATCGGCTTGCGCTGGAGCTTGTTCCACAGGTGTCGCCATAGATACTGGGAGATTTGTCTCCGGACGAATAGCTTCATCTCCATAAGCATTATTTCGCTTTTTTCGATATCCACTAGCCTCTACTAGAGCCGGAACTACAGAACCGTACGATTGCTCAGCACGTGCTGGTGGTTGTTCCACAGCTACTGGCATAGATATCGTAAAACCTGCAGTGGGAGGAAGGACTTCGTCTCCGTAAGCATTATTTCGTTTCTTCCGATATCCATTCGTTTTTACTGAAATTGGAAGAGCATGCTGTTGAGAAGTTCGCATTACATGTCCAGTAGGTACTGCCATAGCTAAAGCTGGAGCGATGGCTTTCTCGCCATGTGTGTTGCTTCTTCCATGCACTGAAAGAGTATTCAATTCAATGGATTCTCACGGGGGAAATTAGAATAGAATTCACGTACCACTTTCCTGATTACTTTTCCCCTCTTCTTTCAGGATTGTATTCTCTTCTCATAATATGTGTTTTACGAATTCTCATTTGATATTCCGGATTTTTCGCAGCTTTTAAACATGATAGAATATTAAATGAAGGTTAAATATGAAAGCTTATATGCTTTTTATCATAGTATCTAGCGAAAAAAGCCTACTTATCATTAGCCGATAATTCTGCTTCCTTAAAATGTGAAATATAATTTAAAACTGGTTCAGATATCGTTACATCACAGAAATAAGGAAACAGATATTTGGCAAACTGGTTTATAAAATTTTTTCATTACTTACTGTCCTTTGATTATTTTACTTCCTTACTGCTATAAACGATATGAAGAAATTTCCTTAAAGCATATTGAAAATATATGAACAAATTGATTTTCATTTCTTCTTCCCCATCAAAAGACATTTTCAACAGGACTAAATTGTATTATTAATTAAAATATAAATAAGATAAAAGGACAAACAGAAAGCTTACATAATTGCGATGGTACATTGAAAAGGAATAATATCGATAGTAGAATGATTGTAATTGAATTCGTCATTACGTGCTGTTGTTGTTTGTTTTCTGCAAAGAAAGTGAATTAAGGAGATTGCTGAGAAAACTTTAAATAGTACTATATTTTAGTAGAAATAGAACTGGAATGGAAGTATTTTTTTAGTTAGTTTCTTATATAGAAAATGGAAAACATGGAGCTAATTTTAACTGGTATTTTAGCCTATCACTTTTAATTATCATCATGTTCTCTCTTCCTTTTTCATTCACACCTCATGTCTTTCTTTCTTTCTGATCTTTTCAAATGTTGAAATGGTTGAAGTTAGTTTTTTATTTACACAAAAATAAGAATTATTTTTTGAATTACTAAATGTTTTACGTTCTATTTATATGGCCTTTATTTTTAAAAGCATTCAAAAATAGTTGCATTCTTTATAAGCGTTTAATTTAGACAAACGGCAGGTAATTTTAAATTAACAACCTGTTTCATCTTTTTTTTGCTCTTAAATTTACATTTTTACGCCAATATGAACATTCATTGAACACCTCAAAGATCAAGAAATTTCTTTGTGAAAAGTGGTATTTGGGTAGTTTATAGAAAAATTAAGATAGTAGAAGAATGTGATTCAGTACTGGTTTCTCGTTATTTTTACAGATTCTTTCGACCACAAAATGCATTTTTTGCTGAACGCAATATTAAAATAATCAACGCAAAAATATCACAAAGATGTTGCTTTGCTAACGGGCATGCTGAATGAAATGATTTGTCTAATTACTTTTAATTCATGAAATTTGGTTTAAGAACCACAATTTAAATTAGTAATTTGTTCTTTATTCTCTCTTTCTCTTTCTCTTCATATAAAACTAAAACTGAAGGAGTGAAATGACTATCGAGAGTTTTTTTCGTATTACCATATTAGAGGGAAATTATGCTATGATACATGTACCTGTTTGTTTTTGAGTTTCAATGAGTAATATATTTTGCAAACATTTCGCAAGTTTCATACCGATCAACAACTATATTTTGTGTCACATAATCATATAATAGTCATATAATCGTTTCAAATGATTCTAGAATCTAAATCCGTCGCAGAAATCATTACGGAACCGTCTAGCTAATAAAACTGAAGAGGAAATTAATTTTAAACCTATCAGAATTAATAAAAGTGTTTTTAACTCATTTCTACCAAGTTCTATCAGATGTAAATGTCATGATAAACAGTGTATTGACATCAAAATTCTATGATTTCTGGTAGATTTAGAATTTCATCGAAAGACGCTGATAATTCTTAAACTTTAACATGAACTGTTTTTGTAATGACAAAGTACCATCAGTATTTTGTTTCCTCCTGAAAAAAAGCAAACCTCTGAAACCATTATTTCAATTCATTCATAAATTTTGTCCCTTGAGAATGTTATGAATACTGTTGATGAAAAGGCCAATTTATCATAAAATATCAGATCTCACTTTATCCTTCTAAACCTATCTGAAAATTTTCCTGCAATCCATGCCATATATTTGAAGATATCAGTAAAATCTTTTCCTCTTAAATGAACAGAAATATTAAACAAAGGTAACTTTAGTAATAATAAAATTCTTACATATATTTTTTCACTCTATCCGATTCCAAACATCTGAGCAAATTGTGTTGAGAAATATTCATACGCTGTATTTCATAATAACAAAGTTAGATCGAATAACTTTTTCCTAATAGAAAAATTAATTATCTCCCTAGTATCAGAAGTAATCATGAAGTTTTATTACTGTTTAAGGGAGTTGCAAACTTTTTCAAACAGTTGATCTTCATCCTATATCACTCAGTCTCTCCAACCATTAATTGATTATCATAATTATCATTCTCTTGTTTTCTCATGAGATTTTCTCATTATCAGATAGATGCGTAATTTTATGCTTCATTATCTATGGAATATTACTAATCAGCAGTTTTATTGTTGTCCAAAAATTGTCTGATTCTGATTTATTATTAAGTTCATTTATTTTTAGTATATATATGCACATTTTTAATTTCGAAGATTTTTGAGATTTTTTAGAGCTTTGAAACTCTCTGATTTTATTTCTGAATACTCAGGAAATAATTAATTCTTCGATTAAGAAAAAAGTCTGTTAGATCTAACTTTGTTATCATGAAATACAGCATGAAATGTGAAATTAGCTTTAAAGCAGCTAATTAACATCCAATTAGCTCATAAAATTAAGAATATAATTGAATTTATACTTTTTGTTTTGTATTTATAAAATATTTTAGAATATTTTAAAAAATTGAGTGAAATGAAAAGAATTCTATTTACAGGAAACAAAAAAAATTGATAAGATGAAAGTAATATTTTCAAACTGTTGTTAATTGGTGAAATGAACTTTCACCCTCAGATGTGATAAGCTGTGTCAAAAGAAACTCAAACGATTCATTTATCATTCTGTTCATTTAAGTAACTTAATAATCATTGTAATATCCAATATCCCATAAATATCTCTTCAAATGGACCAAAAAGCGCAAAGAAAAGATCGATTACTATCACACAAAGTCTTGCCTTTGTCTTAAAAAATAAGAATCGAGAATCAAAAAAATCTATTATATTATTAGATATAAAATTCTGTTGAATGATAGTTCCAGCAAAAGGAAATTTATGACTGACAATTAATTAATAACTGATTATTTATATTGTAATGACAGTACCTGCTCTAATATTGCTTTGAAACTATTATTATTATAGATTATTAATTATTATGAACTATTATAATTCTTTTCATCCTAAATAAAATGATACTATCCCAATATTTCATATTTAGTGGATAAAGCTGACTTCATGAATTGATAATACCAAAAAAAATTTTAATCTAAAAATCCAAACTTAAAACCTGAATATTATAAAAAATTTTCAGACATTGCAGAAAGAATTATTTGCCGACAATATAAAATGTTTTATTTCGATGCGATGTCGTTAAATGATAGAGAAAAAACTCTGAAAAGTTTGATGAACAACATTTGCTACACTTTCAATTTTTTTACAAAAGGCGGTATTCAATAGTATGGTTGAGCGATACACCAAATAATCTCTGAGTTTACCAACCAACTGTGTTATAATAATTTACTACTAATTTATTTGTGGAAACATTCCACTTCCAACATTATTTTATCAAATATATCAAAGTTGAAAATTTGAAGAAAATTATTTGAAAGAATTACTTAATTAATCACTAGGTGATAGGTCAAATGAAAATATTTCATTAATTTCTAGCAGATTGCAGAGTTTCCGGTTCTATTAATGAATGTAAATTCTCGAATTGTAAAACATAATATTTTCAAGGAATTTCATTACTTTATTTCTAAAAAGCTTTCATCGATAATTAAACTCTCTTTTACTATGATATTATATAGTATAGTCAGATAGATAACCTCCCGTCACATGATGAAATTCTTCTGAAAAAACAACCGATTTTAATCAAATCATTTCCAATCTTCGATGGCCAACGTGGAAAAGATTTATTACCTCATTACCTCCTTAAAGATTTCTGAAATTGATATTCCAATAACTTTTTAATCAACCCACAGATGTAACGCAAGTAATAATCGCTAGATACATCCGACGGACTATTAAAAAAGTTGCTCTTTTAGTTCACTAAATGAAATAAAGGTAAACTATTGAGAATGAAAATATTCAATGCTTTGAAATAGGAATAAATCACAGCGAAGATAAATATTCACAATTTCATTTGCATCGGACAAGTTTTTAATCTACGAAACGAATGAATTATACCACTTCACCTATGTCCTCTGGAAGTGTCTGTCCTCACATACTAATAATCCATGAGATTGCTAATTCAAAAATACAACCAGAAATGTTACACATCAACAAGTAAGATAAACATACCGAAGCGCGACATGTGCTAGTGAGACTTTATTTACAGCATTTACGAGAAAAAATTGAAAAATTATAACTAATAACTGAAATACACGACCGAAAATACGTAAAACAAATCAAATTTCATATTGATCGAACAAGTACCCGATATGTTATAACCGACAAAATGCAAAGTAAAATCCAAACCGAAATTTCACCTGGTTCTGATGCAATAAATGTTAATTATTTCAGTGTAAAATCTTCACATATTTCAGATTTTGAAGAGAAACACGTAAAAATGAGAAGAATGAATATTGCTTATTCATTAAAGCTTTGAGAAATTACATAAGTAATAAAATTTTAACTGATAAATTAAGCAGCTATCAAGTTAATCAATATCTACTGCAACTCCGTATTCCTCCATTGTTTTAATTCCTTTCGAATAAAAGACAAAAATACAAAATAATTGACAAAAATTATCAAGGTAAGTCATCCGAATGGAAGGAAAAAAAAACAGAACGGACAGGGAGAATGAATATACAAACCGAAATATCATAAACAAAAAACTGAGCCTTGCTGATTACAAATTACGAATAAAGGATGAAATACAAACTGCTGCCAATACTGAAAAATAACGCAACATAACTCTGAACACCACTGTTATATAACTCAACTGATGTACGGGAACGAAAAGTTTAAGATTTATATTGAGTATATTTGGACGACCATATAGTAATAGAGACACATAGACTTTTAATGAAGTTTATTTTAAGTCTTTTTTTCTAAAGCATCAAGAAACCCAGTATGACCTTAACGTTGCCAGTATCAAAGACCATGCATGCATTATTTATTCCATCCTTATAATCAGCTTTTATCAGCAATTAATATAAACAAACTAGTAATTATGAGTAAAATTAGATATGGTCTATATATATATGTATAAAAAAATGATGAAATCGTCATTTTAATTTAGAAACTAAAGCTTTAACTTCAACCAGTGCTTCTTTTTCAGCTTCATCCAGCCGTTCAATAGTTTCTACTTTTTCCAAATATTTTTTAGCAAGCTCTTTGTTTTTCATTACAGCATAACAACGTGCGATGTACAGCAAATTTTCGGGCCATATGAATGGAGAATATTTTTCAGCCTATAATATTATGGTAATGATTCAGGAAATTACTTTTCGAATGTTAGCGATGAGTAAGCATAGAAAGAATTAAAAATAACTAACAAATACATATAGCATATATGTTTAAATTCAAATACTTGAAGTTGAAATACATGAAATTTCAGAAAACCTCCAAAAAATCGCTGAGAGCTTGGTCGACAGTACTGTGTGGAACTTCAGAAAACAGTGCATTACATAATTTTCTTTCGATCCATGAAAGGTTGGCGACCTCGTATGAAAAACGTCCCCGTGAGTGCAGCAATGAATATTCGGTCGGCTGTATCTCTATCGCGCGATCCAAATAAGACTAAACAAACATACAACATTCTCATCATCAACAATAATAATAATAAAGCATAACTTTTCTATTATAAGTGCATTTACATTCTTTCTTCATATTCCGAAAAACCCATAAGATTTTATATGATTTATGCCACTATCCAATTTGGCGTATTTAAAAGTAAATGCAAGATATTGCAAAAATATGCATTAAAGTTCCTTTCTTTATGCATGTAAAATGTTAGTTACGTGATATTAAGCGTGGAGCTTCATGGAGCAACTATAAAGTTCGATTTGAATCAAAAAGCATCAAATAAATCGAAACCTTGAAAATCTTGCCCTGCTCAATTTTTTCTTTAGTTCCCAGGAAATCGATTGCTGAGCCAATTAAAATTGCCGCCCATCTGAGTGCTTCAGCATTATTCTCGTCATTTGCATAAGCTGATGTCGCATACGTTCGACCTATAAACAATGATAACTCTATCAATATAATTCATTCACGTAAGCAATCGGAAATGATGAACACTGAAAACACCATGCGTCGGATTTGCTCCATTTTCCATGTTTGATCTATTACGATATACTGAATCGAATGATCATGTAAACATACATAGGCAATAAAAATTAAAAAATTCTAGAGAAGGTTATAAGCACCAAAAAAGGTATCATTTTGACCTACTACTTATTTAATTTTAATTTTGACCTCAAATTGTTTTACTGATGATAAAAGTTTACAACAGAAATCAGATAATTGAATTTAATGTGTAAAAAAACAAGATTGCTGTAGGCACTGACACGTGTTACGAATCAATTAATACTACATTACCAAAACTTAAGGCAGATGTACGGAACAACAGAGAGACATGATGTACAGCTAAACACTCTGATAACGAAGAAAAGAGAGAACAACACTAAAGGAATCACAGAAAAGCTTCAATTAGCATATAACAGACCTTCGAAAATGAGCAATTTCTTTTTTGAATCCTTCTTTTGTAAAGTATTAGCCCACAAGAAGCACGCTTTGCCCAACCGCCACAACATATCAACGCTTGTTTTCATTTCTTCATTACTATCATAAATCTGAGAAAAAAAACAGTTACACGATTTCCGTATAGAAAAGTATATAGCATTTCAGATTAGGAAGGAATATACATACTTCCTTCAGCTGTTGATATGCCAGCTTCGGATCACCATATGTCACTTTGTCGATTTCTGTGAAATCCTGGGAAACCACATAATTTTTGTTGTCATTTGTCTCACTCTTAAACTTCAATTATTATCAAAATCCCAAAAAATTGAACAGATCAGATACCAACGTTCATTTTATTCATTTAATCAACTAGAGAAAAAGATCTGGTTATGATAAGGCCAATTCTAAATCTGGATATATTTATTGGAAATACCGAAAGTTTAAATATTTTGAATTCAAGAATTAAATGAATCATTTGGAAAAATTTTGACGCAAAAGCAAATTTCCGGTAAATCTATGAAATTTATATGGATAAGTAATCACATTACTTTTTCTCCAAGAAGATTGTAGCATATTTTCTAAGAAAGAGAACGATATTTCATAGAAGAAATTTGATGTACGAAAGGTTGTAATAGAAAAACATCGCCGGAAATATCTGAACAGTTCTTGGTCAGTTTTTGACAAAAGTACATGTGAACACGATCTTTTAATTTATCCAGTCTTATCAATCATTTTTGGATTTGACTAACTGATGACTATCTGTGACAGATACTGTGACAACTTGAGGATTTCAGCGAATCGCAGTCACCTTTTTAAAAGAAAAAAAAGGCCAGAAATGAAATTTCTCCTTAAATTCGATGCTTGATTTGAGATGATGTACAAAATGGTACCGAACAGTGGCATGACATTTGTTACGGAGTTTTTAGACAAGCCGAGAAAGAAATTATTCGTCCTTTCACCATGATTAGAACACATCGGCTATGAAATTGTTCCAAGCGACGATATAGAATATACTTATCATATCATAATCAACCACTTACCGTCATCTTTCTAACTTCGCTTTCTGTTATTTGTCGGGGATTGTCTACAACTGATACGTAGTAATCTGAAATTCCAAACAATTGTGCTAATTAGGGGAAGCATATACAATATAAAGACAAGGATGAAAATAATAATAATCGAATTAAAAATTTGAAAAAAGCGTATAAATTAAAACGCTAATAATTTTGTAAATCAGTAAATTATATATAGATAACAAGAATTATTAACAAAATATAGATAACAATAATTATTGACTAATAGAAAATAATAAAGAGCAATAGTGATAGCAACTGATAATAATATAACGAGAACAATAATAATAGTCATAAAGATTGCTTTGGATGTAAAATAAAAAATACTACCTTTCAGACAATATTGTCTAACCCAAACTGTCGTACAATAAGAAAGAGAAAGCATTTCTTGCAATACTACCGTGAACATTACATAAGGCATCTGTCGTTCATGACACTGTGCCGAATAACTAAAGAACTGTAACGGTGTAAACCGGTGGAAAAAAGCACTGTTGAGTTGAAAAATACTACAGAAACGATGAAATCTTTTCGTCACTCAACTTGGACAAAAAATGAGAGGAAGCAATGGATGGGAGCCGCTCAATGTCTCCGATTTTGGGTCGATCAGCAAGAACTCTTGGAAAACGAGAGGCGCGGCGAAAAGTAACACCATTATTAGCAACAGAACAGCAATGCGATATGACGATCAACTCGAAAATCTCTATTACCTCCCAGAATTCAAGACTAAAGCCAAAAGAAAAAAATTGGCTATAGAGAAATAGAATCTAAACTGCTTTATTCATTAAATCCGGCACTTATCGCTCATGAACTACAATTACAGAAACAACGATAATTGTCAAAACTATTGATTTAATAGGATGGATTTTCTTTTAATTAGACCAGTCATGAACTGATATTCGATTTCAAGCACCTATCGTCTCAACTTGCTGATCAATCATTATCTTTGATATTAGGAAATTAGAATTTTCCATTATACAAGATGAATTTTCCAATGAAATTCGATTCATAAAAGAGTCTTTTTTTAATGGACGAATTTCGAAACTAGCCATCTCTCTTAGTCTCTGCTGTTTCATATTTCCATAATTCTGAGTTTCAAAAATAGAACTGAAGAGACGTGTATACACTAGCAATGCCTTGGAGACAATTTCCGAACTTTTCTTCTGTTAAGAAAACACAGAGAAGTTAATTGCGAATGCCTTTGAACAGGACGCTCTAAACCAGTAAGCGACATTACATGGCTCGCTCTTCAAGTTCCGATATCCTTTCCGATGAAGTTTCTCATGAAATCACGAAAACAGGTTCTCTTCTACAAGGTGATATTCATGTACCGTTACAGCTCACCTCGATAAATAGTGGTTTGATGATGCATGGAATGTACTGACAGAATCACTCACATTCACACTGTACCATTTGAAATATTTTAAATTATGGTTTATCATTGAAAAACGTTCCTTATGCGTTAAAAATATGAAAGATGTGAATATTCGCCTGAAGCATCTCATTATTTTACAGAAAAAAAAGGATTTCGAGGAAAGAGAAGAATGACGAGGAGAAGGAAGAGAAGCATCTAAAAAATTTTAACATTTTCAAACTCCAAACTAAAATTTAAAATTTCTTTCATTTGGAAATTAACCATGACGAGGAGACTCAACAATCGAAAAATAACTTAGCAGTGAATAATGAAAGAATGTTTGGATATTACATGAACTGCTATCTTAAAATTGCTTTCTTTTCCAAACACAACAGTACCATACGCAATTATTTTGGTTTCTGTCAAAAATAGTTCAACATGAAAGCACGTAAAAACCGGAAATTTTCAATGTCTACTTTAATAAATTGATGTAAAGTTGCTCGATGTATATATATGGAATTAGTTTTTTTGTGTAATTAGTTTTTAGTGAAGAAAATAATTAGAATTGAAAGCAAAGAGAAAGACATTTATTTCATTTCTTCCTACTTGATATTTCAGTTCACATTCAGAGGTGATGAATATTAAACTGCCGATGAACTGATGTACTAACACGCTTGCTAACATTTCATATCACATAAAAATCACCAACAAGTTTATATTATATACGAACCTAAGGGACTTCTCTGACGTCTGTAAGGGGACATTTTCAGTTGGATAGCTAAATTACTCCAATTAGTTGTTTAATTTAAGGTTATTTAAGCCTTGAAAAGCTGATTTCTTCAACAATACAAGATCTATTTCTATTCTATCGAATAAAACAAAAGTATAAATTGAAGTGAAAGAGTAATGAAAAAGCATAACAAGTATTTATCAGAACGGCAATACTACAACACGTAAGAAAAAATTAAAAATGAGAAAATTTCCATGCATATAGTAGAAAATGACTATCCAGATTTGTCAAATATCAACGAAATGCATATTTAAAAATACTAATGAAGAATATATATTTATATATTGTATAAATCATTGTTTGCAATAAATCAGTGGAATCATTTCCTTGTCTATATATTAATTCATAGTGAAGGATTTCAATCTAGCTATCGACATGCATTTTTCAACAATTTTTAGGATATGCATCAACCTCGGCTTCTTATGGCTTGTTTTCCATAGTGTGGAATAGTCATTGGCCTGTTTCTTAAAAATGGAACAATTTCGTCAGATCACAAAAAAATTTTCCTTCCTTATGTAACCACGAACATTACTACAATCACAGTTTTGTCCTAATTACCGCACTGTGTTCTTTCCAAAGGGCGAAGTTCATGACCTTGTCATACGGAGTAGTCCGATCACTTCAGCAGTTCTTCTCTCACTAACATCCTCAATGTTCGCCAGTTTCCGGACAATGCAAACTCATCATTCTTCTACCACTCCAATCCCATTGTATTTTCAAATAATGTTTTCATCGTCAACAAACATCGGTATTGAAAATACTCACGAATTGCTCTCACTTCAGACTTCTTGAGCAAACTTACTCAATAGCTACATTGAAATTAAAGTACTAACTTTGATCACCCATCTCGCAACTTCACAAGAATTATATCGTCTCATTTTCCACAGATTTAATCAAAATAAGATGAAAGGTAAAGATCTGAAATAAGATGTCATCATTGCCAAGCTCGATTATGTTATGAGATACTAATTAATTGATATGACTCCTAGCTCATATTCTTAAATGATCTATTAAAACAATGAAAGATATATGTTAATTACATTATTTCAAATTCTTCATCAACTAATTGATAATCGGTAAATGTAGAGATACGGATGAAAAATGAAAACCAAATGTAAACAAAACTTTTAAATCAATAAGATCGCTAGAATATTTATAGATGAAATATTTTACATTTGCCATCCTTTCCAATGACACCAAAATTTATTCAATTTAGGAAAAAAGCTGAAGTTTATCCTTCCTCTCATGTAACTTAAAATAACTTGAAATCTATAAGTGAAGAAAGTGAAGAAATTAAGTAAATTGAAAAATACATTTATTTTTTGAATCTTTGCACATGCATATATAAAAAGCAAATTTCCGAGCTACTTAGTAAATAAAGGACTAAACCGCTACTTATTAAGGTATCTATTTATTTTTACGGCAAATAAAAATTTTAAGATTTGAATTATAAAACTGAGAGTAATTTTTGAGCGAAAGAGACAAATGAAGATGTTTTTTGAATTCTATTCGGAACGAATCTCTTACTGTTAATGAGTGACAAGAATGATTCAATGAGAATAACAAATCAGGCGCAATCCATACACTATTGTTGCGAATCTGTTTAAACCTAAATTCAGTGTGTCGCAATAATGCTGAGAAGCACCGAGAACTAAAATGTGCATCAATATAGCATTACTGATAAGATGATACTGATATCGTCATCATTATGAAAGCAATTATAAAAGTAAAAAAAAAATCAGCATCCAGTGCATGGAAATGATAAGAGAAGAGAAAGGAGTAGAATAACAAGCTTCTCCAGTTTGATCAGTCAGATAGAAAAAACTTCTGCTCCATGCTTCAGTTGAAATCGAAGGGCATCATATCAGTAAACAACCATTAGCACTTAAATGAATAATCAAACTGAATGAATCATTCACTCAATACTACACAAGTCTCGTGATATATAGTGCATGTCATCTCATTTCATCATTTCTAATTGTAAACATCTATCGATAACACATTACTGCATAAATTATTCTTTTTTTCAAAAATGATCATAACGGTGTACAAAAGAAAATTTGCAACACTGATATTAAATTTATGATAATAATAATAGAGAAAGGAGCTTAATTGGAATTACAGCACGGAGAAACGATTCAGGTCTAGAAATCCTTTTTGAAAAACAAGAAAGATTATATGATGGCAATAAAATTCGGGAAATCACCGATAATAAAATCTTACAAATTGCAACTAGAAGATACGTGTCACTAGTAATCTTTTCACACCTGGAAACTGTAGAAATAGAATTTTAGAGGATTAGGTAACTGGCGTATATTGATTGATGTGTGAATATCAATATGTGAATATCAAATAATCAATAAATAATGTGTTGTTACTACAAACGTTTTTAATAAAATGAAGCGAAGACATCCAGTAATATAGAAATTCAGTTTACAAAGGAGAAGTTGGCAATGGATTGCAAAATAAGAAGACAATGTTCATTTATCAGCTAGAAATACTAGATCATCGTTCTCGTTATGCAGCAGATTGGTACAAATTCTCCAGAGCCTACTAGTTGTAATGTAGGAACATCTGAGAATTTCAAGTGGTAATTTCGAATTAAAATATTACTACATAAGGCAGAAATAAAAAAGCCTTTTGCTTGTGAAAGATTCAATACGTATAGAAGAAATATTAACTTTGCATTATCTTAAATAAAAATCAATCTATGATAACAATATTTATTACGCTGTGCAAACGGGATAGAAAACAGTAAACATGTAATCTAAAAAATATACTTTGATGATTAAATAATATCTAAAAATAATGTTCAATTTTAGTGGCTTTAATGATAATCACTTCAATTTGTTGAGTTTTAATAGCTAATTTCGCAAGAAAAAATAGCATCAGGATTCATCGAATAATGCAAAATCAGATTAAATACTTTCTTAGTTAAACTCTATCAATGAATTCACAAATTCAAAATGGCAATATTTCGATTTTAAAATCTGCTTTTCTAAGGTTTGTCGATTTATCTGAGTAAACCAATACAAAAAATAGTGAAGCTCTTAACGTAAGGAGGAATGAGAAAGACTGCATGCTGTACTTTTAAAATAATGAAATGTAAATCCAATAATGAAAAGAAAAAAAAAAGACATTAGGGAAACTTCGCAAAGTATAAGTATAATGCAAAATTGCATTGCTTCATATTAATTTAATGGTGCTACATTCATTAATTTAACTTTTTGTACCATCCCTTTTCCATCAAATAGACATTAACTGTTCATTTGACATTATAATAACGAACCTCTTTTTGCAAAGCTTTTTTTAGCATGAAAGTAATATGCATCTTCCGTATATGTCCGAAACAATAAAAGATTCGTGGTAGTTAAAAGCAGAAATTAACTGAAAATAAATATCGGAGTGAAATTATTTGTAAAGCAGAAAATTGGTTTTGTAATAAAACTGAAACGAAAGCTAACCATAATTCAGCAAAAACTTAATTTAATATTTCAGTATTAGGAATAATGGAAACAATTCAGTAAAGGAACCAAGATTAAAACTGCATTTCGGAGTTTGAATGCTCTTGATCGAATGCCAAACATGTGTTAACACTAATCAACCAACACTAAATCAGTTATTTCAACCGCTAAGTCGTTGATGTTGACATCTTTTTTCGACTCTAGAAAATTTTGAGTATATATCTCGAGTGATTGCACTTTAAATAGACCATATGAATAATCCTCTATAAACTATGCGATATATTTATTGAGAAGCACTGAGTAAATACTACTAATTATTTACTTATCACCATAAAGTACGACCAACTCGACTCGAATAATCACTTTACCAATAACAATCGCATCCATCCATATCACTGGACATATTTTCGAAAGACCAAACAGAATTCAACAACATTATTTCTTTTGTGCCCGTCGTACCCTACGTATAGCACTCAGTTGCTTCGACAAAAAATACTAAGGTAAATTTTTTTTATCAAAGAGACGACTCGACCATTCGAAATGCAACCTTCCTCATCATTATCGCCTTAACAAACAATCGAAAACTCATAGCCTATCACATCCCAAATTCCTCAGATGAAAACCGATCACTGAACGCTTTCGAATGTGATATTTTCACGAAACAATGAATATCATTGGAAAGGACGCAACATTTAACAACAAGATATTATGAAATAAGATGAGATATCAATTAAGGCCCAGATACTGTTAATGTGATTGTAACACTCGGTTCATTCATTTATAGAAACTTTGATAAATCTCCGCAATTCTTAATCCCCGACATCCATCATTAGCAATCATTGATATGGTGCATTCTGGAGTTTTATGCTTTTTTTCCGGGAACATTTACAGTTCACTTGTACAAAAACTCTCTTCATAAAATATTTAAAAAAAATTAAATTCATACCCATTTAGACTTGCAGTGCGAAATGGAAACAGAACATGCCAGATCGCATATCATAGCATGATATCCTTTTAATTTTTCTAACCGTTCATATTGAACTCTCGATGCTTCTTTTCAAATTATTGCTTGTAAATTATAATATTGTTGAACAAATAAGGCTGTAAGTGCTATATTCATTCAAAACAAACATTAAAGCAGAATTAATTCCTTGAAAACATTTTTAAAGACATTAAAATATTTTAACAATAATCGCTAAGGTCCATAAAGGATTGCAAAAAAATGAAATTTGAACGAAAATCTGAATTTTTACAATAAGTTTGAAAAGCTTCCAAGGTTGCTAAAATCCGGAATTTGCGCACAAAGTGACATAAAATTAAAATAGCTCATATAAAGACATAAAATGACATAAATCAGAAAGATCAAGAAGACGTAGATTATCTAAAAATAATACATTAGTTGTTATATTTCCCGGCGAGAGATAATGATTTCCTCGCCATCTCTATTGCACCTTGCTTTGATTTATTGCCTCCAATGAAACCGGTTGGATGAACGAAGATGCAGCCAGGGATATCCGCTACCTTTGACAATTCTTCATCACGAAGACCACGCCATGCCTCTGGTAGAGGCAACCTGGAAAACCGAGATTTTAAAAATTAGGAATAAAGAATACTACACAGACGATTTATGCGAAATAATAACCTAACTTGCAAAACATTGAATTATTCCGTATAAAACTATCACGTGCAGCTTCCGAAATATATGCATTATATATTGTATAGTATATATATATATAGAACAAGAACACAAATATTCATTAAAAATGATTAAGAACTTCATGGTAGATATAACATGAAACATTTCTAAAATCTATATAAAATATAAACAGTTTATTAAAAAAAAAATTGGACAAAAACCTGTTCTCAAACGGTTGTTTCTGATTTACTGGAACAGCTTGCACTCTCCACTGAGTAGTTGCATTATCTTCGTAAATAACATATATAACATCGTTGTTTTTTAAATTAAGTTGTTCTTCAACGAGAAAAAAATGATCTTTCCATGGCATTCCACCATTTTCTAAGCAAAATATTTGGCCACTTTTGTCAATCTGCAAAATGGCGAGGCAAAAGTCGAACAAGCGGCAATGTAAATTACAAGAAGATAATAACTTATTAAAGATAAGCGTGAAGATTCGCAAACACAGAAGAACATATACACCAAAACAATAATATATAAAAATTAAAATTCAGTAAAAAATGTTTTAAATTTAGATTTAAATTTGATTGGTAGGTAGTAAAGGCGTCCTGGATTCGATCCAAATTTCGATGTAATAAATTTTAATTGACAAGCAAACGAAAAATGGATAATCTACAACAAAAATAGTTAAAATATAACAAACGTCAAAACGATGATTAACTGCGCTGATCACGTGATTACGTGCTGGTAGCCAGGATTTAAAAAGATACCTGAGCAGTTCAACGAATTCCTCGCCAACCAATTTAATTGCCATCATAAACCTGTAAACGAAGAAGTTCATTAAAATAATTTCAAATGAACTAAAAGTTCTCAGATACTCAGTTTAAAAACTTTTCCAAAGTACGAAAAAGTACCTTTCATTTACGTCGACTTTATTTTCATTCCAAGCAGGATTTAACATTGAAACTCGAGATGAGAGCGTACCACCCAAATAATATCTAAATTAAAAAAAGTTACCAAAAGTACGATGAATCGCCATAAGTAATAATTAACTATTCTGTAGCAACTGCTGATACCTCTATTACGCGCTCAGAAAAAGTAACGGGCATCTTATTATAATGAAAAAAATTTTTCCAAAATTAATCCTTATTATCAAATATTTTCCAAATAAACCTTGGTTCGCCATTAAACTGAGCAATTCCGTTATCTATTGCATCGATTGATTCCACAAATGTTTCATATATTTTTTTAAATAAAATACCAATCACCAGATCATCATGAGATAGGCCAAGCAACGTGCTAATAACTCTCTTCCCATAGTGAGCGTAAATAAGACCCGCTGAACTTAATTTCGTATCAAAATTCATTACTCCTAATGTGTTCATTGTATGAGTAAAGTCCCTGTAAGAATTATCTCCTTATTATGAATTAATCTATTAAAACTCACAGATGTAACACTATTCTCAAAGAAACTCTATAAGGCTATCATACCTTAGTGTTGCGTGCTAATACCAATCTAGCTGAGTAACTGTGGTTACGAGAAATTTTTTCCAAAGAACTGATTGAAGAAAAAGATTTATCACACTGTCCACAGGAGAAAAAAACTGGGACATTAGCTTTACTTTCAATTTCTGATTTATAGTAATTCTCAGAACTCCTGAAAAACTTTATTGTACTAAAATTAAAGAACAAAACTAATAACCTTTGATGATGGTCGTACTTCATAGCAGCATGATTATACTCACCACCTACATCAACCACAATATTACATAAGCTCAGCACGCCTTTATCACGACTTCTGCAAAACACCCATAATCTTTTCCAATTTAATTGAACTCAGCATATAACTCACTAAATATCGACTGTTTATAGCAAAAACAAATACGGTGGAATGACGAAAACAAAAATGGAGAAAGTTAGGATGCTAAATTTACTAAAATAAAGTAATAAAATAGATAAACATTAAAGATTAAAAAAAAAACACATTAAAATTATGATGGCAACAAAGTACTACTATAGTTTCTATTGGAGAGGACTGAAAAAACTATAATTATGCCCACTTAAATTAAAGGGAAATGGGAAATAAATCTCAGCAAATAGCTTAAAATGAAGTCAATAATAATGCATACCGCACAATGTCGAAATTATTGTATTCGGGAAGTGATTTTAATAAGAAGATTGCGAAGGCCTGAAAATAATTTAGTATTTTAATATCATATATTTTGAAATAATCAATTGGTCATCTCTATTATTGATATCTATATGAAAGAGACATATCTACCCATCTCGAATCATTCATATCTATCCACAATTTAATATCCCAATAATATTTTACGTATCTTGCGCTGACCTACTTATGACTTTGCTTTAAATAATATGCAGATAATATGCTATAGTTGTATAATTTCTTCCCCAAAAGAAAAGTCTTTGAATAAATGATTACCTCATCGCAGTGAAATTTCCCGTCGTGAGTACCAATTTTAGGCATTGCAAAATGTTTAAAACGATAATTCGCAGCTCGAGCCAAGAAGAACAGTCTATGTACAGATAATTCTGCTGGCATAAAAGAGATTGCATATACACCTAACACTCATGAAGCAACTATGACTTCAACATCGAACCAAACTATTTTTTTACAGCTTGTTCCTGTAACCGTTTGAAAGTTACCTTGACAATAAAAAAGTACCGCGCCATACCTTGGACACCGCACCAAGGCAGCATACGATACACGTAGAACACGAAATTAATCCACTGATGAGGAATATTCACAAACACACATGAAAAAAGGCACAGCTAAAAACATTTCTCATTATGTTAGCATTATCAGTTGACCCCGAAGGTAACTTGAGGTAATCATTAAGGTCAGACTTTTCAACGTCGGTCACATATAGCACTTAGCAATTTGGGGGTAGGAAAATAAGTTGCACAACGTGTCAACGATCGATCGCTGCATTTGGGAGTTTGCCAGGTGGCGTAGAGTTTCTGTGATGCGCGGTTTGGAGTGGTCTTTGTAGGCTAGTGTAGTCGTGCTTAAATCAGGACAGGAAGGGAGTTCTCGAGATTGTGTAAGTAAGCCTGCTTTCATATATTCCTTCCTTCTCAGAATTTCTTCATTTATTTTCATTTGTATATTAGGTTGGAAATTTAACTTTGATCGCTGTTCTTTGAACGAAACGCATTATAAACTAAGCTGTCGTTAGTTTTATTTATTTCAACTGTACTTCCATGAAAAACATAATCATAGTCATTCATAAATCATTGTTAGGTTGTCTTCTACTTATATGTAATGTGCACAGGTGACATGAATTTTTCATTGGTGTTATCCAGTCATTTTTCCTTACTCGTCTCTTCTTAGTTCTACAAATTTGTTGAGGAAGTATGATTGAAAGTGAAAGGAATGTTGAATTGAATTGTTATCACTTATATGAACTTTTATCCCGAAAATGATCCAGAGGACATTTAGTTGTGATTAAACAATTTCCAGAATAAGAGCTGTGTTGGCCTAATTCGTTATAAGATGGCTGATATCTTGGATCAGCCAGACAATGATCTTGATTTGTATGGAGATGGGGAACTTGATACTCGCTTCAGTGAACGCGATGTGCTGGGTGATGACGATGACGACATCATTAAGTAAGGAACTTATCTATTTTCTGCAATCATTCGAGTAGTTTTATCAAGAATATTTACAGATATTACGCATTTATTGTTTTTGTTATACTGCTAAATTGAGGTGTGTATGAGTTTTTCGCTCAATGATGCAATTGTTTGCTTATGCTATGTAGATTCGTAGCATGTGTCACTATCACTATCGAGTTGTTGATTTGGAGCAGTAATATATTTCATGATCTTCATTTCCATCTAGTATTTCATTAGATAAACAAAAAAATTTCAATATGCAGGGATGGACAAGACAGTCACGTATCAAAAAATGGTAATACTGCAAATGAAGCCAAAGTAGTGAAATCTGAAGCAAATGATACAGATTTATATGACGCTGCGATTGAACCATCTGGGCAAGTTGTGAAAGCGGAATCATTGCCCGTAAAATCTAGCATTACAGCTGCTCCACAAGGAAATCAATCAAAGGCTCTTCCAGCACTTGGTATAAATCAGAACAACACTGGTAGAAGATACTGTTGCTACATAGGTAGTTTGTTCTTAATTTTATTTAAACTTTAATGATTAATCAAAAAAGCGTTATTTATTGTCTCATTATTGTTAACGGTCTTTCATATTTTAGTACATGAAAAGTAAAATTGATGCTTAATTATACGTGATTGGTATACATCTGATGATTAATGTTACTGGGTGCTTGTAAGGTATGTTGTCGGGGGTTACTTCTGGTAAACATTGAAATATGGATGGGATGGGATGGACTGGTCAGTCAGAAAACGACATTATGCAAGTAAAATAGAAGTAATGAAATTTGAAAGTTGATACTTTTTTGTGTAAAAATGATGTCTCGTCAGATAGTTTTCTCTTGCATTCATATAGTTGAGAATGTGCATTCATAAGATTCATTTTTTCCTGTTATTCTCAGGCAACATGACATGGTGGACAACTGATGTTGATTTACAAACTATCATATTATCTTGTGGTGCTACGAATTTGATTGACATCAAATTTTACGAAAATCGAAATAATGGTCAGAGTAAAGGCTTTGCATTAGCAGTTTTTACTGCTGAAAGTTCAGTCAAAATGGTTATGGAAAAATTGCCACAAAAAACACTTCATGGACAACAGCTAGTCGTTCTTCCATATACAAAAGCATCTCTGGCAAAATTTGAAGATGCGACTAGACGAGTTGATCAGGTACAGATATTTGTCTAATATGTACACTTACCAGTTTTGTTTCGTGTATTTTATTTTGAGTTTTAGTCTTACTTTTAACTTTTTATGCCTTTTAGAGAAATGACAAAAAGGACACCAAGAAGGATGATCAAAAAACGCCATTTGTTGGTACAATTCGTATCGGTATGCCACCACAACAACCATTACAGCCTGGACAAATGACTATGCCACCACCGGTACCATTACGACCACAGGTTCAGGTAATGTTAAACGTAATTTTTACCACTTCTATCTAAAGTTAAGGTTTTTGAGCTTTATTGATGTGATTGTTCAGGTTCCTCCACCGATGCCATCATTGCGTCCACCAGCTCAAGTTGCACTGATATTGCCCCCAAATCAACAGCCTCCCCAGTTGCGCGGTCCTCCACCAACCTCACAACCTCTTCCGCTTGGTGCACTTAGTGTGACACGACCACCGGTCAATTTAAGTGCCCCACCGCCAAACATACCCCAAGTTCAATTATCAGGTAAATAATATTCTTATATGGAAATGCATGCGCATAGTTAGATCCAATGTGTTTAGTATCATGTGAGCTTCCCTCTAGTCTCTCAACCAATATTGTTTTTTTTCAGCTGGAGCACCGCCGCCCGGCGCTCCACCAATGAATCGACCACCTCCCGGTTTTGGTCAACCACCTCAAGCTTTGCCATCAATGTCGTCGGCGGGGACAGCGGGTCCATCGAGCACTACACAACCAGTAACAGGAATGGCCCCTCCCGGTGCTCCACCTACGTCGCACCCTCCTCCTTCCTTTCCTCCTCCAGGTGCCCATATTAATCCACAAGTGTACCGTCAGAATTACGGAGGAGGTATTTGTTTTCTTTGCAAGTTTCTGTAAAAATTTAGGAATTATTTTAGAGCCACAGTGGTTTTTTAACAATGTAAATTAATGTGGCTGAGGATAATAATTGTTGGATTTTTAATTAAAAATTTGCAGGGCCAGCATCGGTTCCTTGTACCATTGAAGGGGTGTCGGAAGCTGAATTTGAAGAAATAATGAATCGTAATCGCACTGTTTCTTCATCAGCTATAACACGTGCTGTAAGCGATGCTGCCGCTAATGATTATGCATCCGCTATTGAAACATTGGTCACCGCAATATCTCTTATTCGACAAAGTCGTGTTGCCAACGATGATCGTTGCAAAGTCCTCATTTCTTCATTACAGGTTCTATTCGATCTTTTCGAAGTTTTGTTACCATTAATTGTTGTTATCGGAGATTCAGTATCTTTAATAGCATATGCTGCCTATAGAAAAAGATTTCAGGACACTTTGAATGGGATAGAGAGTAAATCATACAATTCATCTTCACGTAAACACCGATCAAATCGTGATCGTTCTCGATCGCCATCTGAACGATCTCGTAAGCGACATCGTCGTTCATCTAGAAGTCGTTCCCGTTCGCGAGAACGTTATGACTACTCTCCACGACATTCCTCTTCATCAGGTCGACGTGCATATTAATTATCGAGCGTCATCATACTCATGTTCAGCAAATAAAAAAAATTATATTTCCTTTTTTCTAAATGACGAAATTTTTGCCTCTTTATGTTATGATATGTATTTTTCATTTCATTCATTTTTTGCAATCATGGCATTACTGCTCTCTCAAGATGTTTTATGCGTCCTCCTGGAGTCGATTTGCACTTTATCAGGTATGTTCCTTTTGATTTTCCTGTTGTGTTTTCTGAATTGCACGTCAGATGAGTAATTTTTTAAGATTTAATAGGTGGAATGATCTTTATGAAATTTCTGAAATCTGTCATGTCTACGGAATCTCTGCTCATAATTGCTTAATCTTTTTGAAGGGCATTTAAAATTAATTTGTTTTGTGACTCTAAAATCTGGATTTTCTTGCATTGTGATGGTGCATAATCCTTTGAGTTTTAAAGAAAAAATATAAAGTTTTTTGCATCCAGGCAACATGAGACGTTCACAGTATCGATTCTCTAATGTCAGATTTAGCTTTTTTATTCATACTGAAATTTTTGTCATAAATAAAGTTTTGACTCTGCTTGCAATCCTTTTGGCTTGTAAGAATTTCATTGCTTAGTGATGGATCTTCAATCTTCAAATTGTAATAAAATTTTTTAATGGCACAATTTATAAATTTAAGGAATCATTTTAAATTTATTTTATAGAATTTTTCCTTAAGGGATCAAATTAGTTTGCAAAGTAGTTTTAATGTCTGAATATGCTCAATATATTTTATCTAATACGTTCTTTGTGAAAATTTTTGTTGTGATGTCTTTACCAACATTACTCTACCATTTATACTCAATTTTGATGTGCATGACAGCTGTGTAAGTGGTATAAGATTTCACTTTGGTAGGTCTAGGTTTTGTTTCATTATGGCTTTTGTATACACGCTAGTGCTAATTAAGAGTCATATCTTCATCTTATCATTTCACTTTTCAGTTGTCTTAAATCTAATGATTATATTCTTTGTTTCTACAATGACATGAGTAACAAATTTTCATAATTTGATGGCCACACTTCTTGAAAAGATTATTTTTATTTTCCTGATCTTGCTGGGTAAGGAAATTGAGGAAATATTGTTATATGTTGAATGAAACTTATCTTCCTCCTGTTTTCTACATATGCTTTTTTGAATACTCAAAATCTTATTGAATTTTTCTAAGGATCTCAGTGTTTTCTTTATTTCATTGCTTCTTATTAAGAGGATTTTGCGTGAAAAAGGAGCTTTGAGTTACGGTGAAGCTTAAGAAAAGTTTTAAAACATCGTTTAGCAGTGATTCCTATGCCGAAATCTGTTCTTTTTGCAGAAAAACGTGGTTTAGTATTCTGAATACATCATTTCTTGTTAAGTATAAAGTCGAAAAAATTCTATCAGAGACGGTAGAGGTTATCACTGCTGTTGGAATAAGATTGTTCCCTAAGTTGCTATGTCCATACATATAACATATAACATTATGCGAATATTTTCTTTTGAATTTCTTTTAATTGACATAAAATTATTTTGTCAGGAAGAAATGATGTTTTAGTTAGGATATTAGTCTCTTTTGTCTGTTTTAGTTTCCTTCAGAATGCGAAATATAGTTATAATGAATTTGATCCGCTGTGCCTTGTTGATTCGTGTTTTTCTGACTGCGTAAGGTTTTTTGACAAATTGCAAGACACTTCATCTTTTTGTCTTATATACTTCTGGTTTCGTAATGAATTATTTTCGATATAGGCGTTATGAATGCGGATGATGTTGAAATATTACGGATGGCAATCGGTTTCATTATGCTTTCGCGACGGTGATGTTGTTAGTGGTATCGCAGTGGTCATGAGCAGATGATGGACACAGTGCAACATTTTCAAATTTATGCTCTTTTTAAAATATAAACCCCTTTTTCTCCTAAAAAATGTCGTTGGATATTGTCATCGTAATGAAAACAGTTCTTATGTCTGTTGACTTTTCTATTTCCTTTTAATAAATAAAAGTTTTTGAAAAACCAAGAATTGTGTTTATATGAAGCATTTCAGCGCGTTAAATTGTATCTGGAGGTGAGCATTTTTTGTTAATTTTGATCACAGTTGTTTTTTGTTCATTTTGTTTCTGTTTCCAGTCCGGAAATGTCACATAAAATTTTAATGTTGCAAAATACTATGCAGGTGATGATTTTTGCATAAGTTGAATGAGGCGTGCTTCTTCAAGTTGTTTGTAGATTAATTTTGATGACCTTAATGTATAGTAGCTTAATGATAGTCCTCGAGCGCATTTTCTTTGCTTGCAGTGAAACTTTTCGAGAAGTTTCTTTCTATTATTTGTAAATTCCAGATTTCTGAATCTTCCTGTGGGATAACCCACTAATTGTCTTCTGGGAGTTTCAAGAAATACTGCTAGCATTTCATTGTTTGAATCTTCTTTTATAAAATTTGGCTTCTGAAGACTATTTAGCTTTGTATTAATTGTGCTATATATTTCAGATTGAAATCATTGGTCATTATAGTTATACAGTTAGCGGAGTGTACATCTTCATACGGGTCTCTTGTTCAAAACGTCCTTCGGTGCATTGTTTCGCTTGTCTTTCGGCATTGATCTCAGCAACTTTGGAGCTCTCATCTATTAAATTTTTATTGTGTCTTTAATGTTGTCAGTTAGATATAACACGTCGGAAAATTTTCTGGCTGTTTAACAGCATACTACAACTTTGATGATTTGTGGATCTCTGCATTATTTAAATAAATGAATTGAATTCTGTAGTTTTGACATACCTTTTTTAGAATTGAAAAAGGACTTTTCTGATGATTTTCATTTCTTCCAATTTCTCCGTATGACCTCTACCAGTTAAAAATTTGAACACTCTCCGTATATCTGCCTTTGAATTTCCTTTATCAGCAGAAGCGGTAGTCGCTTCATATAGGTTAGCATTAGTCAGCGCGAAACGAAGTGTGATCTGCTGAGATTAAAGAATCGAATAGGGAATAAAGCAGTCTAGAGATTTACCATATTGGGGCGCAAATAAGTGGTAAGGCACTTCGTTACAGTATGCTTAAGTCGATTTCTCAAGTTACATTCTTTAATTATTCCTTGAGCACGCTTATCATCGAAGTAAAACTTTATGATGAAACTTTGGAACTTCAAGTTTGGCACGTGTTATTAGCTAAAATTGGCATGTGGGAATGAAATTTCTTAGAAATGAAGTAAATTTTATTGTCAATAAAATTATGCATGGAATGTTTGCAATGTGGTTATATTTTCTTTGATGCCTACAATTTTAACATTCGTTTGTATGGTTTAGGGAGAATTTTGTATTGGGTTATATATAATTATAAATTGGTTCCAGAAATCTTGTTAATAAAATTGGTTATTAAAGGTAGGGAAGCAGCGATGCAGTGCAGCAAATAAACTAGAAATAATTTTAGAATGAAATTTATACAGTTCTTAGTAGGTTGAAATGCTTATCTCCTCCATTCTCTTTCTTTTTCCCTCTATCTCTGGATTTAAAACGCGATGGCAGCATGAAGCAAATCGCAGCAAAAGTAGCTTTCGAAATGTCCTTGGTCTTGATGATAATGCTCCTATCATTAATCCTTGCACTTCACGCATTGCCCGTCATACCACGCTTGAATCTCTTTTTTTGCTTCCCATAATTCAATAATTTCTGGATATTTCTGATAATCTAAGACATTATCCAACTATTTCAATATTTTCTTTTAGCTCTAAGATAATATGTACTCAAATATATTAATTTAATGGAACTAATAGCTATAAATCACATTTAAATTGTTTTAATATTTGACGATGATAAGATCATAAATAATCCATGAGTCATTTCAACTATCCACATGATTCAGTTTCTTTTGGTACATTCAGATTCTTCTCACAGAAATAAATTATTGGAAATGTCTGCTAAAACTAATAATTACCTTTAAACGATTATTGAGATGTTTGAAATCACGGAAATTGTTCAGAGAAATTTTTTTAGGAATAAAATAAAGTCTTTAAATAGACAAAAAGAGAGAGAGAGAGAATGTTTAATTCATGCATGAATTTAAAATGCATTACCTATCATTAAAACAAATCATTCATGACATGAAAAATACGAAGGGAATTCAGAAAACTTTGATAGAACATGCTATCCATTCGTACTATCGAGAATGAGCGATTGAACGTGAAAACGTTATCCGGAAGGAGCGGAGACGTGTGACTCGGCATAATCAATATGCTTTGGTATAAATAAACTTTGAAAAATGCTATCAGAAGAGTGAGAAATTTGTTGATATTTATGAAGCAATTCAATCTAAAGTTATTTGATATCTTTGAGGAAAAGTGTTGCTTTTTAGTTTTTATCACAATCATTGCTATAGCCACCTATCAGTCGTATCAGATCTTTCTATTTTCATTGCATCATTACTGAAAATTATTAAATTTGTCAGCGATTTGTTAGGGCAGCTAAGTTCATTTAATTTAAGAAGTCTATGAAAAATAATTTGTTATTAATTTGTTATTTAACACTAATCTTAAATAGCTAGCAATTAGAAACTTTCTTTTATTAGCTTCTGTAAGCTTTCAAAAATAAAATTAATGTTCGTAGAATGAACTTCTGGCTTCATGATATCAAGATAATAACTTCTAAAAAAGAAAGTTTATGATATAGGAGAATTGATTACTAGTTATAGATTGAGTGTGGAGATAAATAAATGTTTGAAAATTGATACCATAATAATTTTCAAATTTATTTGTTAAGTTTTGAAATCGATGATTTCAATTCAAATACTGCATATAGAAATCATTGTTATTCCCCAATAAGACACTCATATTCATATCTTCCACTTTGGAATTTGAGAATTTTATAGTATAAGTTCAGATTCATAGTACACAATGCGGAAATCGAAACTCGCTCTATTTTCGGTGAGGATAAAATTTTTAGCAATGAAATAAGTTGAGATAGAATGGAATGAATCACCGCCCGTTTCTTGTAATCCCCGCGACTCCATAGTAATAGGTATGCTGGGAGATGAAATATTTAAATGGTTTCATTCTTGTCTCGATATTCCGCGATATTTCATCGTCCATCCTATTTGATTTCTTTCACTGCTCAACTCCTTTCAAAAGAAAAAAAATCCCATAATCGTCCTGTCAGCATTTATCGAATTACAACAACCAATTATTTCATCTTTCTTTTTTATTTCACCTTCGCTTCGAATTTGCAAAAATTTAAATTCTATCAAACTTATTTCCATTTGACTCTTTATTGAGTTTTTCAATTCCATTTTTGTTTCTCAATTGATCTATTGCTGATTGCAATGATTATATATATGTAGTAAATGGACGAAATGAAAAAAAATTAGAAGTTTGTGAATGGCTTAAACTATCTTTTAAATATGAATATTACGTGATTTTCGTCATCATTACAAGTACATCACGCATTGGTCCGTGTGTAAAGTGTTTGAAGAATGCTACTTTTGAGAACTTTACTGACCAACATTGTATGCTGTCCACATCTTCTAAAAAATAGAGTTTAAGAAACCATGTTCTCATACTTTAAAAACTTAAAGTAACCAGTAATGTGGATTTTCCAGTTTTGCCCAATTTGAACCAATGAATTTTAAATTGCCAAGAGTATGAGAACATATAATAACTATTGCATAGCTAAACAAAAATCACCATATTTTTCTAGCACTGTCGAATACAATTTTATTTTATTTTATTGTTTAGCAAAGTTTTACGAAAATTCCATTGTATTTTGGTAGTGCTATAAAAATTCTGAAATCCAGGAACAAAATTTAAATCTAATCAATTATTTATGGTTATACTATCAAAAATAACTTAAGTAATCTAATCTAATTACTTTGAAGATTCATTCAGATCTGACTATGATCGAAATATTAGGACAGTATTTTATTTTTTTAATTAAAGGTAATATTATTCTAACAATGACAGTTCTCATCGATATAATCCAACTGTATGTATATGAATTATTCATAGAGTGGTACTAGACACTGTGCACAATTTACTGCAAAGCACATCGTGTCAGTTGACCTTGCGTACCCGACGAACATTGATTAATATTGACTGATCAATGACATACAGAATCTATGAGGTTTGTGTTTTCGAAAATTTCATCAAAATCATCAGTAGGTACATTTTATGATGAGAAATGTTTTTCTTTTATAAATACGAATACTCAATTAAGTATTCGTATTTTTTCTACTAACTGATACAGAATGGGTGGAAAAAACGGGTTACGCAAGACATTCTACGCAGTTTCACGTATGAAAAAAGTTAGAAGGCATTTAGAATGTGAAGTTCACAATTCAATATGTTTGTTCTTCTTTCACAAAAATTTGAAATTTAAAAGTTTAGTTTTAATTTTTACCTAATCTTATTATCCGTTTCATTTTTTATTTATCGTTCCACCTACAAATTGTACTTTACAAAAAGAATTTTCCCACTTCTTTTGCTAGTTAGCTTTCATTTCCATTTCGTTTGTTTTTCTAAATTTCGAAATCCCATATCTTTCAGAACAAAAATTCTTTGGTAAGTGGTACAGACTTAAATAGTTTAAACTTTTACTCATAAAACTCTGTCAACTTTTATTTTCATTCTTTATTTTGTTTGGAAGAGCTTTGGTTTGGCTCAATCGAGTATGTATTGAACGTTTTAGCATTTCATGTAAGGTTATTCTTCTTGAGGTTATTCATGTAAGGTTATTTTCTGTTAATGATCGAAAACATAGTTGAATAGATCAATTACTTGATTTTTTTTCTTTATCGCTGATCTAGAACAGTTTTGGACTTTGTTGAGGTGATGGTTCGGATGGGTGACCACTTCGTTTCAGTACTGTTAGGTTACATTCAAGTTGGACGGTGTTCGACGAGCATTCTTTGTAGAAAAAAGTTAATTAGTTCTTTTGGATAATAAAATTAGGTAGAAACAGTTCAAGAAAGAATCATAAGATCATTCGATACATGAAAGTGGCAGAAAAGAAAGAATCGCTTCGTATCACTCATAGCAAATAGACAGAGAAAAATTAATGTTAACAAAGAATTGCTTGAATATGCGATAGATAAAGCCGATGCTATTAATCGTTAGAATAATGAATTGATATTAAACAAAGGATGAGAAATCATTTGACTGAGGAAATTTAAGACAAAGGATTCCCACAACATAGATTTCACAAATAGAACGATAAAGTAATTTTATGTATAAATAATTACAAGAGAGTGTAATTCTGGACAGTACAGAATCTTAAAAGTTATGGTTCTAAAAAAATTTCGTTTGCATAACTATGTGAAGATGAGAAGTAGGAGAGAAAAATCAATCAAATCAAAGAAGTCAGGATTAATTTCCCGGTTAAACAGTATATAAGCTATGAGTTCTGAATAACTGAAAGTCATCTGAGTGAAATGCTATCAGTCAAACATTCATATTGGTGCAGCTGCTTCTAGGAATCACCAGATGAGCAGATGGCGCTGTTGGAAGCTCTTCCAAACTGTTCTACTTCCCAATCGTTACTTTCCTGTGAATTTTTTCGGCAGTATTTTCTAGTTCAAAATTTCAACCATTTCAGATTGTCTTCATGAATTTGATGGACTGACATTCGAGACATTCAGGGTATTCAATGATTAATTAATTTGTAATCTTTCTCAACTGGCAATATAAAGAAGGGATTAGTTTGTACGATGGATTGTTAGTTTGAAATTAAGTCTTTTCCAAGCAATAGGAATGATGAAAAAATGAAAAAAACGTTCGATGTTCTTTGACAAGCAAATAGCTTCTCATCGATCTTTCAGCTTTACTTTCAATATTACTTTTCGTTCTTTTCTAATGTAGCAAAGTTTTCCATGTCACAAATATATTTGACTGAAAGAGTTCGACCGCAAATTCTTGCTATCATAAAATCATTATCAAAATAAAATAATCGAAAAATCCTGAAAAAAAATTGTTTAATCATTCACTGTCTAGTGAATCCCAGTTACATTTATGAAATAGTTTTTATTGACCGAATTATAAACTTTTTGATGATTATCATTATAGCAGATACCACCAATTTTAGCAGTTCAGAATGGTACCAATCGTGCTTTTACTCAAGAAGATTATCTTCAAAAAAAGTGATTGAAAGAATGAATAATGTTAAAACAAGCAAAACAATCTGTTGATAACAATATTGATTGATATTTAAAGAAGGCTAAATAAGTCTTAAAAAATTTCCAACCTGTACAAATCGATTATAACAATTTAAATAACGTTTTAGAGCATTTTGACTGAACTAACGATTCCAACAATTTTAGTCTAGAAATACTGTTAGAAATTTTCAAATTTAGAAGAAACTACTATCGCAGAATTCCTATCTACCGTTAATCAGAGAATTCCCGAAATACTAGTTGTGCAGCATTTTTATAAATTATTCAGAAATCTACATTCAAAATCTCAGTGGCATGAATTGTTATCGGACTGATAACTCTCATCGGTCTTTGATCTTAGAAGTTCTTTTGTTTTATGAAAATTTCAATTTAAAATTTCTACTACTCCCTCCAAAATCGTCTATATGATTAAAATGAGTGTGCGAAAGTCTTTTCCACATTTAGAAATTAATCAATGCTTTCTCGAAGCGTTACATAAATTCATTATTTAAAATATCTAAAGATGAAACGTGTCCATCAGCTTCACTCCTTCGATCACTTCACACATATTTCATTTGTTCAGGAATGAATTTTGCAATCCTACCAATATTTATGATAAATGTCATCTTTCTCTCTTCATTTTTTCTTCTTTATTTTAATTCTTAGTGGAAACGGTGCAACTTTAAGGACTTCTCTTATTCATAGTTATATAAGATGATAACAGGATATTAGAATACAATGACCAGATACGGAGAATAATATAAACAATTATAAAACTGTAGTTTTGATGCAACAGCTATTGTATGAAATAGCCAGGGATGATATGCTAATGTGACAGTCAATGCTTTTCTATTTTGAGGAAATTTCCTTCTAGAATTCCAGTTTGACCTAATCTTATTAGAATTGATATTTTATTAGATTATAAGAAATACAGAGTAAAGTAAGGCAAAAAATCTCTTTTCAACCAGCACTCATTTATTTTTCTTGAGCTCAAAAAGCTGGGATGGAAGACATAAGAGGAGATTAAACTAATTCATTAAACCGGTCGTCTTCTGGCGGCAGTTTAATTTGTCGCGAATTTATTTGTTAAACAACTATTCTTTCGTCTAAAATGTATTCCATCTCTTTGTGTTGCTTCCGTCTCTCTTTCTCCTCTCTCTCCCTCCCTCTCTCTCTCTCTCTCTACCTTTATATATATAATTTTTATGGCATGAAATTGTTGAATACGTTATTTTTCATTTTCCACCTAAATTTAGATTACATTCGTTCATTTGAAATATTTCTATTTTCAAAGAAAAGAAAAAATTATCTCTAACGAAATCTTTCACTTTCAAATTTTTCTAGCAAAGTTCTGTTTCTATTGTATAATATCAGATCCTTTCTTATTTGTCATCCTCAAACTTACAGGAATTTTGAAAAGACACATCAAATTTCAATGTTGTAAATTTTGAGGTAATGCTTTATTGGCTCATTATTTTCAAGGCTTCAAAAATCTTTTCTGATTCATATGGAAATTCCAGCTGTACAAAAGAAATTACTTTTTGTTAAACTTTTCACATTTAGATACCTGCATTTTTAATCACTAGTATTATATATCACTTCAAAAATCAATACTTGGCTTAATTTCCAGTTTCAATAATTTCTGATTTTATTTAGTAGGATTTTATGATGGAAAATACAAAGTCTCCGTTAAAAGTATTTAAGCTAAGAAAATGTCAAATAAACATTAGTGTACTTCTGGAAATTAAGATCAACTGCTCTTTAGAATGATTGATACCGAAAAGTACTGTATAGACAAAAACAAGGAATGTTGCGACAGTCGCGGCGACATTCATCGCTCCTCAGTTCCGAAGACCGTTAGTTCGAGAAATTAAGGATTGCATGAAATGACGAAAAGTTTCTTTCAGCTCATTTCTGTCAATCAGCAACTTTGTTTGCTTTTCGAAGAAATTTAGGATGAAAAATGTGAAAGAGTCGATGCTTTTCCTTCCAGCTGTTCCTATCGCTGACTGTTCATTTCCGCCTGGCAAAAGGGAAAAACTTCCGCAAATCTCTGTTGAAATGTAGCACTGCCAGTTATTTCATACTTGAAGTTCAAGTTCTTCTCCACAACAAACTCTCCAAGATTTCTTCCTTCGAATTGCTTCTCTAATGCCTTCCACCTCTGTTTTTTTGCTTCCAAACAAATTTTTTTTTCAAATTTCTTCCTTCCTTCTCTTTGTTTTCTTAGCTTTTCACTCCCATCCTTACCTTCATCCTTTCAAATCCCAACTTAGTACAATTCGTTATACTAAATATTGTTTGCCTATGTCTGTCTTTGTGTATATCTCGACAGATAGCACATCCAATCTCGATCTGTTAGCTCTATTTCCTAATCACAAGATATATCTTCTCGTACCTTCATGTATACCTTGTTGGTTTTCATTCTCTGCTTCTTACATTCAGTTTACATCGCTTTTACAGTTTTTGTTGCCTGAATAATTTCATCCGTATCTTTGTGCTGATTATTTACGCAGTACTGTCCACTATTCTTACATTAATTCATAAGGTCATCAAGTTTGTATCAGCTATGAAATTTCGGTGCAACTGTACAATAAAGTGATGTACAAGGAATGAAAGAAAGGTCACACCACGTTTTTCTTTAAGTAGTTATGAGCTCATGTTCAAGCAACCCAGAATCACTTAAATCTGTCTAGCAAGTTGCAACTTACTCGTTTGCATTTGCGTATAACATTAACTAACTCTCTGACTGATTCCTGTTTACAGTTCTGCTTACAGTTCGTGTCATTCTCCGTCACGTCTCATCAATTCCTCTCCATTTTCTTTCCGTGATCTCTCTGTATGTGTGTATATATTTATGTACTTTTGTTTATTATTTCTTTCTTTGCTTATTTATGCTTCATAGGATCGATGAATTTTATTCAGCTGAACACAGTCAGTGTTATTTATAACTGCTAAATGTCTACGAATTGAGCCCATACAAAAAATCCTCCTTCCGATGAACTTTGCCCTTTAGCATTGTTAGAACATTCTCATTTCTTCATTTGTATTATCGGATTTAGGGTTAACGCATGCTTGAGTATATTCGTTCATTGTTTCACGGATAAAATGGAAAGTTGCTGAACAAATTCGGAATTCATACGCATTAACTAGTGGTCATGAACCTCCTCATCCATTTCCCCTCCTTACCCAGTCATTTTAACTTCTTTCACTGCTCTCTGAATTGACTGATTTAGGGAAAACACATTTCTGTTCTTTGTGCTCCTCAAAAGTCGTAAGTTTTCGCCATCGTTTCCTTTCATACAGTAGTAGGAGACTGTTTTGTACAGTAAAGGATTGGTTTCCTACTCCTCTATTCTTTATTTACATTACGATAATGATAGTAACTATCAGTTACAGTTCCATCGTATTACTGAACATTAGAGGATTAGCGGTCAGTAATATTAGTAAAATCATAATGAAGAGAGATAAAAATCCAAAGAGAAAAATTGATTTGGACGAAAAGATAGTTGCAAAAGTGAAAATAACGGAAGAATGATTGAAAAAAGCGCAGATAGATTTAATCCAACTTTTATCAAAATGACTTTTCCATTAAATTTAACAGTTAACCACTTGCAATTACAATTAAAATAAATTGATAAAATTAGAAAGAAGCGATAAGTGACCCAATTGGTCAATAAAGTCGTGTAATTGTGTTAATTATTATTTTACACAATGCTTTATTTATTCCCTACCTCCGACAGGTATTACGAGAGAATGCTCTCGAACGGTCATCCTTTAGATTAGATTGACCCAATTAAGGAACACATCGAAAATTTGAATGTTTGATCAGAGTGTGTACAAGTAGCAGAAAACTAATACGAAGTGAAATGGAAATATAGAAATGTTTTACAAAATGTTCGTTGCCAAGTCTATGTTAGATCAATAATGAAATGCTGCTGTATGATAGATGCCGTTTTAGAATTCACATTTCAAAATTGCCATCTTAAGATTCATATCAGTACTATTGTTCGTTTCATGATTTTTGTCTATTCTTTGTTTTTTTCTAATTGATTTAAATACATGTAATATCCAGAAAAAGTTTCAAAATGTTTGAAATCTCTGCTAGTAGTTGAGGTAACATGCTAGCTTGTTTGAAAGAATAAAATAATAGGTTGGGATCGAATTTAATTAGGTTGAAATTGATTTGATTCATTGCCCTTTTCATTTAAATGTTAATCTAACATTTAAATTGACCTTCTCCTCTCAATCACTGTCAATGTTACCATAGTTATTAATACAGACCAATACAACTATGAAACATGAATTCCACTTCGACAAGTTAAATACAGGTCACTTAATTGCATCACTCATTCCACTTATCTCATAGATTGACCACTCATTGACCGCTTTATTTTTATTTCTTAGTCAGTAACGGTAACACTTCTCTTCTCTCCCTTACTGTTCCATCCCGGATAAATTTATACCGTTTCGTTCGTTAATTAATTATTAGTTAAAAAAATGCTATATGCAATTGTTGTGGATAATTAAAAGGAATAGAGTGAAGTTTATGTTGGAGACAAAAATGGTAGAATATTATCAACAACTACCTTCAAACAATTATAATTATCAACAACAACCTGGCTATGATTACACACAACAGGAAGAGGAATGGGATCGCGAAGGACTGTTAGATCCAGCTTGGGAAAAACAACAAAAAAAGGTCAAGTGTCGGATATTTGTCATTTAAATTTAAATTTGAATTTTTTGACAAATTTTAGTGATTACATGCATTTAACGCCAATACGATTCAAATGTTCCTTATAATTTCTATCATCATTTAAAATATTTTAAATTATCTCAGAATTTATTGTAATGTTTTTTAGTAATTTATTGATTTACAGACATTCACAGCATGGTGTAACAGTCATTTGAGAAAGGCTGGCACCAGCATTGAAGTCATCGAGGAAGACTTCAGAAATGGTACTTTGGGATTCATTAGCTGCTTGAATTTCCAATAGTCTAAATGCAGAAATGAGGAATTTCCCATTATTCAAGTTTTTTTTGGTAAATTAAATACATGATGGATTCATTCTGAAAATTAGTTCATAAAGTAGAAAAAAAATTTCGCAAATCAGTAGATTAATTTCATCAAATAATTCAGGTTTGAAGTTAATGCTATTATTGGAAGTGATATCAGGTGAAGCATTGCCACGACCCGATCGTGGAAAAATGCGTTTCCATAAGATTGCGAATGTGAATAAAGCTTTAGAATACATCGAAAGCAAAGGAGTTAAGTTGGTTTCTATTGGTGCAGAAGGTAATTACAATCTTTTGATTAGCTATATATTAACAGTGAGGTTTCTGAGGTTTCTTCTTTTATTGTCTCCTCATTATTACTTTTAACATGAAGGGATTGATTTTAACTGTATTTATCATTCCAGCTAATATTTTGGAAAAGTAATCTATGTGGTTGCATTCGTTTTAACTTTCAACAACATAATGAACAAAAGTTATACTTTCATTTTAAGTCATTTACGAAGGTATACTTGTAAATGTAAATCCCTTTAGTTCTTTTTTATCTACAAGTCCCTAAAAATTTCTAGAAATTGTTGATGGCAATGTCAAAATGACTCTTGGTCTCATCTGGACCATTATTCTACGGTTTGCAATTCAGGATATTAATGTTGAGGGTAATTTTTGCGCTGAATATCAGTGAAATAATAATTTCAAAAAACAATCAACTTAATTTGAATAGAAAGTTCAGAAATGCTAACGTTCTCGCATATTAATTGGAATAATTAGAATGTAATGATACCTTATGCTATCCGAAATACTACTGTTTTAGTTAGACTTTGCAGTGTTAATTTACTTTAATTGATTCAGATAGAATAAATCTATCTTATCATTTAAATTATATACAGACCATTAAAATGCTCATATTTTCAATTTCACCCAAACAGATATTAGATTTATTCATTTCAGAATTATCGGCGCGTGATGGATTATTGCTGTGGTGTCAGAGGAAAACAGCACCCTACAATAACGTTAATGTACAAAACTTCCACACCAGGTGAGGATTTTTCCTTTCCCTTAAAAATTATCTGTTATTTGTGAAATTGTGTGCTCTTCTCTCTTCATTGAAGTTCCACTGTTTCAATAATGATGAAATTATCATATAAATATTTCAGCTGGAAAGATGGCTTAGCATTTTGTGCCTTAATTCATCGTCACCGCCCGGAATTAATTGATTATTCGAAATTACATAAGGGCGATCCGATTCACAATTTAAATCTTGCTTTTGATATAGCGGAAAAATATTTGGACATCCCAAGGATGCTCGATCCTGAAGGTTAACTCTTCTCTTTGTCCAATATGAATGAATTGGTAAAGTAACTTGACTTTATTTATTTGCTGTTAACTCGAAATTTCGTTCATGATTGTTGCAAGAAGTTCATGGCTTGGATAAAAAGGTCTTCAGATCTCGTCTACAGCCAAAAGCCGGATGAGAAATCGATCATGACCTATGTGTCATGCTTCTATCATGCATTTCGTGGTGGCCATCAGGTTCATAGCTTTTTGTTCGGTTGACGGTTTTTTGAGTGTGTATGTGTCTGTTTTTGTTTTCTCTTTGATGAAAAAGCTAATTGTCGAGATGGGAATGCTTTGTTAAATTATTTTCGATACTTACCTCTTTCATTTTCAACATTCGCTTAATAATTTTAAAATCAAACTTGCTTCAGCAAATATTTTACTTTGTGTTGACATGTTTATCTCATTGTATGCTTCAGTTAAGCTTAAATTCATCACACAAAGGACATGACAAGTTCAACTTCATCGTTTTCAATTACTGAAAGGATTAGAAATAAATTTTAGGTGGCAAAAAGTCATTATCCCTTCAATATTTCAAAAAAATCTCTTTCCCAGGCAAATATCTTAAGAAAAAGTTATTTCTGGGATTGAATTCTTATACAAAAGACGGAAAGAGGAGGTGGAGAAGAAAAAATACAGAAATGAACTACCGAAGAAGCATATTATTTTTGTATTCCTTATATAATATTATTTCAAATTAACCATTTAATAATGTTTGTTTTTCAAAAAACATTTCAACTACATCAAAAAGCAAAGCAAACAGGTTGCAGACATGGTAAGCAATGTACCTGATGAAAAAGCCGTGATGACCTATGTGTCCAGCTATTATCATTGTTTCCTTGGCATGCGTAAGGTGTGCGCTATATCATTATTTCACTAATTACCATTTATTTAGGGAAAATGCATGTAATTTTTGTTCTCTGACATATTATGTTTCAATTAACAGCAGTACAAACTTTTAGAAAATGCATGTTTGTGAAGTTTTTCTTTTTTTAAGAGAATTTAAGTTTTTTTAAAAAAATATCGCAAGTTTTTACAGACTGAAACAGCAGCTCATCGTATAAATCGTGTGCTTAAAGTAAATCAAGAAAATGAAAAAATGATGGAAAATTATGAACGTATGGCAAGTGATGTAAGTATTGGTGATAAAGAATGATTTGATTAATTGGGAGTGATCTCTATTGACGATAAGAATCAGCATTTGAGTATAAATATTAAAAAATGATAATTATAGAAAATTTGTAATTGAATTTAGTATCTTTGTTAATTACTGAAAGTTAATTTTTTTAGTTGTTGGATTGGATACGTCGTTGGATGCCATGGCTATCAAATCGATCAAGCAACGAATCATTGGAAACGATACGTAAAAAGCTGGATGATTTCCGAAATTATCGTCGACATGAGAAACCACCACGAGCAGAGGAAAAAGGAAATTTGGAAACACTTTTCAACACACTGCAAACAAAACTTCGATTAAGTAATCGACCAGCATTTCTACCACGAGAAGGACATCTTATTAAGGTATCCCATAAAATTTTCTCCATGTCACTTCTGAAATTAACAATTCGAAATTGTAAAGTTTTTAGGATATCAATGCTGCTTGGCGTGGTTTGGAAGATTCTGAGAAAGGCTTCGAAGAATGGCTTCTAAGCGAAATGATGAGGTGATGTATCCTGAAACATTCACCTCTACCAATCAATCAAAGTACTAGTTCTGAGTTCAAAATTAAATTACTACTACTTATACTACTAGTAGCACTTATTTTCCGGTCTATTATGTAGGAAGAGTTTTTTATTTTGTTTCCCCTTATCTAAAAGTTACAGACTGGAAAGATTAGAACATCTTGCGGAAAAGTTCCGGCGTAAATGTGCTTTGTATGAAGAATGGGCATGCGGTAAAGAAGATGCGTTACGCTCATCGGATTGGAGATCTTGCGGATTATACAAAATCAAAGTAAATTAATCATTGAATTTTTTCATTTTTTTTCACTTTTTATCTCAGAAATCTTCATTTTATATCCAATTAAATGTCAATTTCAATCTCTCGAGTTCTCATTTATTTGGAAATTTGTAATATTAAGGCTTTACGCAAACGACATGAAGCATTTGAAAGTGATTTGGGAGCTCATCAAGATAGAGTGGAACAAATTGCGGCAATTGCTCGTGAATTAAACAATTTGAGATATCCCGATATTGGTCCGATCAATGCCAGATGTCAAGTATCATACAAATCTCATTATGAAGCTGATTAATTCATTAATTGAATGGTATATAAAAATATCATCTATTGCAGAACATTTGCGATCAATGGGATCGTCTCGGAAATCTTTCTCAACAGCGGCGTAGACAGCTCGAAGAAGCGGAACAAGTAGCGGAACATCTCGATAGGCTCTATCTCGACTTTGCTAAACGTGTGGCACCATTTAACAATTGGTAAAACCGAATGAAATGAATTGCAAAATATTTCTCCTTCATATGGAAATTTTCAAAAATGATTTTATGATTAGGCTTGATGGAGCTCGTGAAGATTTGGCCGATATAGTGATTGTTCATGAGATGAAAGAGGTGCAAGAATTACTGAATGCACATAATCATTTCAAATCAACAATATCCGATGCTGACAATGAATTCCGTGCCATCGTCAATATCGAACGAGTATAAATTATTAAGTCGTCTCATTTCCCTTTATCATTGTACAAAGTAAAATTGTAATGGCATTCAAAAAAACTATAATGATAAAACAATTATCGCAGGTGACTCAGAATGTAAACTGAAATAATATTTTAGGAAATTGCTCAGTTAGTTGAACAACATGGGTTGGATAGAGAATTGCTACGAAATCCATACACTGACTTATCAGGCACTGATATTCGTCGTAAATGGCAAGAAGTACAACAATCAATACCAAAACGTGACACGCAGTTGCAAAATGAATGTCATCGACAACAAAGTACACTTTTTGTTCATTAAGAAGATGATGGAAGTTAGTGAGTTGTCGCTGTTCATCGCATTATGCTTGTTGACAGCAGCAGGAAATGAAATTTCATGACTGTTCAATTATTGATAATTAGTAATATGTCAGTAAAAAAAGTATATGAGAGGAGTGTTCAGGTGTGGAAATTTTTTGCTTGTAGGTAATGAACGTTTACGGCAATTATTTGCCGAAAAGGCTAATGCAGTTGGTCCATGGCTTGAACGACAGATTGAATATGTTTTATCAATTGGACTTGGCGGACGTGGAAGTCTCGAGAATACTGTATCACAGTTAAAGTCAATTCAGCAGCAGGTATATACATTTCCATTTTTCACTATTCAGATAGTTTAATCCACTTGTTTTTAAGGTAAATGAATTATTAAATTGTCCGTTTTCGCCTAATTAAAGAAAATTATTCAAAATCATATGTTTTCTTTTTATAGAGGACGAAGTAGAAGAAAAATACATATATAACAAAATAGCACTATGTTATTACTCTTATCATTTAAAACAACCACTTACCTTTTAAAAGACATTCAACTACAAACCAAAATTGGAAGAGCTGGAAAGAATAAACCAAGAAATGCAAGAGAATTATGTGTTCGAAAATCGAGCCGCTCGTTATTCCATGGAATCATTACGCGTTGGCTGGGAATCACTCTTGACATCTATCAACAAAACAATTAACGAATGTGAAAATCAGGTGTGCTTTATGTTTATAATAAATTCTGAACGCTAATAAAAGTCAATTTGGTGGAAAATTGAAGAAAAGTGGCAAAATTTCATGGGTTAATGAGGAGAATCATGTTTTCAAGATTCTGATGTGCGACAGTAAAGGAATCAGCGAAGAACAGCTGAACGAATATCGTTCATCTTTCAATCATTTCGACAAAGATAGGCAAGGACTTGATCCTGAACAGCTCAAGTCATGCCTCATTTCAATTGGCTACAATATCCGACCTGGAAAAGAGGTTATAGACGATAATCTTAATGAAATCATTTAAAGAGAGATTTTTAATAAATAACTTTATGCTAAATAATTCATTTATTTTAAGCTTATAGAATTATTTCTGTAAATTTTTAAATATTTTATTTTGTCAGGGTGATCAAGATATGAGCAGAATATTGGCAGTGTTGGATCCGAATCGTATGGGAAGAGTGCCATTTAATGTCTTCTTGGATTTTATGACGCATGAAACGGGTGACGCGGATACCACCGAACAAATGATCGAATCATTTAAAATACTTGCCGGTGGAAAGGTTAGTATTTTAAATTCCAAAAAGTTCGTTAATGTTGTTAGAAAAGATTATGAGTCATTTTGCTTCCACAACTTTTTCAACTTTCATTAATTGATATATTATGAATGATCGATTTTTTTAGCCGTATATAACCACAGAAGAAATCCGTCGCGAATTACCTGCGGATCAGGCGGAATATTGCATACAAAGGATGCAGCAATTTCAAGCATCAAATGGTCCACCTGGTTCTTACAATTATGTTTCGTTTAGTAAAAGCTTGTACAACTACTGAACTTCTTCATCACCACAACAGATTCTTTTATTTTTATCGCTTTGTAATAATTAGCAAGCGGGAAAAGTCTGAATGAGCTACGCACCTGCAATCCCTGCAATCTCCTTTACTCTCAAGAAATATTTCATTTTAGATGATGAACGATCGAGATCATGTAAGTACTTGAAGATTTTGCCTACATGCTCCTAAAGTTTAACATCGGCTATATTTTTGAACTAAAGTTATCTTATTTGAATGTACGATAAATTCATCAAATTATTTAACAGTTCATAAGAATTCCTCAAAGAGATGAGAATTCTGAAATTGCCACGAAATCCAATTATTTTCTTTGTTATTAATTAAGTGATATTTGAAGAATTGCGAATTTTTCATAAATGAGAAAATAAATTAAATCAGTCATTTCCTTCCTTCTATTGTTTCAAACGAATGGCTGACTGCAGTGAGAAGTAATCAAATACTGCCAGGCGTTTATTGTGAAATTAAATAAGTTTGTGATTTATTCAATAAATGTGTGATTTATTCGCGGTGTAACATTTTCAGGTATCATTTGAAAGAAACAATTTTCGAGTTTGGAATTCATATCCCTTCAAATCTAAGATCTTTTTTGAAGTTTAATCACTTAGTTCGCTATTCCTTGGTAATAAATAATTTGTTAGGTTGAATTTTAAAAAAAGGCAAAAGAATTTAATGAATCAGGAACAGTTATTGATTGTCTGCTGAAAAATATGAAAAAAATATTTTTAGATTTAAATTAATGTTTTTTTAAATTGAATGGAACTTTAAAATAATTGGATTATGAATTATCTTTGAATTGTACTATTAACAGAAACTTTGAAAAAAAAATAGCTAATAGAATTTTGCTAATGCTTGAAATAAATCTTATCATGTAGCTTTTGTGTTGTCCATAGATGATAGCTTCTATTTTTTTGGCGCGTTATAGGATGGCCTTATCATTTTATCAGTGGAGAATATAGTCGAGGCGGTATTTTGCGTTGTTTTTTTAATTTTAAACGCATGAATTAGCGATCAAAGAATATGTTAAGATAAATAAATAGCTACGTTGAATTAATTAATTATAATTATTAGATAGTTTAGTTCTTTCCTTCTTTTATTTCAGACAATTCTACCTCACATCCTTGTGTGTCTTGGAAGGTCACAAAAACATACGAAATTTTAAAAATTGATAAAAGTTATTCATTAAACTATCTCTCTATGCCAAGCAAATAGTGTATACAATTTTATTCGCAGGCATTGATGGAATTAAAGTTGGTAGTTCTGTGGTATGCATTTGTAAAGTCCTTCATACGACGACGAAAAAGTACGTTAATTCCTTCGAGGTCATCATTATCTTCATCATCCACATCATTATTATCATCATCACTACCACATTACTGATTGCTGAATTAAGATGAACTCAAATTTCATCACTGATACGACGCTCTCTCTTTCGTCTTCTAACGGAAAGAAATTCAGGTCAACAAAACGGTTCAGTTCGTGCTCTCCGCTCTTTTACAGATACACGGGAACATATGTTATTTGTGCTGTGTGTCTGATAGGAAGATTTCATATCAATTGACTCTTATCAGAGTTAATTCTTCGTTTCCTTCCGGACAATCCTCCCATTATATCCATCGAAATTCCATGTTAACCATCAAATCTTATTCTCTCATCTCATCATTTATTAGTTTCCAAAATTGTGTTCGTTATTCGTAAACTAAAAGGTATGATTTTTTTAATTAAATTTGAAGAAAATAATTATTTGGAATTAATTATAGGTAAAAAATTTGTAGTTACTACATTAAACACTTCATTTTGTCCCTTTCATGATCAAACATTACTTATTTAAAAACATATATTAGTAATTTTAGAGTTTGAATTTGAAGGAATTAATCAAAGTGAAGTAATTTGAGTTTTTAAAGTATAATCAAATCAATTATCAGCTGAAATATATTTTCATTACGCATCAGGAAAAAGAATTTACCTTGGTCAACTCCTAAAAGTTCTAAGATTTAAAATTCGATTTGATTAATTACGATTCATCAATTTATGCAGTTTATGCAGTTTCATGTTGCTTCCGATACTTTCCAGAAGGGTATTGTATGAATAAATGATATTAATTTCGAGTAATAACATTTCATCATACTTGAGCATGCTTAATTCTGTAATTCATTTTCATCACTACAACTTCACTAAGCATTTATTATGGATGGAATGAATAATGCTTAATCAATATGGCAGCAGTTCTCTTATAAATTAATTTCTGTCAGAAAATTTCTGGATGACTTAATTGTTGAGGAGTTCATCAATTTGATAACTCTCAACTGTACACCAACAAATGACTTTGAGTAATGGAATTGAATGTATATTTTTGATTTTACTAAACTACAAAATAATATTTCTAGCTGATATTGATAAAACGCGCTTCTATTTTTGTTTTTTATTCATAGTTAAATTTGTTCCTATCTGTTGCTTCGAAGAAATCATTTTTACTTCGGAATGAGATGACTTAACTTAAATTTTTTTTAACAATTTCAATTGCCTTAGTTCAAGTTCAATTACCTTATAGTTTTTGCCTTAATAATTTTTTCATTTTTGCTTTTCTCAACTGTAATTAATTACTAAACTTCAAATGCTGCTAAATGCCTATTAAAACTTTATTTTCTACTGCTTTATGATTTTATAGGTGAATAACATGAAAGTAACATGAATGATTTGCTTTTCAAATGATTTCAGATATGAATAGAGATCTTGACAATTTTTGTTTATGTTTATGTATGTCTGAATTTTTTAACTACTGTTGTTTTCAAAAATTTTCTTGAGAATTTCTTTATTGTTATTTAAAATCATTCGTAAGTTAACACAGTTAGGTTTGATTCATTGATAACATTGTTCCACTGCATCACATCAATGCTGTGTCTTTTGTGGAAGGAGTTTTTTTGGTTTGAGATTGTTCTTCTTTAATAAAAAAAAATCTTATAATGAATATTATAGGATTACTTCACTCTTAATTGTTTAGTCAAGTGAGGATATCTGTAAAATTAATTTTTTTCCTAATTAACTTGTTGATAGAATATGCTAAACAGTTCACTGAAGCAATATCAAATACCTCAAGTAGATTATTCAAGTAACCTCAGGTAGGGTATTGTAGTAATCTAATCGCTTTCGCACTCTTTGTTTATCGTTATTTTCTGCAACACATCACCTGTCTTCCCATTACTTCATGGAAATGGAGTGTTACTATTCTTTTCACTGTAAAGTTCGAAATTTACAAGTACGTCTGCTTAATGACTGGCTGAAAGGAAAAAATTAAACTTTCTGATAACTTTTGATAAAATAAAATAAATTGCGCAATAAATTTCTTTACATCACTTATTTTTATTTCGCTTAAAAATATTTTAGAAGCATGAAAATAAAAATGAAATACTGATAATCAGAAAAGAATAGAGCAATTTTTTAAAGTATCGGATTGTTTGCTAAATTAATTTCCTAAAAATTACGCCATAAGAAAAAATTAATCTCATTCTAAAGAAAAAATTAATCTCATTCAGAAATTCTGTAAATTAGTTAATTTTTGTGAAAAGGAAATTTGGTGCTGATAAGGAGAACAATAAAAACACATACCGGTGGGTGATTCGTAACTGAATTTTAGAAACAGTTTCGCAAAAATTTCAACGATGCGTCCTGATAACCCAATATTGTCATGATAATCAGACATCCGGTTATTTTCAAACTGTTGTATCCTTCCAAAATCTTCACCTCTTTAAATCTTGCTCATTTACCATTCCTCAGACAACGTTTCAGTAATTTTAGTTATAAATTAAATTTATTTTTTTTAATTAACTAATCTATGCAATCTAAAGGTTTCTTCCAATAAGTATCACACATTTTTCTAGAGCATTCTCGAGTATTACATATCAATTTATATTAAAATTTGGACAGATCAACTTCCAATTTATTTGAACTTTAATATAAGAGTATAATTACATTTTAAGCATAAGAGTATATTTGAAGCTAGTTTTGAAATGCTGTTGAATTGTCTAATAAAAGCCTCTTGAACATTTCGTTCACATTTTTATGAGTGTTTTGAGCAGAAGTGATGGTGTAACCTTTGTAACCTTCTGATACTATTGATGGACATATTTGTTTCCGATCATTTATATTTCACTTTTCCTTTGATTTACACATCTCTATGCTGGAATTTCAAGGTGGTTTCAAAAAAAAAGGAAAAGTCATCTCTTCAAGGCTAACAAATATTGTACCGTTTTGATAATTCTACTGGTTGGTTATCTCGAATAACGGATCCATTTTTCCGTTTTTTATGACAAATAACCTAAATCATTAAAGAAGTTTGATTACTAATATATTAGACGGGTAAAAAAACCTATCAAATTATTAGTACTGTAGAAGTTAATTGATTAAAATATGAAGCAGTTATAAGAAATGCGGGAGTAAAGAGAGTTAGTGAAAATTGTATGTGATAAATTACTCATAACATTTGTCCAAAATTTTCATTATTCCTCTTTCCTTCTGATCGATAACCAATAATTTCATTCTTACCTGTCTATATCTTCCTTAGTTAAAAAAATGATTTTTTTATATATATATACAAGTAACATATTGATAAATATATAAGTAACATATTGAAATTTTCAGCTGTTCATATGCATGCTCAAATGTGGTACCATCTAGCAACTACACTTTTAAAATTCAGAAAGTAAGTGACAGTGCCAAAATTAATTATAATTAATTATTGATTTCCAATTTATTACTATCATACTTGTGGAATTTTAAATGTATCATACTGCTTTCTCGCTGTGTAATGATTAAACGGGTAAATACTATCTTCTTAACTTTCATCCTTGAAAAAAGTATGTTGTAAAAGTTTGGATTAATGTAGTGCAAGGAAAAATAATTCAATAATTTTCCAAATAAATTAATCATTAAATCAGGTGAAAGTTCAAATTTTCTTTAATTCATCTAAATGGATGAAATTTTAATTAGTCGAGAAAAACTAGGATAACAATCTGTCTTGCAATTTCTCACATCAATCTTGCAAATGTTATTATCAATATCAAAGACTTCAACGAATCATCGATTTTTTATGAGTGAAATTTAAGGATTTGGTAAGTTAAGCGGTAAGGTAAGCACTACCATCACAAGTTCGCTAAATTAGAATTATAAATTATTGCTCTTTCCCTGAGAGTTACCATAAGTTACTATATCGTTCCTACTACACAGTAAAGACGATAATACATTATCTCTTACTATAAATCATTCTAATATTCATCATTTTCATTTTGTGTTATTTTCATATCTAATAGAATGATTAGTTCGAAGAAAGAAAAGAAAGATATTGTACTGTATAGATGAAAGTATCGCAGTAATGGGTTTAAAAATTACGCCGGCAATGACATCGGAAGCAACTTCGAAAGAGTCAAAAGCAGGAAAGGGCACTAGGAATCAGTTTTGGTCAACAGGTTTCATTAAAAATGATGAACAAACACCGAAACGACCCGAGTCGACAGTCAGTCGACAATTTCTACCGAAGAAAAAGCACGGAATCAGTGAGGTTTGGTGGAAGCAGATGCAAGAAAGTGTATGTTTTTATACTCCCTGCAGAAAAACGTAATTTTTGCATGAATGTTAACTGATAATTACTATTCAATTTAATTCATATGAAAATGAGCAATATTTTTGAAACTTTTTAGATAAAAATAGTTGAGAAATACTTAAAATTACTCTATCATTTTTTCATACTATTCTTTTCCGGTCTTTTTCAGTTTTTTAATTCCAACATTCTAGCGCGAGGATCTGAAACAACCTTTTCCGTATACACCATTCAAATCAGGTTCATTAAGCAAGAAAACGTCAATAAATGCATTACATGATGCAACGCAATTCAATCATGATTTATCACAAATTTATGGTACCCAACAGCAATCAGGTCTTTCTAAATTTTGAAAGCGATAATTTACAAAGTATGCTTCGAAATTCTCGCAGCTAAGCATTTTCTGAGTAATATTAAATTATCCTAGTAGTATAATGCAACAATAATTCTTGATCTTTCAGGTTATCCACGGACAGTATCCAGTATGCAAGGGACATTGAGGGGAAATCACAGCAATGGTTTATACAGTAAATTATTTCTTGTATTTTTATGTGATTATTAATTGAATACTCATACTCAAAACTTTTCAATTAGTAAGTAGAATTTGTTTATCATTCCTTTCAGCTTTTTTTAAATCCATCAACAGTAAATGATGCATTGTTTGAAACAAACTATCATTGAGAGAGAATTAGATTAAACTTTTATCTACCATTAATGATATAGTTTACGGATAACTAAGATGATAAGCGAAATTGCTGTTGGAACGCAGAATTATCAGAGGGGTGGTGGGAATTTATAAAACTATAATCGGATAGAGATGGTTTAAATGCAAGCAAGCATTACTATAGCTATGAGTGAAATTACCCTGGGAATTATAAATACAGTTAGAAATTTTATTTTCCTATAATTGATTATCTGTTTATCAGCTCATACAGGTGTCAGTGCTATACCACGTCCGGAACCGAAAGGAATATGGCGAGGATCGCAAACCGGAATAATTCCACCACCTCCATCGGGACCATATCGTCCAGTTAGTGCAATGAATATGCCCGCGTTGTCGCGACCTGTTTCAAGAGCGAATAGTGACTTAGGAATAGGTATGAAATGCAATAAGATAATAAAATAATTTACAATTCAAATCAAATATTGCTAATGTTAACTTTTATTAGCAGTATTATGATAAAATAGAAGAATGAAAGATTCCTTAGCAATTTGGGATTGAGGAAAAGAATGAAATCAATGAAAATGTCAATTTCTTTAATCGTTTCATTAAATTCATTTAGTGATAAGAAGTAAATAATATGTGAAGTAATTTGGTAAGTTATTCATACATTTATTTCCAAATAAAGAATTAGAAAATTTAGAAATGAAACGTTTTCTTTATAAGACATTCAATTTTAATCTAGATTTAAATTAAGACATGCTAGATAGCCATACTAAACTGTTAGACTCATTTTAAATTATTGCTGCATTCTTCATTATTTGTTTAGGTACAGTTTCTTTTTGCGATAATATTGGTAACGTGCCTTCGAGATATCAGAGTTACTGTACACTTCCACGGCCCGAACAAATCGATATCGATCAACACTCAAATTACGATAATGAAATTAGTCAAATGGCTAAACAAGTCAATCAATTATATGGTCCTTACAATTCACAGATTCAACCATCAATTAGCCCTAATCCAGCTAGCAAACAGGTTTATACTGTTTTGAGTACTTTTTCTTGCAGTCAAAATTTTGATTAATATTTCTATTCACTTTTTGATTTAGCTTTTTATTCTTTCTAAAGAATTTTTAATTTTTCAAATGATATCAAAACTTCAACAGTCATAACTTGAGCCTTAAAAAACATTTAAGAAATCTCGAAGGTACTCCATACCTGAATTGGATTTAAGGTCTGAAAAGATAAAAATTGTTTATCGTAAGATATTTAACTAAAAAGTTCAACATTGCAATTTTAGTCAATCTTCTGTTTTATATTCTCGTACTAACAAAATTGTTTTTTGTACCGTAATACATTTTGTGATTATATCCATTTTTGTATGTAAAGTTATATTTCCATTTAAAATTTACCAAAATTCGAATCGAAGAAATGGAATTTTATTAAATTTAGAATTTAAATATTGCAAGTTGCAACAATTTCATTTTTGCTGGCAAATTTAATTCGTCCTTTTAGATATTTGAAACTCATTTTGAGAGATTTCGAAGTATTTTTCACTGAAATAATTATGTTATCCTCAAAGATTTCATCTATTAAAAAATTTTGAGTATAAATTTCAACAAAACAGTTTAAAAAGTTTGAGAAGTTCAGGCTTCTTAAAGGGCGAAATCAAAATTAAGCAAGGAATGACCAATAAGCAAATCCCAATCTCTTTAAATAAAATTTTGGGGAAAACTGAATTATAATAATGATGAGTTAATACAATTGCTTTATCATTGCAGATGAAAGTATGTTTTGGAAATATCTGAATTCTGAGGATTTCTTCAGGGTGTACTACCGAGTAATCGACCGGCATCATCAATGCTTGCAGGAGCTCCGGGAATGGCCAGTGATTATCTTACTCGGCGGCTTTCCGTATATGGGCCGACTGGATCTAATATTGTCCCGCAGATATCTGACGAAGAGATTTTGAAGCCTGCAAAAGAAATAGTTTATTTCGATGCACTTTCCGTCCTTTCTGTTCTTCAGGTTTTTTCCTTCGTGAAAGTCATAAAAAGACCGCTCTTCAAGGAAATAATTCATTAATGATTGGATAGCTTCTACGAGAGATGAAATGTTTCGATCTATTTCCCATATGTATTTTCAGGTTCTCTGTTCATTATTGATATTTGGCTGCGGAATTTTGCGGATAATTTGGAGTTCGAGATGGGCAGTGGGTATTGAAATTGCTTTTTCTGTACTCGTTTTTACGGCTGGCGTTATCGGAATATGCGCAAGTAGTCGCAGGTCTGTTTCCATTCTTTTTCAGTACTTTTTATACCCTTTAAGTTTTTTTTTAATTTTTTACTATAAAGCTTATTGATTGATTTTTCACTAAAGATTTGTTCCTTTAATGCACTCATTTTTTCAGATATCCATCCACTGAATAGTATTTACCATTTTGCATAAATTTAATTATGATTTTGAAAAATTAATGATATTTGGATTGAAATGTACTGGCATTTTTTTAAGTTTTCACAATTTATGAATTAAGATATTACAATTACTTAATTGTACTTTTAATATTTTTTACTTTCAAATAACAAATCGAACACAGTATTTGAATCAAAAAAAATTTAGTATTGTAATGATACATTTCAGATCTTATAGTGCAGCAGCGGCAACATTCATTTTATCAATATTGAATTCCATTCTTTCTGTTATACCTTTCATTTTGGGTAACAATAATTTCTCACTTTCCTATTTGATTAAAATTTGAAGCAAAAATTTGGAATTTGACAAATATTATGAATAAAAATTTAGCCTGTTGTAATTTTAGGTACTCTTCCGGCTATAGTAAATGCATTTCCTACAATTAATCCGGAATGGCTACTTGACATGCATGAATCATGGGCTATCGATTATTTGCTAAGTTTCATTTGTTTTGCTGAAGTTAGTTTAATTTCACATCGAATGGAAAATTAAGAACAGAAAGCAATTTAGAATCCACGAAAAATGGTAGTAGTGAAATTGGGAATGAATTTTGTTCAAGCTTTTTCTACACGGATTAAGCCTTAATTAGGTTGGCTCATTCAATCTGGTAAAAATTGAAATCAAGAATATAACAATTGCAGATGGTGATAGCAATGATAACATCAGTTTACGGATGCAAAGCATTTGGTTTAACGATAAGGCTCGTTGAGAAGCTTCGCTTTGGTGTTGATTTGAATGCTGTATTCGAAGGCTTATCACTAGCAAATCAAAAAGAATTAAATGAGATGGAAAATAAAGAAGCAACATGAATATCTTTAACAACACTTGAATTTCACTACCGCAAATCATTTAATTGTTAATGCAAAATAACAACAAGTTGTACTTATCATAAATTGGTTGCATCTGTCGATATAATTAATATTTTTTCTTTGCAGCATTCATTAACTTGGCTCATCGACTATCGATAACAAAAGTTTTTTTATTTGCTTGGAAACATATAAATCCATCCATTGCTTGTTCAGTCTCTTGTAAATTGAGCTTGTTTAATCTCTTATGGAAAATACTCCTCGTATCATTCAAAATTTCACATCCATCATTCCTTTTATTACCAAATAATCTCTGTCGCAATGATGCAATTCAAATCCTTCTAATCCATGAAAGTTCAATTAAGAAGTAGTAAAGATCACCGTTTGGTAACAGTTCAGCTTGATGACTTGGAACTGTCAAGTGCAGAGAAATTGCCATCAGATAAGTAATCTTTTGCGTAGTTAACATTCTAATCTAATAAAAAATATAGCATAGGTGTTTGTTAAACAATTGTACAAATTTATTTGCAACCATTCAGGAAATTCTTTTCAGTTCACTAAAAATTCTTTCATTTTCAAACCTTTTTCTACAATTTACTAAACGTCCGCCTCCAAAGAATTGAAAACCCTGAAACCACTTGTAGAACAAAAATCCATAAACTGGTAAGACATGGAGAGGCGTTATTTTAACTTGCGTAAAACAGATAAACATCGAAATTAACTGATCGTCTTCCTAACAAAAATGAATAATTAATAGTAACAGTGACAGAATGACTGGAGGCTAATATGAAGCCACGAGAGTAGTAATATGTATCTGTCAATCAGTCTCAATTACTGTTGATCTGACTGTTGACCTGCTTCACTAATATAATGATAAAAATATAAGTTCCAACAGGATGTTTTAATGAAACAAATGTTAATAGTATTTGTCATCAAGCAAAAATTCTTCACATCCATTCCTCTTCAAGCTTTCAGTAACTATTCTCTTTAAAGTAGTTATCTTTAAACTGTGTAAGATTTACATTTTCTGAAACTGAGACATATGAAATTATTAATTATTTCCATATTAGAGGCTCTTACCTAGTGAAATTGTTTAATGAAAAATGAAAATAAATTAAGCAAAGAATCAATTGTCAGTTCAATATTCTAGCAAATTTAGCCATTTGCAATTTCTTATCATTGAAGTCATTTATCAAATGTTTTCTTATTTTCAATTTGATAATGTCAAAAAAGATTGGTTGCGAACGATGCATTGTACTTCAGAGGTTTTACTTCTGAAAGAAATTCGCAAATACTTAATAGCAATACAAATGATATGCACCTACAAAAAGACTACTTTTTAAATTGAATTTTTCAAGAATACTTTGAAATATACACAACTAGTAAGCAATTCAATATTCGCTTTATAAAATAATTTAATTGTGTTTTGCAATTTTTTGATCAATTAAATTGCTGGATTCATAATTGAAATGGACAAAAGTAATTCAATTTCCAATTTATTTTTGATATCGTGTTTTTGAGGAGAAATGAAGCTGAGAAAATTTAGAAATTATTTATATGTTCAAGGAAGTTTGAAGTTTCTTTATGAAAAAAGTTCAAACCTATATGTAAGACAAATTTCAATATTCTTTAAATTCATTTCCGAGATCGCAAAAGCGCAAAACGATCAATTCCTTTGTAAGGTTTTAGTTAAATGAACAAAAGCGTCATCATACCTTTAGTAATTAATTAAAGTCGGAAACTAGTGATGAATCAGTTGTTTTGAATAAAGTCCTTTGTGTAACAGTCAATTGATTCTTTCATCCTAGTAACTACTCTTTATTTTAGAAAATATATTCTTCCCTTATTTACAGTTTCATTCAAATTAACATTTTCATCTTAAAAAGAAATTGCTTATACATTTATCAATATTTCACTCTTTTCAATCAATTGGAAATATGTGAATATCAGATTAGTCTCTTGCAAGCTTTTCTTTGTTATTCAATAGTTGGAGCTGATTTAAAATCTGATTTAAATTAACTCTTGAATGTTATTATAAATTGGAAGTAATGTGGCGTTATTTTGGCATATGGCAAAATTGCAAAGCGATTAGTATTACGAACAAAAAAATGACTGTGAAAAATGTTAGCAATGAAAAAGTTGATAGGTATGAGTTATTTTATTTCCCTAATTGATTTGTTTTTCATTAATTAAGTTAAGAAAGCTTGTTTAACAAAAGTAATGAATATGTAATTCTTTGTTTACATTTCATTTTTTTATTTTACATAAAAATTCAAACTATTCCGTTTTATTGTTATTTATTGGAATATTTTTATTCCCATTGATTTTATTTGTTAAATAAATATGAAAAGTAAAAATGGCTAATTACTTATCATTCGTAATTTCATTTCAATTACCTAAAAATATTATTAAATGCTAAACATTGGAAATTTATTACTATTGGTAGAATTAAATGTTTGTCAATTAAAATATTTTTTGATAAACATTTTCTCATAAGACTTCAATATCAGTTTCAAAAAAAAAGCAAAATTTCAGCTCTTCCACAACACCTACAAATTCGAATGAAGCAAGGACGCCCTGGGGGTCAATATTGATTTGCAGTGTTGTTTGTACCATGACAGGTGTACAGTTTTCAATATTCTTCACATCCATGTGGCCATATCTGAATGGGGTTAATTTTTAAAAATTTGAAATTTCAAGTTTTTAAGTCAAAAACACTGATTAAATTTATAATAGTGGAAATTATTCTCAAATGTTCCGAAGTAAAATTCATAACTACTGGAAAGTATTTGGGAAATTTCAAAATTTTGTCTAATCAATAAAAAGTACAAATATCTTAAGTTAATTGGAGAATAAACAATAAAGAAATAAGCATCTATTCTTTTTTATTGAAAAGCTTAATAATTTTTCAAAATTAAAACAAATTTTTTTATAGCTTGATTGCTCAGCTAATTTGGAATTTTTCGGTTGGACAACTGCATCATATTCGATTGGTTCGACAATTTCCACCTTTCTTTTCGGTTTATGGAATCAAAAAACAATGTCAACGAAATATCCGGCTAGCTTCGGTAATTTTCTGATGGCAATCGGTAATTCCTTGTACGGTATTCTGCCAACCATTGCTGCTAAAAAATGGTTCATGCTTTTTGCACGGTTTATCGTTGGCCTAGGCTCAGGTTAATTCATTCTCGAATATCATTACTTAAAGTAAATTATCAAAAATAAAATAAATGTGCATCACAAACTAATCTGATTAATTTCTACATCTTGAGCTCTTGAATAATGCTGGAAATTTGCGAAGTTTCGAATTTACCTGCGGTGTTGCGATGAATAACAAATAAATTTTCATCTCTCTAATATTTCATTTTTTCTAAAAATTTGAAAACAAAAAAAATCCTAAAAATTTTGAAATTAGAACTATGCTAAAAAGAAGGAAGGCCACTTTCCAGGACATCTATGCGTGTTGCGAACATACGCGGCGACGGCAAGCGTACCCCCTGATCGTACCAAAGCCTTATCTGTCACCATTGGGTCATTTGTATTCGGGTCATCAATCGGACCAGCATTACAGGTATTTCAGTTTGCTTTCAAAGAAAAGAAATTTTTGAAATAAACAAATTTCCAAGATGAAATAAATTATTGCTTGCGTTGAAACCTATCATAACTTACAACAATACTACTTACTTTAACTCTTTGATATTATGTGTTAAGCATAAAATTTCTATTGATCAATCCGTGATAAGTAACATTCAATTAGTGAATTTTTTTTAATTTATATAAATTTTTTATATTTCATTACAATAGGTCTTAAAAAAATGTAATTGCAGGCCTTATTCACTCCACTTGGCCGGAACGGTTTTAAAATCGGCATCGTTATGTATACATTGCCAGCATTTTTAATGGTTATCATATCACTCATATCAATTGCTTTGCTTTGTACCATTTTTACTGAAAATTATTCTGGAATTTCGCGTTCTGATAAGTCCGGTATTGATTATTTCTTGCGTAACATAGAAAGATTTTTTTAAACAAGAAATATTCAGAGATTATACTTTAAATTTATTGGACGATAGCTTTGTCAATTTAAAATTACCTGATAAATAGATAATAAACAGCAATAAATGTATCGCCTAAATATTATCAGAAATGATTGTAGAGAAATCATTGGGTGTTGTGATACCAAAGTTCGATCGAATCGCTGCAGCAATTTGTATTTATTTATGGTTTACAATGCAAAGCATTGCTACAAACATTGAGGTGTTAGTAATCACTTTCAAGTTCCTTTGATTAATCTTGTCCGTTCTATACTCGTGACATCCTGGAATAGCTATTCAGGATGGCGCCACCTCTTACAATAGCGATGTACAACTGGAATGATCATATGGCGGTATTGTACAATGGTATCATTCAATTTATTAGTTGTAGTCTTAATGTTGTGTGTTACATTGTAATTGGTTGCACGTTTCTACAACATCGGTAAGTTAATTTCGTTTCAAAGAAATGCAAATGAGAAATTCTTGCAAAACTGTTCAGAGTTCAGGAAATTTTTGAATTTTGTTTTAACTTGAAAATCCGATGGAAAAACCTTGACAAGTCGAAAAGTTTTCAGTGATAAAAGACCAATGATAGTTTCGCTGCTTATCACATCATCAATCTACCATGGCCTTTTTACACGGAATATTTAGATTTCATGAAAACAGGTATTAAGTTGAAATTGTTTGAAGGTAATGACTTTAGAGAATACAAAAAAATCTTGGGATTCAGAAATAAATCCATC